>CM077784.1:37702789-37775289 GCA_039737535.1 Lagodon rhomboides
ATGTAGATTAATGTCGGCTGTAAACAGGTCAGCAGCACCTTGTCCACCACCAACATTACCTGGATTGACTGTAGTTTTCTTCTGAATGTTTCAAAACGACTGAGAAAACTCAGAAATCACTTCCGGCACAGAAAAGTGAGCTTGTTCTTCGTCTCTTCGTGCAGTTTACTGTAATCTGCTTCCGGTTTGGATGAATCTCCTTGTATGTGGATAGACGTCCGGCTCTGAAGGAACGGGTCGGAGGTCATCGCCGTAGTTTCCAGCCCACGTCAGCCGGCGCTCGTCTGCGGCTCTGCCTGCTGGTCAGGATCCATTTTGGACTCGGCGTGGGAACGTCCTCGGAAAAACAGACAAACACCAGCTGCTGCTCTGACTCACATCTTCTGTGTCTCGTGTATTAACACTTATTAGCCCTGCGCACATTCGTTTAAGGGCTTTCAGCTCTGTAAATAATTAATTTGCGGCGTGTAATTGGCCGCTCTCCTGTTTGCTCTGTGAGTTTGCTGTCTGCAGAGCTGGAGACTGATGAAGCAAAGTCCTGCAGGTCAGCAGCCTCCACGCTGAAAACTGGTCGACTTACTCTGACGCTAACCTGTTAGTCAACAGCACCAACGTAAACAAGCTAGCAGCTGTTAGCATTTCCCCTGACACTATTTTGCAGGGCACCGCCTCTTCATGCTTGGTTAAGTGCCACCCAACACGACTGTGTGATGCGATTATATAAAGGCCACGACGAGCCTGTAGTGTTTATCTGATCCCCGCTCAGTTCAGCCACTGAATGATGGACAGAAATAAAGACGAGAACGATCTTCGGCCTGGACGAGGACCAACCACAACAGACTTCAGTGTCTAAAAGTGTCTCACATTATGTCCAGATACAGAACAGATGAAGTGACAGGTAGAAATGGGTCCTATAGTGTTAAAACTAACTAAAACTACTTGGTTAAGTTGGGCAGACGTGTCTCTTCAGGCTCAGTTTTGTGGTTTGGTTTAGGCTCAGCACAAAAACAACTTGGTCGGTGTTGAGAGAAGATCATGAACGACTGGAAAATGTCCCCAGGTCTTCTCAGAAATATCCAGTCGTGTCGCTCTTATAAGGCCTCCACACGCCGCCCAAGGCCATCTTCCTTCTCCGACCACTCCGTCGGATCCGTTCGGTAGAAAAGTCACATTGAAACACTCCGCCCCGGCTACACAGCAGCGTATACGTTCTCGCAATAAGTCTCCTAAACATCGGGTGGCGCTAGTCTCGTGCCAGTAACCCAAAACATAAAAACAGGAAATGACAGAACGGAGTGCGGACCGTAGCTTATCAGAACAAAGCACACACAGTGTTAGCTCGGCATTACTTGCGTGATGTCGTATTACGGTGGTCTCTCTTCCACCAGGGCAGCCAGCTGCTCCTCAAAGTCCTCGGTCCACACAGCCATGGCTTCCAAACATACGCTGGTTTATCCCCAAAATAACCAACGGTGAAGTGTTGTTTGTAACTCTGTGCCGTCTCTGTTTATGTGGTTTGTTTACCATCGTCACTTCCGCCGCCCCTCCCACACGCCGCGCTGATTCGCTGGCACACCGCCAATCAGAATGGTCACTGAACAGCTAGCTAACAACCAATCAGAGTATCTGACGGCGTCCAACCTCAGACGGCCGACTGAACATGTTCAGTCGGATCAGACGCAGCTGAACACACCGAACAGAGCAGCTCCCGAACTCGTCCGACTCTCTCCAAACGCTTCAGACGTCCGACGTTTCAGCCGGTGTGTGCCGACCTATAAATGTTGTAACGCAGTCTTGAACTGTGGTCGCTTGCTTTGCAGCCTTCTTGTCTGTAGCTGCACCACCGATCGATCCTTCCATCTGCTGATGTGTCAGTCGGCTCATCAACACGTAACATGGACGAGATCTGACCATCATCACGGCGTGACGCCTCTGACACGTACACGTGTGAATTTATCTGTAATTTGCAGAAACTTCACTGCCAGTGTTTTTATCCTGCAGACCGGACCTCCTCGCTGACGAGGATCTGTGGTGCTAAAACGTTACGCTACGCTGAAAGTTCATGAATCCAAGCAGGAAAAGAGAAGCTGTCATTGTGGTGAGCAGAGCTGTTGTTCTCCTGCTGAGGAGCGTCTCATTCCTGCTGTGCTCGTCAACTATTCCGTATAAAAGCCTGTAAATGTCCAGAGTGATAAAGTTTGCTGTGATCCACACGTCATGTCAGACGAGCAGTTAGCGGTGTGTGCGGAGCCTCACTTTGTTTTAAATGCACGTTGCCGCCCTGCTTCTGCTGCTCAGTCGCTGGTGTTTAGAGAAAGTCATTAAAACTTGGTCACATGAATTCCTAACGATGAGGGATACGAGTTAATCCTGCGTGTGTGGGTGGGTTTTTGTGAAGCTGGCGTATGTATAAATGTCATATCTAACCGCTTATGCTGCTGCATTAATTAGGTTTGTCCTGCGCCGCCGTATCCGTGTGAGGCTGTTTACTGACCCCGCAGGGCCGAGCATTAGCGACCGCGCGCTCCATCATCAGCCAACACACTTAAAGCTCAATTTGTTCTCATTATAATCAGCAGAAAACACTGTCAAAACTAATTTCCCGTGGAGAGCGAACAGCCAGCGCTCTCTGCTGACCCCGGTGTTTTCCGTGCTGAGGGTGGCGAGGCGACGCACCGCGCCGAGCCGTGATTAAAAAAATGCATCTTGAAACGTGACAAAGCCATCTAAAACCTGCCTGCCGCTCAGTAGATACAGGCCTCGGCCTCCCAAAGCTGCTCAAACTGGCAACCGGGCGCCAAGATTTTCCTCACAAACACAAATACACTTCAGCCGCATCAGCCTCTCCTGTCTTTATTCTCTTCTATCTGCTCGGCTCAGCTGCAGCAGGAATCCAACCAGCCCGACACTCTTTCTCTCTTTCTCCTCTGCTGCATGTTTCTCAGGAAGGAAACCGCAGACGTGCTGCAGATCAGTCCGGCAAATATACGAGCAGACGAGGCAGGACTGCTTCCTCATGTGGTCAGTAAAAGGTCGATGAAGATGGAGATTTTAGATTCTAATTACATGTTTCTTCATGCACAAGTTGACATTTTAGCCCGACTGGAGGCTTCGAAGGAAAGAACGACAACAAAACAGGTTTTATTCTGCAGGACCATGAATATTAAGAGCAATTTCTTCTGGTTATAGTTGTAAAATGTGCACAGAGTTGACAGTTTGAGCTCATCGTCACACTGCAGGAGAGCTCGTATGATTCATCCTCCATCCAAACTGTCGACCTGCTGTCGGCGCTGAACATACGCTCAGTAAATTAACAGAATAATAAACATTACAATCATCTACAGATCACGATTATCTGTCTATAATATATATTATTAGACTATAATGTAGGATAATAACAACTGTTAATCCTCCGTCTGTACAGTCTGATTCAAGCCTCAGCAGATTCATCGGTGAGCTGATGAATAATTAAAGCGCAGAAATGCAGAAAAGATGTTTCTCTGTCCGCAGGTTTTATTTCAGTCAGTAAAACCTCCCGCTCACAAATGTTCTGATAAACACATTTGAGTTCATGTCAGAAATGGTTTTGCATGCGTTCATCGTATAAAAGAGAGTTTTAAATCTTGAATTTTAATAAATGTAGAGCCAATTTAGATATCAGCTTCAACTTTAAGCTTTAACCTTCGTGATATAAACAGTACAATTACACAGACTTCACCTTTACGTCATCTATGAATCCACACACACAAAAATGCTTTTAATTTTTAATTTCTTTGTATTCCTGGACCTCAGTAACCTGACTCTCTCCAGATGCATTTCGTTCCGCCTAGCTCCACTCACATCCATCTGGGATCACTCCCGTTGGGAGGGATTTCGGCACCAGATTTTCAGGTCGAGCCAATCAGGACCGCCGGGCGGGAGTTTCATAGATGTGACGTAGCGGAGAAGCGACTGTTTTGATTCAGACAACAATGGCGGCTCGCATCGAGGAAGCAAGCGTCAACATTGATGCTGCTGTTTCATCCGTGTCGTCCAATCTACCCAATATTTTTTCGTTAAAAGAACGTCGCTCTCATCGACGTCACAGGTTGGTTTCGATGTGAGTGGTTGAAGTAGCACGTCAGTAAAGATGACAGACAAGTGGTTTATCCAATCATATGCAAGGATTTTTGATAAGGCCCAGCCTTCTGAAACACATCTCCAATGGAGCGATCCCAGATGGATGAGTGGAGCGAGGCGGAACCAAATTCATCTGGAGAGAGTCAGGTTAGGACCTCAGTGATGGAGTTTACTTTAATCTCACCAAAGCTGAAAGCACAGTGAATATAATCCTGCTGATCACTGCTTCTTGTAGCATCTTCGACGTGCTGATGATAAATTAGCTTTGTGTTATTCTTGCTGTTAGCCTGTTGAATCTCTGGTAGCTTAGCCACAGCTACGCTGTTAGATTTGTAATGTCGGGGGGTTGCTGGTAACTTGCTTTGCTCGAAATATGTCGGCCTGATTTGATTTGCTTAACCTGAAAAAAAAAAAAAACCTTTTGTCACTTGATGAAGCTACTGCTAGCGTTTCCTGCTAATGTTTTGCTAGCGATGTCAGGCTGCTGGTAGCTTTTTCTGCTTATAAAATGTGCATGGGTGCTACTGCTGTAGCGCCGTTATTTTAGATCACACTACCTCTGAATGACCCGCCCTACTCTGACTCTGATTAGCTACATCATGAAGAAAAAAAATTCAAAGTTGAAGACACGGTGTGTACAGAGATGCTGCAGCGATGCACCATGGGAGAAGAACAATGTGTTTTTTGAAAATTAAAGCATGTAAACCTTTTTCTACTCGGACCCCAAATAAAAGAATGAACCGGAAAGTTATCGTAACAGGATCAAACAAGTACACCAAAGTATCTGGACACTTCGAGCTGCAGAAGTTAGGAGAAGATATTTATAAAGTTTTTGATATCAGTCCCGACGGGCTCAAGAACTTCCTTTGAGAGCTGCCAACAATCATTAACGAGGACGAACACAGATCCATCGGAGGGAAACTGAGACGACTCTCTGCAGTGAAGCTGAAAGCTAAAAGCAACCAGCTCAGGCACCTTCAGCTCCGACGTGTGATGGACGGGATTCAGAGAAATGCAGCTTTAAAGTGGAGAAGTTTCCTCCTTCAGACGCTCTAAATCACAGCCCTTCACCTCGCAGTGACTCGTGGATCCATCAGCCATCGTAAAGCGATGATGTAGTGGATCCTGTTCGCTGTCCGGAGGGGTTCAGACTCTCCTCGCTGCCAGGAAGGACGTCTCGCTCAGATCGAATTCCAGCGAAGGTTTCAGAAATCCTTCAGCCCTCAGCCTGGACGAGATTACACTCTTACAGGGGATCATCACTCAAATTAAAAATTAATGTTGCTCCAGCGTTGGATGTCAGAGCGCTGAATATTGATGAATATGAACAACTCGGCCTCAGCCAGGAGCCGAGACCTGAGCAGAGTCACAGCAGACCAGAGCTGAGGAACATCTGGGAACATCTCCTGGCTCTTTGGTCACCTCACATTAACGATGCTCTTCAGACGACTTCTTCCTCGTCTTTATCCTTCTTGTCTGCTGCTGACCTGCCTCGTACGGTCTTGTTGATCGCTAACATTGTTAGCTTCAGCGTCCACATCCTGCAGAAGCTGAAGTGTGTTTTTTTAACATCTGTATATTTAAACAGTCCAGATGAATAGTTTGCTTCTTGCTGGTAACTGACAGCGTCTGTTATGTCTTAACGCTGCTAATGTCAGATTAGCTTTGACTGCACTCTTTAGACGTTTTTATTCTGGGCAGTAAGCCACCAATCTGCCGTCCTTTTGGTGGCTCGCTCCGCAGATTTAGACAGAAGGCGGTAAACTGGTGGTCTGTTTTGTTCCACCAGTTTTGCCCTCGGAGGGTAACGTTACACTTATTTGTGCCTCCATTGCTGTAAATCCGAGGCGGCAATGTGGTGGCAAATGCTGAGTGGGCGGAGGTGTGGATGACGTGCACTGCTGCGCACCCACAGCCGGGAGTTTTAAAACCAGGAAACAGCTGATCACAGCAGTCAGTTCGTCACTTCATCCACCAAGATGAGCAGCTGGAAAGCCGCTGAGATCCGGGAGATGCTAGCGTCTCCTCGCTCTCTGTAGCTGTCTTGGTTGTCCGCTTGTTGTTGTAGCGGCGAGCTAATAGCGGTCGCTACTTTCAAATTAAAAGCCCCCCGCTAAGAACCCAGTTCTAAACTCCGATGGGGTGCAATGTAAAGCTCTTATTTTGAAGAGAAACTGCGAAAAATGTCCCATAAGGAATGAATGGGACGGGGTCAAAAAAGTCGCAAAATCATCGAGGTTTTTCAAACATCTCCTGCTCTGGCAGACTTTGACCTAGAGACACCATTCAAACTTTAAAATGTAGGCACAAGTCTTATCTATTTGAGTTGTATTTGAACTTTCTTTCTACGATGTTTAGTTTTTGAACGGTGACTCTTAATTGATCGTGAGTGATTTTGAAAAAATTCAGGATTTTCACTGTGTGTGTATTGCGGAATGTTCGCGCAGCACCAACTGGCAGAGTGGGGGAGCCTGAAAAAAACTCTCCGAAAATGTTTCTTTAGATGACGATCCTAGCCACAGATTTCACACTACAATAGTGATATTTTCCAAGAACGTAGCCACACTTGTCTTCTGTCTGGCAACGTGTCCACTTTATCGGGAGGATGTACGGTTTTTGAATTATCTGCGTCTAACCGACACAAACTCCAGCAACTGCCCCATAAGCCCCAATGTTAAACGGGAAGAGGATTTTGGGAGAAAAGCAGAAACTGCCCTGCTTCTCTTCACGCCCAACTTCCTGCTTCACGTCACGTCACATGTTGACGCCGACCAGAGGAGGAGAAGTGGAGGCTGTTTGGAAAAGGAGGAATATTACACCTCCCTTTTAGACAGACAAGGAGGCACATTGCAGCCTTTACCTTGCTGCAGATGTGCCACCTTTTCTATCTAAAAGGGGCTTGTGAGACACCTGGAAACATGTTTGTCGTGTCAAAATCAAGTGTTTTCTGAGGACACCTGTGGACATTTCCAGCAGTGATCATACCCACTAAAACAGGTATCTGAAGACACACCGTGATGTTTTCTGACCCTAACCAACTGGTTTCTGTGTCTCAATCTATCCAGAGTTTAACACAGCGCTGTGACGAGAGAGAAATAGAAACTTCAACATAAAGAAGCGTTCAGAAAAATACTTCACCAACTTATATTCTGGCGTTGAGCTCCGACCTGTCGGCTGACTGAAGGTTTGCAGAGAGAAGATTTCTAGCTGCTGTTTTGTTGCTCTGCAGTTTTTAAAGCAGCCACAGTTCAGTTTAACGTTGCCCTGAAATCACAAACACTCAGAGTTCACACTGAAGGTCGGTGCGTCCGTCTGATTGTCCGCTCACTTGACAGATTGAGAAACTGATGTGCTGAATATTATAACAAAGCCCACATACAGCCACGGTTCTGAACAGTGTTTTCCTGCTCGTTGTCTCCTTGGCTGCTGATTACTTTCCTTTTACACACCGAGCCGGCCGGCAGACAATTGCAGGATGACAAACAGCTTCAGAAAAAAAGTTGTGCAGCATCTCTGACAGATCTGAGTGCTGTCAGTAACCTGAGACGCCGCTCCTTCTCTCCTCTGAAGGACGTTTTTGTTTTTGAGCTCAGACGTCTCAGAATGACAGTTATTGTCTCCGCCGCTGGGTTTCCACTCGCCATCAGCTTTTCTTTTCTGTCTCTTCTTTAAAACACAGCTCATGTTTTCGATTGTTCCAAAGAAAAAAAGCTTTTCAGCTTCAATTATCTTGTCTGCACGCTCGTTATCAGCAGCGTGATGTCTCACATCCATTAGGCTTCATTTTGTGTATTTCCTGTGTTTTGAATTTTTTCAGACATCAAAATGTTTCAGAGACAGAAAGACGGATCGTGTGTTGACGTGATATTTACCTTCAGCCACGACGCAGGAGACCTCGTGTAAGATGCATTTATTAATATTATAAATGGTTGTTTCATTCATTTGATTTAGAAGAAGCTCACACATGATGATTTCTCTCTGGCAGTGCAGCAGATTGAAACTCTCCCTCACTGTCCTCACTTTCTTTATCCTGGCGTGAACCCGTTTGGTATTTAGTGCCTGCGCTGACTCACTGTGAGCCGGACTGAGCCGTGGCGTGAGGAGATGTGCTGCGTGAGGAGAGGCTGTTATTTCAGCGCTGACCCGCTCGGACCGGCTCACAACGAGCTCTATTTCCATCTTATCTCTAAACGGCCGGCGCCGACTTCAGAAGAGAGCCGACTCTTTTCACGGATGATAACAATCTGAGTGGGATAAACTGCACAGCAGGAAGAAAATAGTTTTTTTTTAATTCTAACTGTGGTTTTAATATCAGACGACAGTTGTTCGACCTGTTCTTACACTTTCACACCTCGTTTTGTCTCTCAGGTTAAAACCACTGAGAGTTTTCCTAAACTAAGCAGCGTCACGGTGTCGGGAACGTTGTTGTGATCGGACGACGATCAGAGACGATGAAATATGTTTAACATCCCGTTGCTATAGCGACCTCTACTGGCACAGTTCCATAGCAACCGCTGCTTAACTGATGTCCAGAATCGTCGAGGACGTTTTCATGCACGATAACAAACCGATCATCTTCTGATTTATGATTTAAATGCAATATCAGATAAAAGTCGTTATCAGATTGTGAGAAATCACATAAACACAGATATTTTTTGCCCAGTATTCAGTTTTATTCGGGGCTTGTATACAGTTCATCTGGTTTCTCCTACGTTCCCTCATCGGGCTCACAGTGTTTCTAACGTAGCAGCTGCACAGTTTTAATATCAGACGACAGTTGTTCCCTTCGTGACGATGAGGTTTGACCTGTTCTCGTTTTGTCTCTCAGGCTAAAACCACTGAGAGTTTTCCTAAACTAAGCAGCGTCACGGTGTCGGGAACGTTGTTGTGATCGGACGACGATCAGAGACGATGAAATATGTTTAACATCCCGTTGCTATAGCGACCTCTACTGGCACAGTTCCATAGCAACCGCTGCTTAACTGATGTCCAGAATCGTCAGGGACGTTTTCATGCACGATAACAAACCGATCATCATCTGATTTATGATTTACCGTATTTCACCAATTAATAGCCGGGCGTTTAATACTCAAAATCAGCTTTGACCCAGGCGTTTAAAAGAAGCAGGCGGCTCTTCGCTGCAGGCCTTTATTTATTTCTACACAGACCTGCACCAGGCCATTATTGTGATGACAGCTGTATTTCACAACTCCAAGCTTAAACGTAGCGTCATACTTTTTATTTTTCTTCCTTCTTACGTTATCATTTATGTCCATTTGCTGTCCGTTCTCCTCCGTGTTGACCTGTCCTCCGCTGTGTGAAGGTGGGGCGTTAAACTCGAGTCGTTCTCTCTGACACTTCCTGTTTTTTGTCAAAATAAGAGTCAGTCGGTCATCTCAGATTACGGTACACCCTTTTCTAACGTTAGCTACTTCTCTTATTTTGACAGAAAACGGAAGTGCCGACTGTTTACTTCTGCAGAAATAATGCAAATAATCGCCCCGGCGGTTATTCAGGTGGGCGTTTAATACGCAGAAAGGGTGCTGACCCCAGGCGTTTAAAAGAACCAGGCGGCTATTTGCGGCCCGGAGATTAATTGGTGAAATACGGTAAATGCGATATCGGATAAAAGTCGTTATCAGATTGTGAGAAATGTTTTATTTGGGGCTTGTATACAGTTCATCTGGTTTCTTCTACGTTCCCTCATTGTGCTCACAGTGTTTCTAACGTAGCAGCTGCACAGATGTTAGCTGTAAGCTAGCTAAACAGAACTTTTCCTCCAGTTTCTACAGACGACGTCACTTCTGGGTCGACTTATCTCTGTCATTTTTAAAGTTTGAAGAGATCTCGTTACATCAGGCTGTACGTGGGCCTTGTGAACGTATCTGATCTGGGCCGCAACAGCTTTGCTCCGGGCCCATCACCTGCAGCGGGTCACATGTGTGATGCTCACAAAAGTCCAAACTCCTCCGAGCTGCTCAGCTGGAGCTGCAGCGTGACCATCCGACTATTCTCGGACCAAAACACTGCAGACCAGCAACATGACGAGCACATCAGATGTAACATCATCTGCACGTGGAGGTTTATTTGCGGTGCTGTTCTCTCTGCCGGTGACTCTGCAGCTTCCTGGAAGCCTCTGCTCACCTGTTTGTCTGTGATTAAAGTGTTTCAGACCTGCAGAGCTGAGCTCACAGTTTCCACCTCTCTGCTTCACTCGCTCTCATCTGACCTTTTGTCTTAATTAATTTTTTTGGGACACGTGCTTTCGCATTAGCAGGACGTGGCCGGGTCCCAACTTGGCATCAAGGCTCATTCTGTCTGACAGAGCGGTTCTGAAGGGGGTGGGGGGGCGGCGGGCTAATTGGAGCGGTGCTATTTTCAGCGAAGGCAGCCAGTGCTGGTTTTGGCCTTTCATCATAAGCAGGATCTAATGTCAGCTGATGAAAGAGGCTGTCAGTGTCTTCATGCAGCGACGGGGGGATGACGGCGGAGAGGGGAGGCCCTGTTTCTGATCCCGAGAGGACTCTGCTGGATCAGAACCTGCCGGTGTCGCCCTGCTGTTCTGATCCCGATCAAACATCAGTTATCATATCGAAAAGTTCTCACATTTCTTTTTCACTTCATTACATTTGCCTTCCATCGCTGAGTCCGGCTCCATTAACTGCACAATGTGTTCGTAACACAAACGGTTCTCTGCAGAAATTGTTTGAATGTGGGCAGAACCAGAACTCCTCCTGGTTCTGAACAAGAAAGAAGAGACTCAAAATAAGATCAGGGGTCAGTGGAAAGAGTATTTATCCTGCTGTCGTTGATAACTCAAGAATACGTTCTTCCAACTTTGGACGTGGACGTTGTTCTGCATTTTATCACTCGGAGCGTTTAAACAACATGTTGACGGACGTTTCTAGTATTTTATTGACAAAGAAACGTTACAACGACTGTGATTAAAAGTTTCCTACCATCAACCAAACGTTTGCTTTCCTCCGCCACGTTTCAGCGTTTTAACTCGACAACTCCAGGACTAAAATTTTGTCTGACTTTCCACGTTGTTGTTCAGACTTGAGGGAACATTCACCTGAATTTTCTCTGCCGGAAAAACATTTTTGCACTTCAGAACATGATGCATGAAAAGCTTTTTTCTGGAGAGCAGCTTCTCTGACAAAAGACCAGAAATAAACATGATGACATTTAAGAAGTTTTACCAGATTTTTACTGGCAGAAACATCACGAGGAGACACGAACAGAGAGGCTCTTTTGAATCCTCTTCAAACTTTTAAATTTAAAATATGTCTTTTTAAAGAAGAGACTCAAAATAAGACACATCAGGAGTCAGTGGAAAGTGAACAGATGAGTTGGGAATTCGTTCTTCCAACTTTGGACGTGGACGTTGTTCTGCATTTTATCACTCGGAGCGTTTAAACAACATGTTGACGGACGTTTCTAGTATTTTATTGACAAAGAAACGTTACAACGACTGTGATTAAAAGTTTACTACCATCAACCAAACGTTTGCTTTCCTCCGCCACGTTTCAGCGTTTTAACTCGGCAACTCCAGGACTAAAATTTTGTCTGACTTTCCACGTTGTTGTTCGGACTTGAGGGAACATTCACCTGAATTTTCTCTGCCGGAAAAACATTTTTGCACTTCAGAACATGATGCATGAAAAGCTTTTTTCTGGAGAGCAGCTTCTCTGACAAAAGACCAGAAATAAACATGATGACATTTAAGAAGTTTTACCAGATTTTTACTGGCAGAAACATCACGAGGAAAACTTCAAACTTTTAAATTTACGTTTCAACGACTGTGATTAAAAGTTTCCTACCATCAACCAAACGTTTGCTTTCCTCCGCCACGTTTCAGCGTTTTAACTCGGCAACTCCAGGACTAAAATTTTGTCTGACTTTCCACGTTGTTGTTCGGACTTGAGGGAACATTGACGTGAACTTTCTCTGTCAGAAAAACGTTTTTCACGTGAACACACAGTAAGTGTGCATAGTTTTTTCTGACTCCAACACTTTTTGCACTTCAGAACGATGCACGAAAAGCTTTTTCGGGGTTTTTCGGGACAGATGAGTTGGGAATTCGTCTTCCAACTTTGTTCATGTGTGTTGTGTTGGGATGTGAGAGAAACGTGGACGTTGTTCTGCATTGTTCTTGCTTTTTTTCTCTTCTTTCCGGAGAAAAGACCAGAAATAAACATGATGACATTTAAGAAGTTTTACCAGATTTTTCCTGGCAGAAACATCACGAGGAGACACGAACAGAGAGGCTCTTTTGGATCCTCTTCAAACTTTCCCTGCACTGTTTGTCTGCTGACCTCTCTTCACCTCCTGAGTCGCTGCCAGGCAGGTTTATGGTCCAAACATCGTCTATTCTGTCCGGACCAGAACCAAAAGAGATGAAAAACATCAGAAACTGTGAGGTGGCATTTCTAAATGTGGGGAGAAGGTGTTGCTGAAGAGTGTCGTCACACGTTCAGACTGATCTTAACTGATACCAACAGGAATAATCCACCTTTTTTACAACCTCCTCTCACGCTGACAGATTGAAGACGGCAGCTTCCTCCTGCTTCCAGACTTTGTGCCGACCTGAAACGTGTTCAGGTCTTTTCTTTTCCTTCTGTGCGGATGAATCTGACATCTCCCTCCTCGTCCGACTCAAAGTATGATGGGATATTTCCTGCAACGTCTGAGCGGCTGCTAAATGTTATCAGGATTACTTCCTGCAGAGTCACGCACAAGTCAAGGTTCCCGCGGCTCGTCTGACAGCTGATGTCAGATCGCTCTCTGAATGATAGATGCCTCCGCCGCAGTGACTCACCGCTCCGTATCACCGCCGTCTCCTTGGACGGGCCGGCTGCTGATGTGTTTATATAACGCTCTCGATGGGTGCAGTAATAAGTGAGAAGGCGTATAAAGCAGGAGGGGAGGGAGGAAATTGGATGAACAAAGAGCCCTTCATCTCTCCGTCCCTCCACCAAATCCCACTGTCTGTCGTTCCTTCACTTTCCAACACAAACTGATTAAATTAGGGGGTTTTGTCGACTCGTTCTGACCTCCTGTCCACACTGAAGGTCACAGAAAGGCTCGTGAAGACAGTCTGGGTTTTATTCTCCCAATATTTCTTCCCCCATTCAAGAGCAGAGCTCGTTCAGACTCTCCTCGATGAATATAAAGCGAGACATGTTTTCATGTCGGGCTTATTTTCAGCCTTTCTTTGTGATCTTATCTGAGCTTCAATCCTCATTATTTCAATTATATCTTCAGTTTTATACTCTAATCTGGCCTGTTATTGCTATTTAATCTGCACCTTTACGCACCGGGAATGTCACATTTTCTAAATCAAACACAGAAATTAGCTTTTTAGTTTTGATCATCAAAATCAAAAGCAGGATCGACGACTCTTACGGTGTTTGTTTCCTTCTTCACCTTCAGTCTGGATTAAACTCAGGACGAGTGCAGAGACGTGAAGTCCGTTTCCTTCTGGTTTCCCTCGTGGGACCTTATTTCAGAAGAATATCTATGATGCTTAATGAGACAAATCATTGTTTGATCTTGTTTGAATTGTTCCACGAATAAAAATGTCCTCATGAGACAAACAAACATCAGGTCGACTGTGAGAGCAGTTTGGGCAAGTTACTTCTAAAATATTTCAAATTACTAGTTACCCTCTTTTAAAAGCTGTAAGTTACTTTACAGACTGATGTGTTACTGATTACATCACTGTGTGTTACTTTCATTGGAGTAACTGCAGAAATACGACTTGGCATTATGAATCGTATGAGCGTAATAAACTCAGATGCCCCTTTTGAAGATTTAATCTGAATATAGTCTCATTTTGACAACACAAACTTTAAATTTTGTCAAATCCTTTCTGACTTTATCTGCATGGTGTCTGTGATCTGACAACATTCCTGCAGAAAAATAACTCTGTGATTAGATAATAAATGGATTTGATTCTTCTGCGACATGTTTTTGTTGTTTTGTTTTTGAAGATATAGTCTGAATTTGCAGATACACAAAGTTTACTGTCTTTTTGTGTCAAATCCTTTCTGACTTTATCTGCATGTTGTCTGTGATCTGACAACATTCCTGCAGAAAAAAAAACAGTTTTAGAAACAGATAATTACAGTAAATGGATTTGATTCTTCGGCGACATGTGTTTGTTGTGATCGTGTAAATAAAGCTGGATTGAATCAGATGTAATATTAACAGAGAGGCTCTTCTGTCACGCTGCTCTCAGCGAGCTGCTTCCTCCTGATGTCTCAATGACGGCTGCTTCAATTTGGTACCATTTTCTCTCCGTGACCAACACATCCCCCCTCGCTCTCTCGCTCTCTCGCTCTCCTCTCTCTCTCTCTCGCTCTCTCTCTCTCTCTCTCTCTCTCTCTCTCTCTCTCTCTCTCTCTCTCTCTCTCTCTCTCTCTCTCTCTCTCTCTCTCTCTCTCTCTCGCTCTCTCTCTCTCTCTCTCTCGCTCTCTCTCTCTCCTCTGTTGTGAACGAGTGAAGCATTTTTTCCTCCTCTGGGAGCCGAGGCCCTTTAGAGACACACACACTTCCCCCACAGCTGAGCTAATAGGACATGCCATCATAATGCTCCAGCTGTGTGTGTGTGTGTGTGTGTGTGTGTGTGTGTGTGTGTGTGTGTGCCTCAGTTAAAGTGCCATACGACCTCGGCGAGCTCTGCTTTTATATCTCCTCCCTGAGCGTCTGCGTCGGCCCGGCTCCTCTCCTCCGAGGCCCGTCCAGACTAAACGGCGCTGCAGACGAGGAGGAACCACGTTCACTCATTAGAGCGTCGGATAAGATACAGCGCGCACGTGTGTGTGTGTGTGTGTGTGTGTGTGTGTGTGTGTGTGTGTTCCCGAGGATGGACGCCTGCGAGGAGTCGCATCACCGAGGTCCAATTTGACACAAATCCACAGAGCTTTGCATCAAAGCCGGAGCCGTTTCCAGGCGGCCTCCCCTTCAAAGTCTCCCTAAATGAGGAGGCTGCTCCGGGCTTTTCTGAGCGGGCCTCGGATCGGATCGGTCCTCCTCCTCCCTCCCCCCTCCTCCCTCCTCTTCCTCTCTCGCTGACGATGATGACGAGCGTCAGAGAGTTGAATCATCCGCTGACCCTCTCCTGACCCCCACCATGTGATCACAAACACCTGATTTCTGCTCAGAGAGACGGCAGAGCGGAGCGTTAATAACCAGCAGGTGTTTTAAACATGTCCTCGCCGTGTCTGATGTGATGTGAGCGGAGGAGGAGGAGGAGCGCCGTGTCGCCTCCGGACACGGGAACAAGTGCAGGAACACGGGTGTGCACACGTATGTTCCTGCTGCCGCCGCTCGGCTCTGCAGCAGGAACGTAACCGGACGGAGATTAACGACGCAGCTCGTCTGCTGTTATTCCAACCGCTCAATTTTCTCATTATAGTGGAAAATAACAAGCGTAAATCAAATAGTGGGTGTTTATAATGAAATGACGGCGGCTGATAAGAAGCTGTGAGAGTCTGAGAGAGAGCCGAGTGGCTCTGAGAGGCCGCTGAGTGTCCTGCAGAGGAGCTCTGAGTCTATTTCCGTGGCTGCGTTTGAATATTTGACCAGCTGCTTTTGGAGAAACGTTATTACCCGGATGGCTGTGTATCGGGGCGTCACGGATACCTCGTCTGTCTGTCAGCGGCTCAGACGAGGTATCCGTCGGGACAGGAATAGAAGAAACTGCCCTCTAAGTTTAGTCTGAAGTGTCTCTAATGTGACTCCAGCTCCGTCTGTCAGCAGGAGGATTTACAGTCAGCTGTGAGTCAGCTGGTAAACTGCTGCTATTAATTATGTATTCATATTGTAATAATCATGGTGTGTTATTAAAATTGATTATATAGCTTTTTGTGATTAAGTGCTAATAATGCTAATAATCCCCACGCTGATGGAAGACTGATCTGAAAAGACGTTATTTAAACCCTCACAGCACAATCGACCTCACAGAGGCGTCGACAGTCCTCATGATGTTTCCTCAGAGTATGAAAGTAGAGAGTATACCTCTGTACTGAGCCTGACACTAAAGACCGGCACACACCGGCTAACACGTTGGATGAGTTCGGGAGCTGCTCTGTTCGGTGTGTTCAGCTGCGTCTGATCCGACTGAACATGTTCAGTCGGCCGTCTGAGGTTGGACGCCGTCGGATACTCTGATTGGTTGTTAGCTAGCTGTTCAGTGACCATTCTGATTGGCGGTGTGCCAGCGAATCAGCGCGGCGTGTGGGAGGGGCGGCGGAAGTGACGACGGTAAACAAACCACATAAACAGAGACGGCACAGAGTTACAAACAACACTTCACCGTTCGTTATTTTGGGGATAAACCAGCGTATGTTTGGAAGCCATGGCTGTGTGGACCGAGGACTTTGAGGAGCAGCTGGCTGCCCTGGTGGAAGAGAGACCACCGTAATACGACATCACGCAAGTAATGCTGAGCTAACACTGTGTGTGCTTTGTTCTGATAAGCTACGGTCCGCACTCCGTTCTGTCATTTCCTGTTTTCATGTTTTGGGTGACTGACTCGAGACTAGCGCCACCCGATGTTTAGGAGACTTACTGCATTTCACACAGGCGCAGAACGTATACGCTGCTGTGTAGCCGGGGCGGTGTGTTTCAATGTGACTTTTCTGCCGAACGGGTCAGACAGGAGGCGACGGAGTGGTCGGATAAAGAAGTCGGCCTTGGGCGGTGTGTGGGGGCCTTTAGACGCCTTTTCTCCTCATTCAGTCTTCATCTTCTATCGTTTTGCCTCACTACGTCTGCCGTCCGTGATATGTGCTGATCCTTTTACCAGAGAGACACAAAACATCATGTATGACCGTCGCAGCTCATCAGCAAGCAATCTGGCTACGTTAAAGTTTGGTTAGTTTTGAGAAAAACATCGTGGTTTGGATTAAAATCACAATACTTTCAGTTACAAACGTACCGATGTAACTTTACATTATGTACATAACTTAAAGTGGCACGAGACGACAGACATGTTGCTCCTCGTGGTGATATTGTTGGTGCTCCTGTTGCAAAGACAACTGGGTCGGTTCTGTTTATGTCAACGTCACAAACAACAACAACAACAACAACAACACAGGTCAGAAGGTGATCAATGATAGAAACGGATCGACAGTCAACCTTCATTTTCTCGGGTGACAAAAGCGATAACGAGGTTTATAGGGCACCAATGTAAACGCTGATGGTTTCATCACTCTGTGTCCATCCTGACTGTCTCATCCTGACTGTCTCATTCTGACTGTCTCATCCTGACCGTCTCATCCTGACCGTCTCATCTTGACCGTCTCATCCTGACCGTCTCATCTTGACCGTCTCATCCTGACCGTCTCATCCTGACCGTCTCATCCTGACCGTCTCATCCTGACCGTCTCATCCTGACTGTCTCATCCTGACCGTCTCATCCTGACCGTCTCATCCTGACCGTCTCATCCTGAACGTCTCATCTTGACTGTTTCATCCTGACCGTCTCATCCTGACCGTCTCATCCTGACTGTTTCATCCTGACTGTCTCATCCTGACCGTCTCATCCTGACCGTCTCATCTTGACCGTCTCATCCTGACCGTCTCATCCTGACTGTCTCATCTTGACTGTCTCATCCTGACTGTCTCATCCTGACCGTCTCATCCTGACCGTCTCATCCTGACCGTCTCATCCTGACCGTCTCATCCTGACCGTCTCATCCTGACCGTCTCATCCTGACCGTCTCATCTTGACTGTCTCATCCTGACCGTCTCATCCTGACCGTCTCATCCTGACCGTCTCATCCTGACCGTCTCATCCTGACAGTCTCATCCTGACTGTCTCATCCTGACTGTCCTAATCATCACTACAGCTGATTGTTCTGTAAATAACCTCATTTTAAATCAGTTTGGGATCCAGAAACGTGGGATTACGTTTCAAATCAAGTCTCCAGCTGCGTCAGTTGTTGCTGTTTTTACTGTGAAGCTCCAGAACTGTTCTGACCCGTCGCCTCAGGTCCATCACCGTCACTGTCGCACCGTCCTGCAGCTCAGTCCGTCCGTCAGATTTAAATTAAAACGCTCTTTACTGCTACAACCAGACAGACGAACGCTGATCCAACAAACTGCCGTGAACATTAATCAGACATGAGATCGTTAAGAAGTCCAGAACTTTACAACTCAGATCTTTTCATGTTCTTTCAGATTATTAGAGAAAATAAATCCCGGAAATATATTCAGTAAAATGTTAATAAGATAATTTAGAGCGGAGTAATTCAGCGGCGGTCTTTGATTATCTTACTTCCACTTTGTTTCCGCGCTCCCATCATCCTTCACTCCGACTCAGTCACCTTGATTCTTTGACTGTTCGCACACCGAGATCCATTAAAGTAATAGCTGTCTGTCCTCGCTCAAAAATTGGATTTTGCTCACGTCGCTCTCATGCCAGAACTGATTTACAGGTGCTCAGACATGCATTGTAATCAGCATCGCGGCGTCGGGAGGTAATTCATTAAATAAAAAACACCCCGACTGAAAACAGCAACAACGAGAGGAGGGAGATGAAGAGCAGGAAAACAGGAGGAAGGAAACAAGGCGGGTCGAGTAAACACAGCAGCAGCAGCGGGAGGAGGACGGCTTCAAGGACTTCTTGTACGTCTCGAGTATTATTTCCATTTTCAAGTGAAGATCCCCGTTTTTTATTCTCATAACATCAGACGTTAGGCGCACACACTCGAAGCCCTCGCTCAGAAAACAACGGTAATGAGGCCGACTCTCTGCCGCTGTGAGGCCGCCGAGGCTCCATGGCAACCGGCCATTCAAAATGAGTGTTCCTGAACAGATGTAATTCAGTAATCAACGGTCTGCGGTCTGAATGAGGTCTGTCGGAGACGGAGGAAAACACAGGAGCTATGTGAAAATGACCAGCAGCCGCTGAACACTGAGGTTAGCTCGGCAGAGCGAGGGAAGTGCAGGAATGAGATAATAAGAGTCTAAATGTCCTCCAGAGGTGAGACAGAGACGTCTTCTGATTCACTTTCCTGCAGAGAGTTCACTGAGAAGATCGATGCCACCAGAGTCAGCTGATAGCTCAGCTGGTTTCCTTTACAGATTAAACAAAGCAGATATAAAGGAAGGGAGGAAGAGACGGATCCTGTCAAGGCTTCAGTCCTCGATTCAAACCAAAGGGACGGATCTGTTTCAGATCGCCTCCTATAGACCCACATAAACTCTGCAGCACTGACCTGTTGTTGACTGAAGGTCTGGGCTGGGATGAGTGATTGATGATTGTACGGAGCGTTACGCTAAATGAAAATATAAATACAAATATTTTGATGCATGCACCAAAACAAAGGGATACAAAGGTGTTTCAGATTCAAATAAACAACCTTCGTTTTAATAAACAAACAACTCAGATTTTCTTTCTGTTAATCTCGATCGAGCGTTCAAGTGGTTTAAAACGACTGTTTCGATGAGCTTTGGACAACGTTTGTTCAAGACATGAGGATGATACTGAGTTAATCTGAAGACTGTGGTGTTAAAGAGATATTCCGGTGTAAATTTAATCCATGGTCTAACACATCTTGACACCGAGTAAGACTCCCCCTCGAGAGGTCAAGTTAGCTGACCGCTAGCTTAGCTAGTTTTAGCAACCTCAGAAAAGACCGCACGATAACAACACACTGCAGCTTATGTCTCCAACTAGAAACCGCCATCAAAAAGCCACAATTAATGGTGAGAACAGCAGCAAACTTCAGCAACAGTACATGTACAGTCCCAGCACACAGTACGAAGCATCAAACATCTGCTAGCTTTGCTGGATTTGTATTAAAAACACAGCACAACTCACCCTCTCCTCCAGCAGCCTGCCTGTGTGGGGAAGCCCTGACGAGTCGATTACCGAGTGCAGTAGATTTCTGCAGCTCAAGGATGAAAATGTCTGATTATTACTCCATGGAATGCTCAGTTCTTATTATCGAGAGCTGACAGGGAAAAGAACGGAAGTAACGGAGTAATAAACATGCAATTTGCTAAAAAATGGCGTTTTTACATCAAAATAGACGACTTCCTGTTGGAGTGACACTTTTGGTCCAAGAGGGTTTTTTGTGCGTCTGGTCATGATAAATATGCGTACCGAATTTCATTCATGTATCTGCTTGTAGTCCCCGGGCCACACCCACACCCAATGACATTAAATTATCAAATTTTTCACCCGACGTGACGTTCATTCCAAGTTTGGTGAGTTCTGGGGTATGTTCAGGCCTCCAAAACTGTGATTAAAGGAAAAAATTCCTGCAAAAACAACAGGGACCTCGCAGGTTTCCCTGCTGGGGCCCTAAATATTCTGATGCATGCACCAAAACAAAGGTGGATCCAAAGGTGTTTCAAATAAACAACCTTTGTTTTTAATAAACAAACAACTCAGATTTTCTTTCTATTAATCTCGATCGAGTGGTTGACTGAAATGCAGAGAGAGCAACGCTAGCTATTTCCCCTTATTTGCAGTCTTTGTGCTAAGCTAACATCTGAAACCACATTCTCACTCTCGACTCATCAAGCAGCCAGTCAGATTCCTTCAGCTTCACATGTTGGTGTTGGTACGATTAGACTTTCAAAATAAAGCTCGCTGACAAACAGTTCACATGTTACGACATGAATGTTGGACTGTTGTTAACATCGTGCAGTTCGTGTGTTTGAAGAAAAGACAATTCTGTGTTGAAACAGCTGCACTCGGTCACGTAGCGTCAGTTATGTCCCAATAACTATTTTCTTTTTAAAAATCTTTCTCTTTCTTTTTGCAGCTGCTCAGTTTGTGATTCAAGGTCTTTTCTTTACCTGTGCAGGACATCTGGGAGACAATCTGCTCACTTTGGTTTCTGTCTGCTGGAAACTCACAGAAGGTCATTTTCTCTGCTTTTGAGTTGAGATGAACTCGTGTTGCTGAAGAATAAAAACAGCCTGAATGTGCTCGTGACTGATTCTCACAGCTGATCGCAGCAGGAGATGGAAAACTAGATCGAATCAGTAGATACAGATTTATATAAAGTTTAAAGAGATCATGAAAGGCTGACTTCAATTATTTTTAGTTTTACTTAAAGCAAATCTCCAAAAAACAAATGAATCTAGACTCTTTAACCCAAGGATGATAGTTCAGTGCATGAGAGCAAATAGGTGTATTTATTATGTTGAACTGTCCCTTTAAAGGCCATAAAGACACGTACAGATAGAAGAAGTCCGGTCAGTATTATTTACAGAGCCCACTCTGGTTCTGGGTCACATTTTGGTGCAGTCAGCTTTAAGTTCACAGACCTGTATCAGTGACAGTGTATCAGGTGGTGTGGGCGTGGCCTGGCAGCGGCTGCAGGTGGAGCGAGGTTGACACACCTGAGAGTATTTGGCCTGATTGCTAATTTGCCTCCCAGGATGCTCGCAGCTGAAACACCACAGAGAAGGACGGTGCAGGAGAAGTGACGGAGCTGGTGGAGGCAGCAGAGCAGGTGGAGGTGCAGCAGACACAATACGGCTTTTTCTGTTTTGAAGCTTTGTTGAGTTTCAGCCCGTTCAGACCGCCAACACGGATCACCAGGTGCAGACGAGCTGCAGTGACTCAGCTGATCATGTTCCTGCTCCTGAATTAAAACTTTCATCCCGTCAGTGACACATCTTTTCTTTCACACGAGCTCCAACAACAGCTCAGAGAAGTTCTGAGTTATTTATGAAGCAGAATAGAGGAAGTCACGTTCTGTTGCTCAGGTGTTTGGTCTGCAGGGTTAATGAGAGTGGTGATGACTCCTCCGTCTGCTCGGCTTCATGTGAGCTTCTTTAAAAAGAGCTTTTCTCTTTGGATAAAAGGACGTGATGGAGCCGATGATCCAGAGACCTGTTCAGGTACAGGTGTCCTCTCTGTCCGTCCACAAACACTCTGCTGCTCACCCAACCTCATGACTTCATCACTATGGAGGCGGGGCTACAGCCTCTGTCGGGTGGCGTCTTTACTATTCGTCATTCTTGAAACCAGCAGCTGATTTAATCAAAAGTAACGTCAGCGGGGGAATGAGAGCTGGCGTCCTCACTGTCTTTGCTGTTGAATTATGTTTTTGTTGAGCTGATTCGTCGCTTGTATTTCCAGTCTGGCAGCTGGTTGACTGACAGTCTG
Source organism: Lagodon rhomboides (assembly GCA_039737535.1). NCBI lineage: Eukaryota > Metazoa > Chordata > Actinopteri > Spariformes > Sparidae > Lagodon > Lagodon rhomboides. The sequence goes on from CM077784.1 coordinate 37,725,051, forward strand.
ACACAGATGTTGAAACTTTTGGTGTCACGTAAATAAAAATGTTTGTAACATAACTTAATTATCTTCGTTGGTGAGTCAAATTAACTCAGTGTTGTCCTTTACTTTCACGTTGGACACCACAGTGAAAGTCCTGACGTCTCTCTGTGGACTTGCTGCTCGACTTCGTCCTTTGTTGCCATAATAATTAAAACGAGCAGAAAAAGTCTGCAGCCGAACAGGAAATGTAAATACGGGTCGTCATCAGGCGCTCGTGTGGTCAAAATATACAGGAAGTGAATTTAGTTTGAGTCTTTTGCATTTTGTTCACTGAGGCTGAACACTGAGTCAGCTACCTTCACAAAGTGTTGTGTATTGTGTAATACACACACTACACACACACACACACACACACACACACACACACTGTGACAGGAGAATTAAAACAACGACGACTAAACATCTTTAAAGACTAAAGAGGAAATCCACTCTGAACTGAGCTGAAGCTGAAGTAATAAACTATAATAACTCTGGTCTGCAGAGGATAAACTCACTCTTTCTTTTATAGCTTTTTATTTTTTCAGCAAAGCTTTCCCCTTCAGCGCCGAAGCAGAACCAGAACAGAACTCGGTGAACTCTCAGAGAAACATTTTTTAAAAATGGTTCCCGGTTTCTTTGCAGAATTATAAAATCTCTCTCTGCAGTACGACCTCTCCTTCCCTTCCCTCTATAAATGGCGCCGAAGCTTTCTCCGCTCCGTCTTTCTCCTCTTCAGGGTGAACCTGCCGCTCCGCATCCTTTTTACTTTGGAGGTCACTTTTGGGGAAATGAAACGAGGAGGAGCTGCAGCACGGCGAGTTTGTGAGCTCGTTATGCTGTTGGACTGCAGAGTGATCGATGTGTTTACGTGAGAAACTCAGAATAAATAAATTACCGTGATAAATATGTATGTGTGCGTGATGATGAGTCACGTCTGCTGCTGCAAACTGGTAGAAACAGAAATAATCTGTAATGATGAAAAACAACATCCCTGAAGCATCACGTCCGGTCTGTCAATCTCACTTTACAGGACAGTTTCAACATTTGCATTCAAAGAAATTCAGAAATTGCTCGAGATGTTTGAATCACCGGAGACATGAAGGTGAATCCTCCGGGACCACGAAGAGTCACAGAGGATTTCTGGTCGGTAGTTTTCAGGATACTTCTGATCCTTTAACTCAGATCAGTTTAATCAGAGTAAACATCCCGTCACATTCAGGTTTTCAGCCTGAAATTCCTTTTTTAGCTCAGTTTTCATCCTGTTCCCTTCACAGAAAAAAATGGAGCTTTTTTCTTAGACGGTGCTTTTAAGGAAAAAAAAAACAAAACCTGTCCAACATCTCTGCCCCTTCATCTTCCCAGAATCCCATTTGGTGCTGAATTATTAAAGAGACCAGTACTTTGGGCAAGAAACAGAGTGAGACTGTTTTTTTGTGGAAAAAACACTCTTTCAGGCCAACACACACACACACACACACACACACACACACACACACAGATGAACTCTCCACCTGAAAGAGTTTCCAAATGTGTTGTGAAGCGGAGCGCTCATGCAGAAGGCTGCACCAGTCGACCTCGTCCTCCTCCCGTCCTGCCGTCCACCTTCTGGTTCAGTGGGCCCGGTCCAGTCCAGAGGAGGCCGGTACCGTTACGTAAGCTGACACCGAGCACTCAGTTCCCCTTTTACACTGCACCTCGCTGCCCTCTCCTTTTAGCTTTACGTCTGCCCGGGTGCCTCGCAGCCCGCAGACTTCTTGTTTTATACGCGGCGGCGTGCTCCGGTCCTGGAGGCGCCGTAAACGGCTTCGCTCCGACGTGTTCCTGAGGTTCTGCCCTGCACATAAAGATCAAAACTGTCCTCACGGGAGAGAAGAAGAAGAAGAAGAAGAAGAGGAGGAGATGGCTTCACTAGCTGGAGCCCTGGGATCACCATGGAGACGGATGATGAGTCTCTGGGAAGCTTTCAGGAGGTTTGAATGTGGCTGTTAAAGCAGCTCGGAGGCCGTCACACCATCACAGCTCCACGTGTGGACGAGTGGTATTGATCAGAGCCGAAGCTGAGAGCTGGAGGAGCTCGGATCCTTTAATGACATCAGCTGTTTTCATGGCGACTGCTTTTGTTCGTCTCTCTCAAATTCCTGACCCTGAGTTTGGGAACCAATCAGAGAACGATTGAAGCAAACAGCAACAGGAGGTTATTTTAGATATACAGACTCGAATTAAGGATAATTTAAGCTGCTCCGTCAGCGTCCTTCTGTCCACAGAGCGATTCTCTCTGAGAGGCCACGTCTTTTTTCATTTAATCCAAATGAATCATGACCGTCTGCAGCAGCTGAGACTCAGGTGACGTCACCGTGGCTCTGTCTCTTCATCCCGGTCGATATTCACTGTATTTTTGTCTCCTATGGATCCATGGACCTCCTCGCTCTGCAGAGAAGCAGTGTCCATCTCACAGCGGCGGCTGTCAAGATGTTGCCGTTCCTGTTTGTGGAGACTTCAGACCTCCGACCTGCAGAGTCAGCTTCCATCAGACAGCTCGCACATTCAGACTGTCAGTACATGAAGTCAAAGATGGTCATAACGATGCTTTAATGTGATTAAAACAAGAGCTGCAACAGTTAGTCGTTAATGGTTCGATTGATCGGTGCATCAAAAGGAAATGAGCAGCTAACTGTTTTGATAATCGATTAATAGTTTCAGTCATTTTTCAAGCAGGATTGTGAAACAGTGTCGGCTTCCAGCTTCTTGAATGTGAGGATTTACTGCTATTCTTTGTCAGTTATGACTATTTGGGGAAATTATGATCTGTATTGATCTGTCTCTGCCTATTGTACTTTAATATACGAGTCATTTTGTGATATGAACAAAGATCCGCTGTGTTTCGGGGTAAAAACGTCTGTGAGACTCGGTGAACATTCAGTCTTTACTTTCCTTCAGATTCAGACACAGTCTCTTTGTAAAGCTGCATTTCTCTCAGTCTGTTTGATATGATGTGGCTCGAGTTGCAGCTGGAACCAGAAACTCCTCTGATTTGTTTCCGGGGGAAGGTTTCTGCGTGGCGGCGGTCGCAGTTTGGCTTCAGGCAGGACGTGCAGGATTCATTCTGCAGGATCGTCTGCAGAGCATCTAATTACACGCTGACTGAAGCTTCTGTGGAACTTTTCCTCCTTCGGGCTGTAAGTTTGAGTCTTTATGTGGCAGGAAACCAGAACCAGAAGCCCGGCTCAGCTCGGCTCCGAACAGTCAGCGGCGGTCGGGCTGATTATGTGTAACTGAGGCTCGGTGGAAAAAAGAGTTTTTAAAGGACAGGATCAATTGAAACTTGGTTGCCTGACATCAAACCGCTGCTTCCTCCTCCCCCGAGGACAGAAACTGAGAGGAACGTAGGAAACAGCAGCGATGATGACGGGTTTATGGGTCAGTCTCACCTCCAGCACACAGTATCACAGACAAACTGGACTTTAGTGGTTCTGTTATGGAAAAGGAAATAAAAGTATATAAGCTAAGATACTGTTAAACTGTTCTCATGTAGTAAACTCAGTCACACAGATGTTAGTTATCTGGGTTTTGGAGTTTTAGCAGGACAGACAGTCGTTAGATTATGTTAACGGACTCATTCTGACCCGAGTCCTTCACAAAGAAATCCACAATCCAGCAGCATCAGACGGCTTCAACAGATCGTTCACAGGCCGAGAGAGACGGGACGCTCACATATAGCCAACAAAAAGTGATAAATATCTTTATTTACATGTATTAATCATGTCAGAAACATTAACTAAGTGGGCTGAGCAACGATAATAAAGTTAGTAGCAGGGCTGATTGCAGTCCGGCGCCGTGCCGGATCTCCGGCGTACCGGCGTGACCGCGAATAAAAAAAAAAAAAGAAATCGGGTTTGCCCAGAACAAACAGTTCTCTGGGTCTCACAGAGGCGCAACTTTCACTCAATCACACTAACGACAGGTCTACTAGCCAATCAGAAACACGGTGGGGGCGGGCCTTGGCCAAACAGATTGATCCAGAGAGCAGTCGCTCCACGTGCTGTTGACGCACCGTAGTGTCAGGATGGACCGCAAATTCATGAAGCCAGGGGAAGACACTGAAGATGTCGGCAAAGGCATTAAGAACAAATGGCGCTGGGCTTGGATAGAAGAGGTGGGTAGCGATGGAAAGCTCTTTGGGAGGCGGTGCCAAAAGCTCCGACAACCAGGTGCATGTTTCTGCACGGTGTGCGCAAGGAGGCTGATGTGTGGAACTAGCGGGAAAAGTGCTGTCACGGCACGAATCACGAACACTGTCATAAAGCAGCTGTGGTAGCTTTGCCTATAGATGAGCTCTGAGATTGACTGTAGGTGATACGTCTTGTAGGTACGGGCGGGAGGGGGGTGATAACGTCATAGGAAAAAGTTCCGGCTCAGGATTTTTTTTTGCAATCACCCCTGTAGTAGTGTTCACTCAGTAAAGACATGAACCTAAATCTTTAGGAGAGAGTGATTCTGCAGGCCGTCCGTCACACCACACAGCATTTATCTGGAGGAGTGTCAGACGCTGTAGCTCAGAGAAAGTAATGTGAATGTGAAACAGAGAAGACGACATCGTCACCTAGTTATCACTGCATGATTTTTATTACCAGTGAGGGAAACGAAGTCGGTCCTCTCAAACCGGTCCTTGTTTCTATCTTCTGTGGCGTCTTCAGGACATCCGGGACTACTCAGTAATATAAAAACTTCATAAATATCTTCTTTCCAGGACGACGTCTTCTTCAGTATTTCTGTCTCTTCGACTATTCACTGTCAGTCTGTCGCTCTCTCAGCAGCAGACTGAACACTGTACGGCGCCAGAAAAAGGTTGCGAGTGAACAATAAGTGTGACTCCAGGAGGAAACCAGGAGGGCAAAGAGAAACAGGAGACATCAGTCAGCTGGAGTCAGTTTAAGGTGTAATATCTGAGCCTGACGTGATCAAAGAGTCAGAGGCGAGATGCTCGGTTGGGTCGTCTTTCCAAAACAGATGATTTGATGATCACATGGTCTGAAGTGTGTGTGGAGGAGAGAACATTCTCATTCGTAGCACAGCGGTGTGACACCGTGAATGTGTTGGAGCGTGTCTGGAAGTGTCCTCCGCCTCATCTGTAGGAGACCGCTGAGTGTGTGTGTGTGTGTGTGTGTGTGTGTGTGTGTGTGTGTGTGTGTGTGGCAGAGACAGGATGGTCGAACAGCACCTGAACTCCCTCCTCCGGCGTCAGAGGTTCACGCCCTCTGATTGGTCAGCTGTGTGGAGACAGGAAGCTGGTCGTTCAGGTCATTTCTGTCTCCAGATGAACAGTCAGGTTTATAGATAATAAACAGACTAAAAAACAGAAAATAAATGTGAATCTGACATTTCTGTTGACACTAAATCCTTTTGTCACGCTGGACAAAGACTCCGTTCTGTATCGTAGGACGTGTTTCAGTTCTCTTCCTCTCATCCAGGAGGCGTCTTCAGTTGTCGGACACGTTTATTGGCTCCAGCTCCAATCAGCAGAGATAGGTGCTGCTTTTGTCACCACCGCTGTTTCTCAGGCAACCAATCACATTTTAGATCGGGTGGGACTCGTCACCCGTCACCCTGGTAACCCAGGAAATGGAGGAGAATCTTTATCAGACAAACTGTCTAACTCTAGCCGTTTTTGTCGTCCTTTTGGCGGCTCGCTCCGCGGATTTAGACAGAAGGCGGTAAATTGGTGGTCTGTTTTGTTCCACCAGTTTTGCCCCTCGGAGGGTAACGTTACACTTATTTGCGCCTCCATTGCTGTAAATCCGAGGCAGCAATGTGGTGGCAAATGCTGAGATGGGCGGAGGTGTGGATGACGTGCACTGCTGCGCACCCACAGCCGGGAGTTTTAAAACCAGGAAACAGCTGATCACAGCAGTCAGTTCGTCACTTCATCCACCAAGATGAGCAGCTGGAAAGCCGCTGAGATCCGGGAGATGCTAGCGTCTCCTCGCTCTCTGTAGCTGTCTTGGTTGTCCGCTTGTTGTTGTAGCGACGAGCTAATAGCGGTCGCTACTTTCAAATTAAAAGCCCCCCGCTAAGAACCCAGTTCTAAACTCCGATGGGGTGCAATGTAAAGCTCTTATTTTGAAGACAAACTGCGAAAAATGTCCCATAAGGAATGAATGGGACGGGGTCAAAAAAGTCACAAAATCATCGACGTTTTTCAAACATCTCCTGCTCTGGCAGACTTTGACCTAGAGACACCATTCAAACTTTAAAATGTAGGCACAAGTCTCATCTATTTGAGTTGTATTTGAACTTTCTTTCTACGATGTTTAGTTTTTGAACGGTGACCCTTAATTGATCGTGAGTGATTTCGAAAAAATTCAGGATTTTCAATGAGTGTGTATTGCGGAATGTTCGCGCAGCACCAACTGGCAGAGTGGGGGAGCCTGAAAAAAACTCTCCGAAAATGTTTCTTTAGATGACGATCCTAGCCACAGATTTCACACTACAATAGTGATATTTTCCAAGAACGTAGCCACACTTGTCTTCTGTCTGGCAACGTGTCCACTTTATCGGGAGGATGTACGGTTTTTGAATTATCTGCGTCTAACCGACACAAACTCCAGCAACTGCCCCATAAGCCCCAATGTTAAACGGGAAGAGGATTTTGGGAGAAAAGCAGAAACTGCCCTGCTTCTCTTCACGCCCAACTTCCTGCTTCACGTCACGTCACATGTTGACGCCTACCAGAGGAGGAAAAGTGGAGGCTGTTTGGAAAAGGAGGAATATTACACCTCCCTTTTAGACAGACAAGGAGGCACATTGCAGCCTTTACCTTGCTGCACATGTGCCACCTTTTCTATCTGAAAGGGGCTATAGACAGAAAAGCCTGTTTGTCTCTGAGTGTTTCTGGTGAGGGCTGCTGTGCTTCACTGTGTGGTCGGCCCTCTGTTAGCGTAGCATTAGCTGATTAGCTAATGTTAATTAAAACAAACATGCAGCCTCTTTTTTTCCTCTGCATGAGCGCCTCAGCTTAATGCTTTTTTCTTGCCAGAAGAGACGTTGTGTCAGGTCAAGTCACGGGACTCAGCAGACACGTTAGCTTGTTTGCACGAATCAAGGCTGCAGATGTATGAGCGAGTATCAGAGGTAGGGACTGTTGGACAGCTGAAAGTAACCGAGACGGTTTTGGGGCTGATCCATACCGTCAGTGAGACAGGACGGGCGGGGCTAGATAGTTAGCATGCTAACTTAAGCAGAAATCCTGGCACCACAGTACAAGACGTCTTTGACATAACATCAACAAGGTTATTTCTTCACAATCTGTCAATGTGAAGGTTTTAAACTAAATTTCTTACATTTTGCACCGTTTTAAAAGATGATGAGGTTTGTGATCTGCTGCTTTCACCGAACACAGGATAAAACACCTTTACTTGTGTTTAAAACAAAACATACTCATGCTCACGTGTCTCATGTCATCGTGGAGCTGATAATCGGTGAAACTCTGACCAGGAGCGGTTCACGTCACCTCTCCACTCGGCCTCGGCTGAGAGGTCAGTGAAAGCCCGGTGACAGATTGTGGAGAGGAATCGATCGTGGCAGCTGTTCGCTCGGGAGACGACTGACTCGGCTGAGAGCACTTCACTGTCCTCGTCTCTGCACGTCTCTGCAGAAGATTGACAAGAACTGAATCAGTTTTAAACAATGAAGGAATCAGCAGAACCCCAGCAGGTGTTTTATAATTCACACACTGCGTCTGGATTTAATGTGCAGCGCTGTGTTTTCATGTGCGTCTCAGTTCTTCCTGCATGCTCTTCCTGTCGCTGTGGATTAGTGCTGCGCTGCTGCTCTTCCCCCCGGAGACCAAACTGTTTGGATAATTCAGGCTTCAGTCTGTCTTGTGATTTATGAGAGAGACGGTGTGACAGCAGCAGAGCCGAGACATAAATCTGCTGCTGGAGTATCTGCAGAGCGTACCTGTTCACCGCCGCACTACATGACACTGTATGTAATATTTAAGTCCTGACATGGAGCGCAGCTGGGACGGTCGGGGACGCGATGTGATGTCGGACAAATGTTCTCAGCTCTCCGGTCGATCTCAGCGTCTGTATCACCATCAGTTAGTTTCACCTGTAAACCCTCGTTCTGCCTCAGTTAGCTCAGTTAGCTGCTGTGTTTTCTATATTTCTTTTACGTATGTTGTTGTTACAAGCTGTTGTTGACCTCCGGTTTCAGTTTCATCTCACATGGAAATACACAATATATAGTTTTTCCAGAGCCGACATTTATGGATCATAGAGTAACGTGTTGTCAGCTAGATTAAACAACAGATATCACCGACAGCGAGCATCGAGACTCACGTAGTGGACCTTCTACATTTTGTCAAGAAAGCTACAAGACAAATGTCTCCCTACGTTTTGTAAAGAAACATTACATACCGTATTTCACCAATTAATCTAATTTGCACTACTGGCAACAAGTGTGTCAAAGTTCCATGAAATCTGTGCCTTTTCAACTTTGAAAAGTTAAAATTTCAAATGTACTCATTTAACTTGCTATTTTTTGCTAGTAGCCAGGAATTAAAGACAAAGGTTTAAAATGACAAGAAATTATATTGTGCCATCTCAGCTATGGAATTTCATATTTTATAACTGTTTTAGTCAAGTCCTGTTACTGGAAAGGTAACAGGGTTGACAGTAACAGGGTTGACCATTTCAAGCTAATTTGCCCATTGCTAGCTAAAACAAATGTTAGCTAAAGCACATGCTATGTACTTTGAAAGGAAATTACATGCACATATTGATTATATTATGAGAAATAAATAATTGTTTGGATTTATATGTTAAAAAATGGTAACAGGGTTGACGTTGTATGCTTGTCCCCCTGGTTCAACCTTGAAAAAACATCAAAAATAGCACATCAGAGATGAGCAAAACTTACTTGTCACTGAGCTGTTAGCATCCTGGTTCAGAGATGATGCAACCTCCTGTAAATCATGTCAAATCTGGAATGTACCGTTATTTTGATAGGGTTTTTTGGTTAGGGTAACAGGGTTGACATAAAATTAGGGACACCGATAAATTGGTAAATATTTATTACAATTAATATATATTTTTTACCAAAAACACTGTTTCACAATAAGATCATACTTAAAACAATATGTAAATGTGAACATTTTAACATTTTGCCAACATTTTACAAATTAAAAGTCCTGCTACGTACAACAACAACAGTGAGGGACAGGCCAAAAACTTGACCCTCATCAGCTTAAAAATCATTGTTATTATTTAAAATAATATTTAATTGATTTTAATTTGATGTTTTATTGAGGAGAGAAGACATGGTAATGTTATATTTTCAAATTACATCTTTGTTTGTTGTAACTGTAATTTTATGACTGATAATTTCTTGGGGACACAAAAGGCACTCGATTTCATGGAATGACCCAACTGTTTACTTCTGCAGAAATACATGCTAGACAATCGACTGCGGTTATTCAGCCTGGGCGTTTAATACGCAAAATCAGCTGCTGACCCCAGACGTTCAAAAGAACCAGGCGGCGATTAATTGGTGAAATACGGTATGTTAAAATCCTCAGCAGCCACTTTAATGAGAATTTAAATCTGTGTCACTGTCAGAGTTTTGACACAGGCGGTCTTTGGACCGGTTCTGGACTCGCTGAACAGGTGAACAGTGTTTGAAAGGATTAAAACTGGTGCAGAAGAATCAGAATCAGTCTCATTTGTTCCACTCGTTACCCACAATGCAACTTGGCATCTGACAGTTTCATGTATACGTGAAACGTCACTGCAGGAAACACCTATTATACACACTCGAAAAATAGGAGCGAGCTTGGTTTGGCTCCAAGAACCAAAACCACCTGATTAAGGTCCAGAGAAGACGTGTTGTCTCAGAGACGGTCTGGATGAAGACCCAGGTGTGCTGTGATGGAGGCAGATAATTCATCACTGCCAGAGAGATTTCACATATCAACATACTGCATGATGTATATTCAAACAGGAGTATTCGTCGCCTCCAGATCGGCCCTCAGGCGTCCTCGTCTGCTTCACCACTCGCAGCTTCCTGCCGTCGTTTGCGTAACCTCCGGGCCTCTTCAGATCCTCAGGAGGAGCTCTCTGCACGAGTCCGGAGCTCCGACAGCTGGAGGAGACACTCACAGTCGGCTGCCGAGGGGCTGCAGGAGAGCCTGGAGAGGCCGGCGAAACATAAGCAACACGAGCAGGGAAATTAAAACATGCGTTCACGTGTTGTTGGAGTGCAGAACAGGACGTGAGGAGTCGAGGGACGGCATTAATGAGTGAGCGATCGGAGCGGCAGAGGAGATGACAGCAGCTCTTCACACCGAGAGGAGATTAAAGTGGGCGTACGACCTTCTGATGCCGGAGAAGAGACTCGCATGAAGACGACCTCGTGATCTTAATGAGGAAGGATGCCGAACGAAGCTGCTCGAGGGGCTGGTGGAGGCTGATATCCTGTGAGATCATGTGAGCTTTTCTTTAAAGAGTCACCTGAATAGTTAAGAAGCTGATACAGGACTTTCCTCTCCTGGTACCGTTTCACAGAACAAACTAAACGTGAACATGACGGGTTTATTCTCCCGTTCCTCCTGTGGTATCTGTCTCCAGCACGACATTTTGCTTGTTTTGCTGTGAACATTGAAAACATGTCGGCAGTAATAATCCACAGATCCGCTCCGTGCGCCTCCAGAACACAATATGTTGGTTTTCAATAAAGAAGCTCTCAGGGTCTGCAGGTTTATTGACACGGCTGATGTTCCTGGATGTTTCAAGCTGCAGTTCGTACAAACATGTTTTTATAACCTGAACATATATTACGATCCAGTTTAAAGCTGTAAGTGCATTCTGACTGCACTTTTAACACACTATGAGACCAAAAACAGAGTCTGTGAACCCGACAACCATCAGGATGGAGTGAGTCCAGAGTTTCTGTAACGACTTGTTCAGATGTGATGTGACGTTACGTACCGACTGCGAACAAAAGTCGGTGCATCACAACAGTAGCCGTTTTTATTCTGGGCAGTAAGCCACCAATCTGCTGTCTTTTTGGTGTCTCGCTCTGCAGATTTAGACAGAAGGCGGTAAACTGGTGGTCTGTTTTGTTCCTCCAGTTTTGCCCCTCGGAGGGTAACGTTACACTTATTTGCGCCTCCATTGCTGTAAATCCGAGGCGGCAATGTGGTGGCAAATGCTGAGATGGGCGGAGGTGTGGATGACGTGCACTGCTGCGCACCCACAGCCGGGAGTTTTAAAACCAGGAAACAGCTGATCACAGCAGTCAGTTCGTCACTTCATCCACCAAGATGAGCAGCTGGAAAGCCGCTGAGATCCGGGAGATGCTAGCGTCTCCTCGCTCTCTGTAGCTGTCTTGGTTGTCCGCTTGTTGTTGTAGCGGCGAGCTAATAGCGGTCGCTACTTTCAAATTAAAAGCACCCCGCTAAGAACCCAGTTCTAAACTCCGATGGGGTGCAATGTAAAGCTCTTATTTTGAAGAAAAGCTGCGAAAAATGTCCCATAAGGAATGAATGGGACGGGGTCAAAAAAGTCGCAAAATCATCGAGGTTTTTCAAACATCTCCTGCTCTGGCAGACTTTGACCTAGAGACACCATTCAAACTTTAAAATGTAGGCACAAGTCTTATCTATTTGAGTTGTATTTGAACTTTCTTTCTACGATGTTTAGTTTTTGAACGGTGACCCTTAATTGATCGTGAGCGATTTCGAAAAAATTCAGGATTTTCAATGAGTGTGTATTGCGGAATGTTCGCGCAGCACCAACTGGCAGAGTGGGGGAGCCTGAAAAAAACTCTCCGAAAATGTTTCTTTAGATGACGATCCTAGCCACAGATTTCACACTACAATAGTGATATTTTCCAAGAACGTAGCCACACTTGTCTTCTGTCTGGCAACGTGTCCACTTTATCGGGAGGATGTACGGTTTTTGAATTATCTGCGTCTAACCGACACAAACTCCAGCAACTGCCCCATAAGCCCCAATGTTAAACGGGAAGAGGATTCTGGGAGAAAAGCAGAAACTGCCCTGCTTCTCTTCACGCCCAACTTCCTGCTTCACGTCACGTCACATGTTGACGCCTACCAGAGGAGGAAAAGTGGAGGCTGTTTGGAAAAGGAGGAATATTACACCTCCCTTTTAGACAGACAAGGAGGCACATTGCAGCCTTTACCTTGCTGCACATGTGCTGGGCTGGTGTTACGTCTGGTTAACTTGCGTCTGAAGAAAACGTGCACGCTCAGGCAAAACAGTAAGAGCCCGCCAAGCTAACATAACCTGAACCAGAGACAATATCACCTGGTGAACCTCCGTCGAAATGGGCTGAATTTAGCCTGTAATCAAAAAATTTGCAAACTGGATCCAAACAAGCTTGGATGGAAGATGTTTCCGGTCTTTTGGATGAAAAAACCACCGAACTCGTTCACGTTATATGATTATTAGCTGACTTTATTACAGCCAACGAGTCTGACTGCAGTCCCAGTCACTCCGCTGGACATCTATAAGGACACCTGGAGACATTTTCATTTGTGATCGTAGTGACAAAACTAAACAAAAAAGGTATTTCTAATCCAAACCGTTATAATTTTTAACCCTGACTGAGTGTTTTCTTTATACATAAACCAAAGCAGAACATGAGTAAAGTGCTGTGACAAGAGAGAAATAGAAAATTCATCCACAACAAACGTCACAATTTCAACATTACTTTAACTTATCTGTGTTTTTGCTAACATTTACTGTGGTGACGGGTCGTAAGAAGCTTCAACAGGCAGTAAATACCTCAGGAATGAAGTGAAATGTATATAAAATGTTGAGTATTTCCATTTGATCTGAAGCATTTACCTGTATATACACTGAACGGCTGCCATATATTCACTCAGTTTAAATGTGATGTGGCTTCGAGCAGGACGAGAAGTGCCGCCGTTTCAAGAGTGCTGGAATAAATGTGTAATCTACGGAGCTGCTGAGGGGGAATTTAAAGGGATTATGTGGAACATAAGGGCTCAAAGTGAGAGATATTTTCCATATTATAATGTTCTTACAGTGTGGAGGATTACTCATTCACAGTTCAAACACAAAGTCGCCGGAGAAAACAAAGGTTTTAATCGTTCTGTAACGCACACGGCAGCTCAGACGCTCTGAAATGTGAAACCAGGCAGATCAGCGGCGACGCCAGATATTCTGGAGAATAAAGAGAAGTGGTGTCAAAATGCTGCACGAATAATTAAGTTAATGTCGAGTGAACACCTGTATTACATTCCCACATTAACCCGACGACGTGGAGAATCAGCGCCACTTCAATAACAACTTAAAAGATCGAACCCGGCTCCTTTTCTCTCTTCGCTCCCACACTGGCTGCTGTTTTATTAATGAGAGCCGGGAACGAAGCACAAAGACGTCTCATTATTATTTCATGTATATCAACAGAGCAAATGAAATCTTCCCTCGAAACCTTTCAACCCTCAGCGTCCCGCCGACGGAAGGAAACAATAAACGGGACGGGAGGCGCGTTATCGAAAGGCTCGGCGCTTCATTCACGAGTCGGCCGTCCTCTCGGTGAGCAGAGAAATGCAATTTATTCAGCTCAGTGAGGAGAGAGAGCTTTATCTGAGAGGCCGAGTAAAAGTGAATTAATGAGACGCACACACACACACACACACACACACACACACACACACACACAGCGAGGAGCTCCAATCAGCTGGCTCGGACCTCTCTGAAGCTCTCCATCACTCTCATCCTTCTTCTGAACATTTTCACAGCGGTTTTTAAAATCCAGCCATAATCTTAATCTTTTAATGAACGTTCCCATTAAACGGTGTCATATCTTAGTCATGAGATATTAATTAGACCGTAAATTATTTACTGGTTTAAATAGCCCAAGTTTAATGTCACTTAAATGGAATATTCTTGCTGTTTGAACTCGAACTTTCAACGTTTTGGTGGCACATTATCCTTCTGAGGAGTTTCGCTTCCTTCAGTTTTTCCTCTTTCTCGTCTTTCTGTGTGTTTATGAAGCCGAGTTTATAATATTTCTCTCCAGTTGAGTCATTTTCAGCTCGCAGCGTCCCGTCAGAGACGATGCACCGGGTTGTATTCACTGTTTGTTTCTGTCTACGGGGGCAGCTAGCTTTGGGACGAGCTCAGGAGCTAATTTTAGCTCACAGTAGATTTGATGCGGGACTTGTTGTTCGACAGTGTTTGGGTACACGTCACTGCATCATCGTTTTGCTCTTTTTAAGATCAATGACAAACACTACGAGTCCAAACCGGTGCCAGCGGAGTCACGTTTCACTTATTACAAGACGACAGTAAGGAGAGCGGACTGACAAGATGATGGCAGATGAACACGAAAAGCAAAGAACCTATTTGGTGATATTTGTTAAACATATTGAAAGTGAAAATATTTGTAAACTCACTTCCTCAGCAGCTCGTCTGACTTGTTTAGTCCCTCAAGGCTCCGTCCTCGGTCCCCTTTTGTTTTCGATTTATGTGCCACCTCTCGGACAGGTTATTAAAGATGTAGGAATGTGTCTTACCCTCGTTATGTCAAGGAAATTGAATCGAACGCAACTGGATTTGGTTTTTGGCTTTGAAGACGTTTCACCTCTCATCCAAGAGGCTTCATCAATGATGAAGCCTCTTGGCCTCACGTTGATGAAGCTCTGGTTAGGTTAAAACACAAAAAAAACATCATGGATTGGATTCAAACATGGTCGACATGATCACAGATGGAGATGGTCCAACTTCTCGTGGTTGGTTTTGGTCGCTAGAAACACATCTCGAAATGTCCACAGGTGTCATTTGTTGGCATTTTTGTCGACACCTGACTCATCATCATTACATTTCAGAAGGTTTTGGGACATCCAGGTTTAAATATCTGAGAGACAGGTTGGGAATTTAGCTCGGCTGCTGTGATCCAAAGATACAGTAGAGTGTCGTCAGTGTAACGAGGGTAGCCTGTGAATATTCTCATTCATCCAGGTCATAGTTATCTCAAGGAAATTGAATCGAACGCAACTGGATTTGGTTTTTGGCTTTGAAGACGTTTCACCTCTCATCCAAGAGGCTTCATCATTGATGATAACTATGACCTGGATGAATGAGAATATTCACAGGCTACCCTCGTACGCTGACGACACTGTCGCCGAGTAAACTCACTTCCTCAGTAGCTCGTCTGACTTGTTTAGTCCCTCAAGGCTCCGTCCTCGGTCCCCTTTTGTTTTCGATTTATGTGCCGCCTCTCAGCCAGGTTATTAAAGATGTAGGAATGTGTCTTACCCTCGTTTTGCCGATGACACTCAACTGTACCTTTGGATCACAGCAGCCGAGCTAAATTCACAACCTGTTTCTCGGATATTAAAACCTGGATGTCCCAAAACCTCCTTAAATGTAATGATGATGAGTCAGGTGTCGACAAATATGCCAACAAATGACTATTACTGGATGTTATGGACACCTGTGGACATTTTGAGACGTGTTTCTAAATGTCCAAAACCAACCACAAGAAGTTGGACCATCTCCATCTGTGATCATGTCGACCAAAACAGGTGTTTGAATCAAATCTATGATGCTTCAGCACAGCAACGTGATGAGAGAGACGTAGAAAATTCAACCTAAACAGAAGTAAAGTCAGAACATAAAGAAATGATACATTTTAGATAACCTGGCTGAGAGGCGGCACATAAATCGAAAACAAAAGGGGACCGAGGACGGAGCCTTGCGGGACTAAACAAGTCAGACGAGCTGCTGAGGAAGTGAGTTTACTCGGCGACAGAAAAGTTCTGGTGTAGTTAGCTTCGAGCTGTGTCATTGATGCCTGAATCACAAATATTATCGAATAGGCTCCTTTGATTTTCGTGTTCGTCTGCCATCATCTTGTCAGTCCGCTCTCCTTACTTTCGTCTTGTAATAAGTGAAACGTGACTCCGCTCGCACCGGTTTGTATTCGTAGTGTTTGTCATCTGACTAAATATTGATTTTAAAAAGAGCAAAACGATGATGTGGGCAAGTAATGTAAGCGACATGTATCCAAACACTGTCGAACAGCAAGTCCTGCATCAGATCTACTGTGAGCTGAATGCTAAAATTAGCTCCTGAGCTCGTCCCAAAGCTAGCTGCCCCCGTAGACAGAAACAAACACTGAAAACAACCCGGTGCATCGTCTCTGACGGGACGCTGCGAGCTGAAAATGACTCAACTAGAGAAACAAATTATAAACTCGGCTTCATAAACACACAGAATTTGAGAACGAGGAGAAACTGAAGGAACCGAAACTCCTCAGAAGGATAATGTGCCACAAAAATGTTGAAAGTCGAGTTAAAAAAGCAAGAATATTCCATTTAAGTGATTAAACTTGGGCTATTTAAACCAGTAAATAATTTACGGTCTAATTAATATCTCATGACTAAGATATGACACCGTTTAATGGAAGCGTTCATTAAAAGATTAAGATTATAGCTGGAGGGGCTTCTCGGGGCGAGAAGTTGGACCATCTCCATCTGTGATCATGTCGACCAAAACAGGAGTTTGAATCCAATCAATGATGCTTCAGCACAGCAACGTGACGAGAGAGACGTAGAAAATTCAACCTAACCAGACGTAAAGTTGGAACATAAAGAAATGGTTCTGCAGAAACGTTGCTCAGCTGACATTTATTCTGGCGGTCCGGTTGTGCTGTGAGCAGGAGATGGAGGTCTACAGCAGGTTAATCAGAGCTCGTCTGATGAAAACAGTTGCTGGAAACACTCAGACTGACCCAGACAGGAAATGTTTATGTGCTAAAAGCCCAGTGAAGCTGCAGAGCAGATGAGATCCTCTGTGGGTTCGTCACTCTTTAGTTTCGTACACAGCCGTTTATCTAATCCTAAATATAAAGATGTTGTTGAGCCGAGCTGCAGGATTGTTTCAGCGCTCTGCAGGAAGCAGGTGATGTTTGATTTAAAGAGATTTGAGATGTTTTAATCTGCATCACATTTACATTTGTTTGTTCGAGCGACGCAGAGGAGCAATAATCCTGCTTTATTACCAGATGCACTGTCGGAATAATATGAAGGCAAAAAGAGATGAACAGGTGCATCCATCATCCTTCACACTGGTGCAGCAGGAGTTTGTGTCTCAGACAGTTTAATGGTAACTCACAGCCTCCTCATCAGGAGACATCACAGACAGAAAGCCTCACTTTACATTCATCCTGTTTGCTCAAATTAAACTGCAGTGTAATCTGCACATCGTCTCCATGTGGAGAGACAAATTAGAAAGTGAAAGATTAAAATCCAGCGTCCTCCTGAAACACCAGCAGTGAAAGTTGTCGGACTTCCTGTGAACCGGAGAGGAAGATTTCTGACTGAATCCCTCCGTGTTGAACTGTGAGTTCTCTTCTTCTCTTCTTTAAAATAGCCAGTTTTGGGCGCCACGATCACAGATGGAGATTGTTGGTTTTGTTGCCACAGAAACGGATGGAAGTGTCACCACCATCCCCTCGACCTCCTGCTGCTGCGACAGGCGTCTGATAATCATATAATGTGGACGTGATGTGACTCGTCTGGCAGCAGAACATCTCACTAATCTGAGATATAATAATGATAAAATCTCTTTCCAACGTCAAAATATGTTTCTTGCTTTCACTTCAGACTGTGCAGATGTTACACGGCAACAAACTTGTTTGGTCATTTAAACCAACAACACAAAAAAACAGCCAAATATCTCCAAACCGCTGAGGTGAAGTTGTTGTCAAAGGCTTCAACCTGTATTTTTAGTTACTCAACTACCGACACAGTGAAGTGACCTCGACACACAGTTCAGGCTTAAAGACACACTGTGGAATTATTTCTCCCATCTGGTGGTTAAATGTTATTCTGCATCCAAACGAATGCTGCTCTCTAGCGCCTCGCGTTTTCAAACATGCGTTGCAGCCTGTTGGAACTACGGCAGGCGGGATGTGTCAAGATTCAAGAAGCTGTGACAACAACATGTCTTCAAACAGCACTTCATCAAGTTTAGTTTCGGGTGATGAGGTACGTTATTTCAAACAGACTTCAAACTGCAGCTGACGAGCGCGTCTGGCTAAGCTCCTTCTCCGTTCCACAGTCACGCTGGCTCTGAGTGAAAACGCCTTTAGCCTTATCTGTACCACGTAGAGCTTTTTGTCCCTCTCACCAGTTCATCGTTTTTTATAGAGCGGAAGGACATGGAAGCCTCCGTAGAGCTCGCCCGTCCTATGGAAATACAGAGAAGTGATTCTTCCCTCAGGAGGAGAAGTGAGATTGTTGGCAGAGATCATTTTACACCAATGAGGACTTATTTATGAATGAAGACGCTGATTTGAGGTCATAAATTACTTAAAACACGACACAGTGGAGCTTTAAGTGACGCAGGTATATTTGTAACTGAAGCTGTAGAAGTAACGTAGTGATTTTAGAACAAACCACGATGTTTTCCTGAACCTCACCGAACCACGAGAGTACGATGGAGGTCCAGGTTTGGTTTGAGGATGTTTCATAAAAATCACATTTGTCTACGTGTAAATAAAACTATTATTATTATATTATGTTTCTTTTTGCTATTTCAGTTTGTTGAAGAGCTCCGACCGTCTGAACACATGAACACTCACACAGAAGACATTCAGACATTTATCTGTTTATGGATTGGAAATGCAGACTTCATGACAGTTTGCGTTGTTGAACTCCAACCTTTTCCTGCTGCTGCAGTTTACGGTGCAGTCTGCAGATGAACGTGTGTGTGGAGCCTCCACCTGTTCTCCTCCTCCACCCTCCAGCCTGTTCCAGCCTCCTGACCTGAGAGACGGGTGAACGGATCAGAGTGGATCTGATCTGAAACCTCTCCGACGTCTCTTTGTGCTTAAAGTTTTTAGCTGACTGACATCGAGACGGCTGTGGATGTGAGACAACTTTTCTGTTCTCATGTCTTTAAAGAAACCAATCTGAAGTTCTTCCTGAGTGTCGTCACCGTGTCAGGACATCTTGGGTCATGTTCAGGTTAAAACACACCTGAATGACACGACGCTGGCGAGCCTTCGAAACTGATCCGTTTTCTGCTGCGATCATGACGACGATCGCTTTCTTCAACTGGAGAATTCTGCACGATAATTTGGTGAATGATCAAGCTGATGGCACATGAACTGAAGTGCTGGTAATTGTTGTATATTGTCATGGTCGTCAAGCTAACGTGCTCACAGTGCCTTGCTAAATGGCACTAAACACTTTCATTTGCATATAAAACTAAATTGGTCGTTATATGTTGCTCAGTATGGTTGTTGTCATGGTGATGACGACCTGGCTACAAGTTAGGAATCACCAAAATTATTATGATTCATCCTCTGTGGTCTGTGAATGTCTGAACCAAATGTGATGTTAATTCATCCAGTATTTGTTTGTCTCTGAGATGGACGGATGGATGGATGGACCTCTGCCACGGTCCACGCCGTGTTCCTGCGCGTTGTTCCTTCCATGTAATCGCTATGTTGACTGAACGCAGATGCTAGTTTTTAAAGGTAGCGGGCGTCAGGCTCGGACGTCGCGCTCGTCACGAGTCGTCAAGTGGCGTCGCTCTCTGTCCAATCAGTGGCCGGCTGCCAGCTTACGTCACACAGAAGTATCAGCTCAGCTCGGTTGGAACTTATACGGAGGTGATACTGAAAAAGCACCACTTTAGCAGGTACCAGGTACCAGATTTCTGTAATGGGAACGCAAAAAAGGCGAGCTGAGTCGAGGCGAGGCGAGCTGGTACTGTCGGTGGAAAAACGGCAATAGAAGAGAGTCGAATTATTGCACCTCTTCTCACGTCCACATCCTCGATTAGTCAACACATCGAAAGGTTGAACCAGGATCGACTTGATGGATTCTGTCGGTGGGTCATCAAAGCTGTGACGAGGTAAAGTTGTTGTTGTTTTTAACTTTGAACACAGTCTTTTCTTTATCCTCCTCAGTCTAATCAAACATCTGCAGATCAGGACACATACTGTATCTGTGGTTTCAGAGGCAAAACTCAAAGCATCACATAAAAGCTTCCCTCCTGCCTCCCCACAAATAAAGGTTGATAAAAGCCGCTTTCACTCAATAATTTAGTTTCTTTTCCTCGAAAATGTTTCCGCCACAGAAGCTCAGAAGCTCTTGAGGATAAAAGGCAACGGTTTCTGAAAGGAGAGACACTTTCCATTCCATTTCTTCTTCAATAATTTCAGCTTTTTTTTGTTAAAAACAAGTCGTGGGCGACTGTGTTGGCGCTTCAGTGGGCGTCTCAGAGTCTAATTAATCACCTCAAGGCCTCGCAGAGGAGAAGTGGGCTGTTTGAATAACGGATCAGAACCTGGACTGTCTAAGTGTTGGTGACCTGCGACATGTGTGGGAGTCTGGAGTCTCGACGCTGCAGAGATGTATTATCACATAACTCAGAGAAAGCAGAGACGATTCCTTTATTTCGACCTCTGCGAGTGTTTTGAAGTCACTACAATCATGACATGTGTGTTCCGGCGATGACTAACGTGACACAAAGGTCAGCGTGTGGGCGGAAACCTGCAGCTCAACTAATTGCCCTCAACCAACAAATCCTCCTCTAAGTATTTATTACAAGTGTCTCTTATAGTTCAGGTTATTCACGGCTACGTACTAACTGTGAGTGTTCGGTCCTCCGGCTCTCGCTGACCTTTCTCTGCATTGTGTTTGACTCGTGAGGCAGAAACTGCACCATTATTGCAGGAAAACCATCCGAGCTGCTGTCAATGACCTTTTCTTATTTCTTTAATGACTGATTCTCATTGGAGCTGTGCATTGCAGAGTGCAAACGCTCGTGGCTCCGCGAGGCTGGAACTCGACGTAAAGAAACCGAAACTGCGTGGTTGATAATAAAAGTTTGGTTTTGATGGTGTGAAAGTGTAAAAATAGTCCAGAAGATGGTTTAAAAGCAGATCTCTTGGATTATAACAACAGAGTTGATCATGAGAGCATTCAGAGAAATGTGTGACATCAACATAATCACCTGAATAAATGTTGTCAATACATGCAAAACCACAGATAAATTCAAACTGAACTGTTGCAACTTTACGTCTGTTCAAGTTGAATTTTCTTTTCCTCTCTCGTCACAACGCTGTGAAGACGCTCTGGTCAGGGTTAGACACACGAAAACACCTGGTCAAGGTTAGAAAACACCATAAAATAAGTGTTTTGGTCGCCACAATATGGCTTGAAATGTCCCCAAAGACCTGAACTGATGCGAAAGACTGATCTGTTTTCTACAGATGTCAACCTTGGACGTATCTGTGGTTTGCAGAAACATAACGTTTAACATCATATCCTGGACGCTGGGCTGGGGACAGTATTGGAGTAAAAAGAGCATCTTTATAGCTAACCTAGTAGCATGTCTTCAGGGCTGTCATTCTGCTGATTTTATTCCAGACTGGAATATCTTGACGGCTGTCGGTCGGATCAGCGTGATGTTTGGATCAGCAAGCAATGTAGGGCTCTGTAAGTGAGCGCCGAGATTTTAAAATGGATTTAAAACTAACAGGAAGTCAGGACAAGGAGGTTACAATCGGTGTAATATGTGACCGTCTGTTGTGTTCGGAGCCTTGCAGCAGCACTTTGGATGGTTGTAGGCGGTTTCATGAGGAGTTGTTGAGGATTTGGACATTCATGGTCCCCAGAGGTAACCTGACTCTCGCCAGATGAATTTGGTTCCGCCTCGCTCCACTCATCCATCTGGGATCGCTCCATTGGAGATGTGTTTCAGAAGGCTGGGCCTTATCAAAAATCCTTGCATATGATTGGATAAACCACTTGTCTGTCATCTTTATTGACGTGCTACTTCAACCACTCACATCGAAACCAACCTGTGACGTCGATGAGAGCGACGTTCTTTTAACGAACAAATATTGGGTAGATTGGACGACACGGATGAAACAGCAGCATCAATGTTGACGCTTGCTTCCTCGATGCGAGCCGCCATTGTTGTCTGAATCAAAACAGTCGCTTCTCCGCTACGTCACATCTATGAAACTCCCGCCCGGCGGTCCTGATTGGCTCGACCTGAAAATCTGGTGCCGAAATCCCTCCCAACGGGAGCGATCCCAGATGGATGTGAGTGGAGCGAGGCGGAACGAAATGCATCTGGAGAGAGTCAGGTTAGCCCAGAGGATGAATCCTACTGACTTAGACTGTGTCAGAGATTTTACGGCCTCGTTTTTGGTGACAGAACCAGGTATTTTTTCAAAACATGATGTTGTCCTCACCGTCACCAAGTGAAAAACAGACCACAAACACAAAACAAGTCACTTAAAGGAATCTTAAGTGTTGAGTGGTTTGTAGAAGAGTACAGAACCTACTGGGTGATTGGGCTGTCTAATTTTCAAGCTTTAGCACTAAACCCTTGTTTAAGATTTAGATTTTGATGGCAGAAGTTTTTCAAAATCTGATGGGAATCCATCCTGCAGCTGTCGAGACATTTCACTGTGGACTAGAAGTGTCGACCTCATGGTGGCGTTAGAGGACGAGTCCGTGTCAGAACCTGATGGTGACACTTGAAACCAAAATTAAACCGAACTGATGTAGAGGCTCGTTTCCCATCAGCAGATCAGCCTCATCGTTCTAATGTAAAACTACATCAGTCAGGCTCCGTGTGACGAGCTGATAAACTGATAAACCAGCAGAGACAATAAAAACCATCCGAACCTGAGCAGCTGAGCACTAATGTGAAGCATAAAGTCTTCGTGTTGAAGGAGTTGTTCTCGACTGATTTCACAGTAACGCTCGTGTTAAATTAACTCACAGGTAGAACGATCAATCAGCTCCGACACCGCCGCTCGTACAGTACAGCAGGAAGTGATTTCCACATTTACCGATCTAAACCTGACTCGACGGGATGATCAATGGAGGCGGATGAATTGTAAGTGAGGAGTAATTTCACACTCCACTTCCTCTTCGTCCCGACGGTTACGTCCTGTCATGTGACACGTGGAGGAGCGAGCCGCCGGAGCCTGAAGACGCTCTGATCACGAGATATATTACAGTCCTGTCGATACGGCTCCAAACATCACGTCGCCGTCTGAGCTGTTCGGTTGTAATGTTGTGAAACGTATAACTCAGCTCTCGCTTTTGAAACAGACGTTATGATGTAATAAACATCCTCCGGTTCATCAAATCGTTGAACAATTAATCCAGCGTTAACATATTGGATGTTTGATAAAGGAAAATGAACGTGTTGGCTCCTCGCTGGTCGAGCCAGAGTCTCATTAATCACCTAAAAGCCCCGAGGGGGAGAAAAGTGTGCCGTTTGAATAATTGATCAAAAAACCCTGCAGTGTGGTTTCTGTGTTCGTGGCCGGCGGTTCTGCAACACGTGTGGGAGCCTGTGGTCGATTAAAACCTTATGATTTCTAAAGTGGAATAAACCCAGCATCTTCTCTTGAACCAGACTTTGGTTTCTGCCTGCTGAGTCTCTGTGACGAGCTCAGTCACCAGGAGGAAACGGTGGCATTTAACCCTGCGAACCACAGATTTGTTCTAATTTGTACGTGTCATCGTCGGCTACATCTATACTGTTGACGATCAATAAAACCTGTCATATCACGTTCACATGTGAATGACCTGACATTCACAGCGGGAGGTGGAGGAGATGGTGGTGCAGCTGCAGGCCGGAAGGCTGCTGAAATGACTGGACACTAGCCCCTTTTTAGATAGAAAAGGTGGCACATGTGCAGCAAGGTAAAGGCTGCAATGTGCCTCCTTGTCTGTCTAAAAGGGAGGTGTAATATTCCTCCTTTTCCAAACAGCCTCCACTTTTCCTCCTCTGGTAGGCGTCAACATGTGACGTGACGTGAAGCAGGAAGTTGGGCGTGAAGAGAAGCAGGTCGGATTTGTCTTCAAAATAAGAGCTTTACATTGCACCCCATCGGAGTTTAGAACTGGGTTCTTAGTGGGGGGCTTTTAATTTGAAAGTAGCGACCGCTATTAGCTCGCCGCTACAACAACAAGCGGACAACCAAGACAGCTACAGAGAGCGAGGAGACGCTAGCATCTCCCGGATCTCAGCAGCTTTCCAGCTGCTCATCTTCGTGGATGAAGTGACGAACTGACTGCTGTGATCAGCTGTTTCCTGGTTTTAAAACTCCCGGCTGTGGGTGCGCAGCAGTGCACGTCATCCACACCTCCGCCCATCTCAGCATTTGCCACCACATTGCCGCCTCGGATTTACAGCAATGGAGGCGCAAATAAGTGTAACGTTACCCTCCGAGGGGCAAAACTGGCGGAACAAAACAGACCACCAGTTTGCTGCCTTCTGTCTAAATCCACAGAGCGAGCCGCCAAAAGGACGGCAGATTGGTGGCTTACTGCCCAGAATAAAAACGGCTACTGTTTAGTTTTGTTTTCACACCGTCAGCTGGGTTTGTTGCATGAAATATTTTTTATTTACAGCAAAGCTTGTGGCAAAAATAAAACAGGATATTTTCAGTGAGTCGTTACGAGCTTTAGAGCCACGTTTGCTGCAAAAATACAGGATGTTTTTGTCTCCAGCCATGTTTGTAGTGACGACACCAGGAATTTAAAGTAAAAAAAAAGGGTGCTTACTAACTCTACCAAGTGGTTTTTGTGCATAAATTCAACCAAACCATAAAATTGAACCTAACAAAATGTAAAGTTGCACCTTAAAGAATCTGTGAGTTGCAGACACGTACATCGCTGACAGTTATTCTGGTGACGGGTCGATGTCGAGGTCGTTTGTTTGTCGGATGAGGACGTCGGCACGTCGTGTTTCGTAAGTCCAGAACTTTTCGGCCTTGTACAGAGAAGATGGGAGTCAAACTTTTTACAGAAGTAACAGGAACACACTCTGTGTCCTCAAACACGCCGGTGCAGTTTCACCAAAATATAAAGAAGTGTGGAATAAAACGACAGTGTTGCTCAGAGTTGAGATTTCGGCCTTGTGCAGAGCGAGGTCATTATTTCCAGCGGAGGCAGCTGCAGCTGTGTGAGGCTGCAGGATGTGTGCAGAGAAATTCAACTACATTTATCTGTAAAGTTTGGACTGAGCTGTTGCCTCGAGGGAAGAAGTTCAAGTGTCTCGTTCACCAGCGAGGGGAAAGTGGACCGTGTGATCGGCCCGCAGATCGTACAGGTGTCGTACCTGACGGCTGCGGTTTGGAGGGAGATTGATCTACGTTCCAGCTCGTCGTTGTGTCAAAAGCAGCCAGTCGAGTTGGATCAGGTAGCTGATCAGGATCGAGGTTTTCTGGGCACGTCCAACTGGTAGGAGGCCAGCGGACAGAACCAGAACACGCTGGAGGGATTATTTATATCTCATCTGGCTTTTTGAATGTCCCACAATCCCTCGGGAGGAGCTGGTTGCTGAGGAGAAGACGAGGAGGAGGAGAGCGCTGGTTTTACTCTTGTTTTTCATTATCCTCCCCTGATTTTCTCCCGGGGTCACACTTCTTCTGTATTTCACATGATTTATGACAGAAATGTTCAGCTGCTCTCCTTTTAGTTTCCACAGTGTGTTTCTGACACTGTGCAGCGTGAAGTCTGCAGCACCGAAGCAGCCTGTCGTCCTCAGCCAGCGAGAGACGAGCAGAGGACAGGAGAAGAAATGTAAAAAGATTCTGGGAGAAAGAATTCACATTTCTTACGGAACGTTTTAAAGGACTGGAGCATTTAGTTTGTTTATAGCCGTCAACTGGACGTGTTTCAGTCTGTTGAAGACGTTTCACCTCTCGTCCAAGAGGCTTCTTCAGTTCTGATAAACTGGAGGAGCTGCAGGGTTTTAAACTCTGTGTGGGAGACGTGTCCTCACTGAGTCGTTAAGGACACCTGGGAGCTCTGAGTTTCAGGTTCGTTAGGACCACTTGTGGGTCGTTGATCCAACCGGACTTCCTGTGGGTTGCTAAGGCCCCGTCCACACGAAAACACTGTTTTGTGTAAACGCACATGTTTTGCATCGTTTTGGCCGATCGTCCACACGGATCCTGTAAACCAGGGTTTCTCAATTCCAGTCCTCGAGGGCACGTTTATACACAGCAGGGTATTTAGAGAAACGAATATTTCCCCCCTCATCTCTGCTCGTTTTCAAAAAAGTTGTCATTTCCATCAACCTGCATAAATACGCCGTCGAGCGCCATTCTAACTCTGCCAAACCTCTGGGCGGCAGTGTAGGGAGAAGGATGAAGCCATGCAAGCCAATCAGAATCCTCAGAATCAACAACAACGAATAACATGAGCGACTTCCTGTTCCTTTCAAAACAACGCTCACATGACGTTAAGCATTTTCTGGTGCATAGCCTAATGAGCGTGAGAAGCTAAAACCCCGTTTCTCCCAGCTGACACGACAACACATAACCGGAGTTTTCCAAATTCTCCACTTTGCCCGGAGTTTTTAGAAATAATCGTTTTCTGTGATAAAAACGGGGTTTTCGTGTAAATGAGAGGCCAAACCGCCTGGAAATATCTGCGTTTTCCCTTCGTGTAAACGGGGCTTTAGATGTGTCCCTCCTCCACCACCTGATTCAAATGAGTCAGCTCGTTATCAGGCCACTGCAGAGCTTGATGACGAGCTGATCGTTTGAATCAGGTGTGGTGGAGGAGGGACACAACTAAACCATGCTGGGCGGTGGTCCTCGAGGACTGGGAGGGAGAAACCCTGCTGGAAACGCAGCGCCTGTAAACGCGCTTTTTTGAAAACGGGTCTCAGGGTGGAGGAATTAATGTGGACGGCGAATCTGCATACTTTTCGTTTCGATGACGTCATCGTCCCACCCCTCGACCTCTAGCCTTCGACCTCTGATCCCCGCGACGTCTCATTACAACAACAACAACGATGGCGGACTACATGCTTGTGTTGGTGCTGCAGAAGATATTGAGCCTATCAGGGTTACTGGGGCAAAATATTCTGCTCCTCTGCCACGATGCTGAGCAGAAAAGGATTATGGACCACCGACTAGCTATTTTCGTCTTCTTCTTGTTGTGTTCGGTTTCTCCTTCGGCTGTCTGTTTGTATACAGCGCTAAAGCTTTATGTGCATGCTCCGTCTCTCTGCCACCTATAGGCCTGGCATATGAACTACAGCGTATTGAGTCGTTTACAGTGGATCCGTGTGGACGCAAATATTCTTGAAACGATGCCGAGGAAGACGGATAACAAAAAGATTGTTCTGGTACGTGTGGGCGGGGCCTCAGGCGAGGTGAGCCCAGGTGTGAATGGTTGTTAAGCTGTCTTTGTTTGTCTGTTGCGCAGCGTCGTACCATTTACCGGCGAGTGAATAAACACAGATGGTCATGAGTTTATTCCAGGGGGCTGAATTACTAAATGTTATGTGTTTAACCTAAATGTGCTGCTGCAGTGGATTTTATTATTTTCATTCTCTGAAAGTCGCAGGAAACACTGTGTCCACATTTTTTGGGGCAGAGGAACCTCCTGACGCCAGCTTCCATCTCAACATCCTCCCTGTTCCTGAGGTCTAAAGGTCGGCAGGTATCTTTGATTCACCTGCTGCCGCGGTGACCGAGCCTGGATAAGCTGCAGAAAATGGACGGATAGATGGATGGATGAACTTTGACCCCAAACACGGCGACAGGAGACACTGAAGACGACTGATGGAAAGTTTCTGCGTGTCTGAATTCACAGTTTCATAACTCTGAGTTAAAAAAAAAAGTCTGAAGGTCATTTTATCTGAGCGCTTCAAGGACTCGTCGTACGAGTTACAGTACGTCCACAATACAGTCAATTATAGCTGAACACAGTTCGGCCTTCGCTGCTTTAAGATGAGCTGCAGACTTTACAAAGTGCAGATGGGAAAATATGAGCGAATAAAAAGCCAATAAAGACCAGAATCTGAGGTTTCAGATTAAAACTGAGGGAGATTCAGCAGCACACGGTTCATCCTGCTGTCAACTTCTGCCCGTGTGATCGTCAAAACTCTGCAAACTGCTCGGCAGCAGCAGCTTTGCATCAGCATTAGCTGGATTTCCTCTGTAACAGTCTGCTGAGTGCTCATTTGAAGTTGTGGGACAAAGTGTATATTTGTGTTGTGCAGGCTCGTCTATCCGTCACGTCATCCTCTATCCTCTCCCTTTTTTATATCCGACAGTGTTTTTCGGCGGCCGGCGTGAGCGGAGGAGCGCGGAGACACTTTTGATGTTCAATGGAGCGCTTCACTTCAAAGTTGTGCGCTGCAGGATTAGCCGAGGAAGGAGATTACTGTAATTGGGGACTGTAGAGGTGGAACAAAAGGTTTCTTCTCCCTGTCAGAGAGGTGGATGTTTAACACACACACACACACACACACACACACACACACACACACACACACACACACACAGGGTTACAGTAGAGGACGTTAAAGGGAAACGCTCTCTGAAACATCTATCTGTCTGTGTTTTCTGTGAGGATGGCTGTCGCTGGTCGGTACCGGAGCCTCGATGGGCCCAGATGAGCCGACAGATGCAGACGACACTCGACAGCAGCTGAAGAACATCCTGAGCTGTTTATTAAAGCGAGGTGGACGAGCAGCTGGGTGGTCAGCAGGGTGGAGAGTCTGGGCTCGGACCAGCTGGTCTCTGCGTCGCTGTGTAAGCACTCTGTAATCACATTACTTTGGAGGAAATTAGTCGTGTTCAGTTTAAAGCTGCACTATTCAATATTTGAGCAATGCATCAAATGTTTATGTCCAAGGAGGTGCTGCAGCGATATATTTAATCTTCTGGTACACGTGGAAGGTAACAACATGATGTCACGCTGCTGTCTGCTTCTGCTGGTTAGTTTCAAAAACCACCTCGTTAGATTTAAAAACCTGTAAGTGTCCCGACTTCCTGTCAAAGAAATCCTGTTAAAGGGATATTCCGGTGTAAGTTTAATCCATGGTCTAACACACCGTGACACCGAGTAAGACTCCCCTCGAGAGGTCAAGTTAGCTGACCGCTAGCTTAGCTAGTTTTAGCAACCTCAGAAAAGACCGCACGATAACAATACACTGCAGCTTATGTCTCCAACTAGAAACCGCCATCAAAAAGCCACAATTAATGGTGAGAACAGCACCAAACTTCAGCAACAGTACATGTACAGTCCCAGCACACAGTACGAAGCATCAAACATCTGCTAGCTTTGCTGGATTTGTATTAAAATGAAAATGTCTGATTATTACTCCATTACTTCCGTTATTTTCCCCGTCAGCTCTCGATAATAAGAACTGAGCGTTCCATGGAGTAATAATCAGACATTTTCATCCTTGAGCTGCAGAAATCTACTGCACTCGGTAATCGACTCGTCAGGGCTTCCCCACACAGGCAGGCTGCTGGAGGAGAGGGTGAGTTGAGCTGTGTTTTTAATACAAATCCAGCAAAGCTAGCAGATGTTTGATGCTTCGTACTGTGTGCTGGGACTGTACATGTACTGTTGCTGAAGTTTGCTGCTGTTCTCACCATTAATTGTGGCTTTTTGATGGCGGTTTCTAGTTGGAGACATAAGCTGCAGTGTATTGTTATCGTGCGGTCTTTTCTGAGGTTGCTAAAACTAGCTAAGCTAGCGGTCAGCTAACTTGACCTCTCGAGGGGAGTCTTACTCGGTGTCAAGGTGTGTTAGACCATGGATTAAACTTACACCGGAATATCCCTTTAATACCACAAACACGGCTGTAAATATCCGGCCTGCTCGTCACAGATATCCTGTTTTTTGGCCACATCTTGGTTTAAAAAGTCCCCCAACAAAAATATCATGTTTTCATCTGCCATATACAAACCTGTCACGCCCCAAACATGGCTGAAAATGTCCCAACTTCTGATCAGAAATATATATTTTTATAATTTTTGGTGATTCTGAATGTCCCGACTCCTCAAACCAGCAAACAAACAGGCTGTAAATGTCCTGACTTCCTGTCAGAAATGTAAACAACACGTCACGTCACGTATCCCAGTTTTGTCGACGCTAACGAGCCTCCACCGTCCAATCAGCTCACACGTGACACAAACATGACGCGACGTGTTTCGCCGTGTCAACACAGAAATTAGAACGTATTTGCAGTTTTCAGAAACCGAAGCTGCCAACATGTACTCGGGGCTGTAATTAGACGGCAGCTATTCAGAGCTGCAGCTTTTCCTGTAAACCGCTGTGTTTCCTGCGCGGACGCGAGGTGAACTCTCGCCGTGGCATTCATTAACTCGACTTAATCACTGCTGCTGGGAAGAGAGGAGGCCGGCGAGGGGGGGTGAAAGGCTCACGGTGACACGGCAACAACAATGCACCCGAGTGCAGTTAGGAATAACAGAATTATCTCCTCATTACCGCTCTATTTTTCTCCCCCGCCTGTGTAGCGAGCTGTTCAGGTGGCAAATGGGTAACGATTTCTAATTGTCGGACGCGCTGTAGAGATTATGGGCCGAGTTAGCGGATGAGCTCCTGAGGGAGTTTGTGCTGCTCGGTTTCTCCCCGACGGACTGTTCATCTGTGAATATTCTCGCGGTGAGACGGAGAGCCAGGTACACTGGAGGGGCTCCGGTTTCTCCCTCGCCGGCATCATCAGCACCGGCTCAGTGATGCAGAGAGGAGAGGCTGATTGAATAAACCCAGCGTGGAGATGACACGCGGTACTGGAACACGCCGCCGTATTGATCCTGTACCGATTTTAAAGACAGAGACGCTGCTCCGGCTCCGGGAAAATAATGATGTGACAATCAAGCTCCTCAGAGCTGAGGGGAAGAATCCACTGAGCTATTTCTGTCGGAGGACTTCCTGTTGTATTATTCTCATAAAGCAGCCGGTTCAGCTTCCTCCGGCCTCGTAAGACGATCTGTGCACAGAGGAGGGAGGAGAGCTGCTTCCAGGCAGGAAGACTTTCAAATCAGGTTTTGTCCACAAGTGGTGGGAAAGTCTGACGGTTGGTCGGGTTCCAGATCCGTCCAGAACCTCTAATGAGCAGATTTCCCTCAAATGTACAGAGCAGGTTCGTGTGCCCAGAGGTTGAACCCTCTTTTAGACAGCTTTTCACTGCAGGACAGTTTAGTTTTTCGCCCTTGAATCTTTGTGAACAGTTTAAAAAACATGCAGGAAAATCAAATGAACCTGAAGAAGGAGGGGTGATGACGTCACCAGGTGTGGTTCTGGTGCCAGTCTGTGGTGTCACACACACTAAAACCCAACATATCTACGTCGTCTGACTCCTGATGAAGAAACGCCTCCAGGAAATGAAAGAGCAGACTTCAGAGAGGAGGTCAACAGCGAGGTCGACACTTCAACATCATCTCCTCAACCTCCTGAGCTGCAGGAGTTCATCCACCATCAGTACTAACAGAGAGGTCCAGACCCACCAGGACCGCACCATCTGAACACAGCGACGTGTCAGAGGCTTCATGTTTATTCGTTACCTCTTTCATAACGTATCGAGCAGAATAACATGTGATTTTACTCTCAAGTGGACGAAACCAGTTAGATGTTTATGACTACACGACTCTGATCGTCTGTTTGTTCTGTGGAAGCGTTATGTAAAACACTTTACAGCCTCCAGCAGCTGCTGTTTGTATCTGAGGACATCAGTCCGTCTGCGTCCTAGAATACAGACGGAGCACCTGATTTATAACCTGACTCTCGCCAGATGAATTTGGTTCCGCCTCGCTCCACTCATCCATCTGGGATCGCTCCATTGGAGATGAACCTTATCAAAAATCCTTGCATATGATTGGATAAACCACTTGTCTGTCATCTTTATTGACGTGCTACTTCAACCACTCACATCGAAACCAACCTGTGACGTCGATGAGAGCGACGTTCTTTTAACGAACAAATATTGGGTAGATTGGACGACACGGATGAAATAGCAGCATCAATGTTGACGCTTGCTTCCTCGATGCGAGCCGCCATTGTTGTCTGAATCAAAACAGTCGCTTCTCCGCTACGTCACATCTATGAAACTCCCGCCCGGCGGTCCTGATTGGCTCGACCTGAAAATCTGGTGCTGAAATCCCTCCCAACGGGAGCGATCCCAGATGGATGTGAGTGGAGCTAGGGGGAACGAAATGCATCTGGAGAGAGTCAGGTTAGCTTATTTAACCACTGAGGGGTTAACAGAAGCAACGGAAGTATTTGATGAGATTGTCTTTCGTTCGACTCTCAGAGATAATGTTCATGAAGACGTACGTTCTCTGACGTGATCTCAGGATTAAACACGTTAAAGCGAGCGGTGTGAGGATCATTAGCTGCGGTCAGGCTTCAGAACCTGACAGATCCGGTGAACAATAAGAGAACAAACGTGGAAAAAGACTTGTGAGAGTTTTAAATCGTAGCCTCTGCTCTGACTCAGGTGACGGGTGCAGACCTGCTCCGGTGTAATGACGGCGCCGGCAGAGATGCATCCTGGAGGGCGGCTGGTTATTGAAGTGTGACAGTAACACAGTCTGAACGCCCTGCAGGCTTCACTGGAATCACTTAGAGAAGCTGTTTTCACCCGGCCTGTGATCCTGACATGTGTGTGTGTGTGTGTGTCTGCTTACGGCGGCTGAGTAGTGTAGAGTGAGATTTCCCTCCAAGCCTGTTTGAGATTCATAGCTTTAGAATTGGACTCTAAAGTGCAGGGCGGCCACTTTTTAAAAGCAGGCACAAATTCTGGCGCCTGTCTGGCGTTTATCCTCCGGGGAGCCACTTAAAAGTTTGGGCCTTTTCAAAGTTTGGCATCTTAAAACCAGCCACAACAACAGCGAGTCCTGAAACGGAGGAAGAGACGGAGGCTTCGTTAGAGACGTGTTACCTGAGACGCAGACAGGAAGCTCTCCGGCCTCGCTGAGCGTCAGAGCCGCAGTTAATTAAAGAAAGCTTCCCCTCTGACTCTCCGCTGAGCTCTCAGTGATGATGATATGTGTCGTGCATATTTTAAAAACTTTCACACAGGACACAGGAGAGTCGGTGAGTGACGTTAACGTCACCTCCTATTAACAACAGCGTGGAGAAACTTCTGCAGCTGAAGCACACGAGCAGATCTGAGACGGTTTGTTTCAGGCTTCTGATTGTCCGGCTTCTGACGGTGTGTTTCAACATTTGTAAGCGTGAAACCGTCCAATATCTTTAAGAAGACCTCGGGACGTTTTCCACTTGTGTTAGTGACGACTAAAGGCCGGCACACACCGGCTAAAACGTCGGACGTCTGAAGCGTTCGGAGAGAGTCGGACGAGTTCGGGAGCTGCTCTGTTCGGTGTGTTCAGCTGCGTCTGATCCGACTGAACATGTTCAGTCGGCCGTCTGAGGTTGGACGCCGTCGGATACTCTGATTGGTTGTTAGCTAGCTGTTCAGTGACCATTCTGATTGGCGGTGTGCCAGCGAATCAGCGCGGCGTGTGGGAGGGGCGGCGGAAGTGACGACGGTAAACAAACCACATAAACAGAGACGGCACAGAGTTACAAACAACACTTCACCGTTCGTTATTTTGGGGATAAACCAGCGTATGTTTGGAAGCCATGGCTGTGTGGACCGAGGACTTTGAGGAGCAGCTGGCTGCCCTGGTGGAAGAGAGACCACCGTAATACGACATCACGCAAGTAATGCTGAGCTAACACTGTGTGTGCTTTGTTCTGATAAGCTACGGTCCGCACTCCGTTCTGTCATTTCCTGTTTTTATGTTTTGGGTGACTGGCACGAGACTAGCGCCACCCGATGTTTAGGAGGCTTATTGCATTTCACGCAGGTGCAGAACGTATACGCTGCTGTGTAGCCGGGGCGGTGTGTTTCAATGTGACTTTTCTGCCGAACGGGTCAGACAGGAGGCGACGGAGTGGTCGGATAAAGAAGTCGGCCTTGGGCGGTGTGTGGGGGCCTTAAAGCAGATATTTGAAGCGAAATGTGATCTTCTCCGAGCACTAACCCAGTGGTGTCTGTGCCTAGATCTAACCAGAACATCAGAACATGTTGTCATAACATAAAACAGAAAATTAAACCAAAAGAAATGTAAAGTTTCAACAAAAACATTCAGAATTGTATTTATTAGTTTTCTTCTTGAATCCAAAGATTTAAACAGACGTTTCTTCTCCCGTCTCCGTCAGGATGCTGATGCAGAGTTCAGACCAACAGACATCACGTTGTATTTACTTCTTAAAGCTCGACGTGTTCAGACCCAAACAGCGCCTGGTTCTGAGCAGCCTCAGTGGACCCGTGTGTCTGATCAGCGAGTATAAAGACAACAGCGGCTCGTCTGCAGCCCGACGCTGCCGATCATCGCTCACTGAAACTCTTGTCGTGACAGGAAGCATTGAGCTGAAATCAATTTGAGGATTGAAAGCCACTTTTCTCTTCCTGGTGAATTATTGTCGGTAACGGAGCCAGTACACGGCTGCTGAGGCACTTTATTTTTGGCTGCAGTCAGATGAATGTTATTCCCGTCCTGGTCTCTCTGTGTGGGAAGCTGCTGATGGATTCTGTGGCTCTGACACAGTTTGTGGATCTCAGCCTGCAGCCCACCGGCTCGCTGAGAGCTGCAGGAGACTCACTGCTTCTGTACGACGACTCACTCCTCATCTCTGCTCAGCTCTTACTTTATTATTCACATCTCTCTTTAGACCTTTAGATTATAATCTTTACAGTTTATAGTTGGCATGCTGGCAGTATTTGTGTTAAATGTAAAATCAGTTCAGACTGTTATTCTTCACAGCTGATGGAAAATGAGTTATCGATTTTGAAAATGATGAAAGAAACCTTCATGCACATGAACATGAAAACATATTGCATTAATATTACAGTTTTAAAATCTCTCCCAAACATCTTCCACTGCTCTTT
Organism: Lagodon rhomboides; assembly: GCA_039737535.1. Taxonomy (NCBI): domain Eukaryota; kingdom Metazoa; phylum Chordata; class Actinopteri; order Spariformes; family Sparidae; genus Lagodon; species Lagodon rhomboides. The sequence continues at coordinate 37,759,844 of CM077784.1, forward strand.
CCCTCCTGACTCTCCGTCCGTCGGTGTGTCTGTGTCTCCTGGCTTGGTGGCTCGGTGGCGGCGTGGCGTGATGGCGAGGCTGGTGGCGAGCAGGCCAGGCGTTAAAAGCCCTCCTGATTACAGCCTCCCTCTGACGGCAGCAGGATCTTCAGGCTCCATTAGACTCACAGATGCGCTCAGACACAGAGCTCACCAGCTTCCACCTCCGAGCCCTTTTAAACAACGCTTCCTGCCCAACAGTTCGACGTGACGGCTTCACGAGTGAACCCGCTCGCCACCAGAACCTCCAGGGCGAGCGGATCACACCAGGACCCGGTTTTCTTGATAGCTACTTGTTGTTGTGCAGCAGTGAGCAGCAGGAGCAGGAGACCACGCGGTGCCATGTTGTTCTGTCGGCCCGCGGGCCACACACTGAACGTATACGCAGTGTTGGGGAGTAACGAATTACATGTAACGGCGTTACGTAAATTAATTACAAAATGTACGTAATTGTAATCTGTTACATTACTGAGGGAAACTGTGTAATTGAATTACAGTTGCTTTTGGAAATTTCCATGATTACAATTTTAGTTACATTTGAAAAATCGCCGCAAAAGCTCGGGTTTATCAAATCGTTTTCAACTTCCTCCTTCTAAAGCCGCAACTTGATACCGTCAGTATCACGGAATCATACCGACGCTTGTGATTGGCTCTCTCTGGTCATGTGCCATTCTGCTGCTAGACTCAGCTGACTTGCTAGCTGAACGGCAGTCAGCAACAATGTCGGAGGCGAAGAATACGTTTGAAAGGTTAAAACACTATCAGGTCTTAAAACGTGAAACAGTTGAGAGCATTCATTCAAAATTAAGAAAATTAATTAAAATGTAATCAAATGTAATTAGTTACATTACTTACTAAAAGTTATTGAAAGAAATAGTTACACTACTATTACATTTTCAACAGGGTAACTTGTAAAGTAATATTCCCAACACTGCGTATACGTCCCTGCTGGATCAGGATTGTTCTAGTTGTTTGCCATGAAACTGGGTCACTGTCCTCGCTGCTGCAGATCTGTGATTTGTCCTGACTGTGAGAAAAGCAGGAAACCTGCTGAATAACAGTTTTTACCGGTGAAGCCCGGAGCAGGAACTTCTTCTCTTTCAGTGTGACTCAACTGCTCCTGCTGCTCAGCCTGAAGCTGACGTGAGCTTCAGCCTCCACCGAGGAGAGAAACCACAGAAGGTCTGTCCGCTCCGGTCGTATTAAACACACCAACAGTGTGATGAAGTATTCAGATCCTTTACTTAATAAAATGTTCTGTTACAAGTAAAAACCTGACTTAAAGGAGCAGTTCACCCAAAACTGAATATCAATGACCAGGCATCATCTCCTCCCTCCTGCTGATGGACAGTCAGGTGAAGTTTTGTTGTCTACAAACTTTTCTGGAGCTTCACAGCAAATCAGCGTCGCAGCAGAAGTGGAAAGTAAAGAAGTACAAATACTCAGTTACTGTCCTTCAGTCCATGTCTCATGTCTCTGTCCTGTCCCTGAGTGTCTCTGTGTCTTCTCCTCTCTACATCTGAACACAAACATCTGAACTTTCTCCTCCTCACAGCTTCAGAACAGCCTCGTTACTTCAGTTTGATGCATCTGAGCTGAATTATGGATCATTATCGAGGCTTTACAACCCAACATGTGTCTATGTGACGTCCTGGGAATGAGACTCAACAATCAGCTGTCTTTGTGGTGCGTTCAGGAACAGCTGGGACAAATCCTGCTGATTCTACCTTTAACTTTAATAGTCTTTGAGTTCTATTAATATGACGTGAGCTTCAGTTAGCTTTGACCACAGATGTCCTTCAGAGGGAGACTTTTTACTCTGATACTCTGAGGACATGTCAGAGCCTGTACTCGATTACTTTACTGGAGTAAAGAAGCTGTATCAGTACTTCTACTGGAGTAAAGAAGCTGTATCAGTACTTCTACTTTTACTGGAGTAAAGAAGCTGAATCAGTACTTCTACTTTTACTGGAGTAAAGAAGCTGTATCAGTACTTCTACTTTTACTGGAGTAAAGAAGCTGAATCAGTACTTCTACTTTTACTGGAGTAAAGAAGCTGTATCAGTACTTCTACTTTTACTGGAGTAAAGAAGCTGTATCAGTACTTCTACTTTTACTGGAGTAAAGAAGCTGAATCAGTACTTCTACTTTTACTGGAGTGAAGAAGCTGTATCAGTACTTCTACTTTTACAGGAGTAAAGAAGCTGTATCAGTACTTCTACTTTTACTGGAGTAAAGAAGCTGTATCAGTACTTCTACTTTTACAGGAGTAAAGAAGCTGTATCAGTACTTCTACTGGAGTAAAGAAGCTGTATCAGTACTTCTACTTTTACTGGAGTAAAGAAGCTGTATCAGTACTTCTACTTTTACAGGAGTAAAGAAGCTGTATCAGTACTTCTACTTTTACTGGAGTAAAGAAGCTGTATCAGTACTTCTACTTTTACTGGAGTAAAGAAGCTGTATCAGTACTTCTACTTTTACTGGAGTAAAGAAGCTGTATCAGTACTTCTACTTTTACTGGAGTAAAGAAGCTGTATCAGTACTTCTACTTTTACTGGAGTGAAGAAGCTGTATCAGTACTTCTACTTTTACTGGAGTAAAGAAGCTGTATCAGTACTTCTACTTTTACTGGAGTAAAGAAGCTGTATCAGTACAGTGCTAATTATCTGAACTTCTGCTTGAGGACAGGATGTGTGGACAAAAGTAAGAATTACTCTCTGCAGATATAAAATCATTTGTTTGGCCTCTGTGCATTTTTCACCATTTTCTGATATTTTATAGACCAAAGACCAAATAATTAATGATTAATAAATAAAAAGTCATATTAGCCTAATTGATGATGAAAGTAATCATCACAGCTGATGTGTGATGACGACGGAACGTCCAGTCGCTGTATGAAAGAAAACCTTTCACACACATTCATCATATTGATAAATATTGTTTTTTTAATGATTTTTTTACAAACTGAAGTGATGTAAAAAAAAAAACCTGTTCCAGCTGGACTGTTACCATGGCAACTGCTGTAGCTAGCATCCATTAGTGGTAACCATGGAGTCCCAGCTGGTCGTCCTCCAGCCAGAAATCAAAAGTTTCTCTGAACAACACGAACACGAGCTTCAGTGTCCAGAGGAGGAACTCAAGGATCAGCCAGGAAACACTTTGATAGGGAAGGATTTTATTGAAACGCTCCTCCTCCTCCTCCTCCTCCTCCTCTTCTCTCTCTACACTTAGTAATTCACATGAAAACTGATGTAAACATTTGTAAGATGAATGATCACACTATGAGCGATATGAAGACGCTGGTTACTTTCCTTATATCTTCTTTACAGGCTCACACATCATCTCGATGCACTGCAGCTCTTCTTCCTGATGCACATCACCCGTCCACGGAGGCAGCGGTTTGATCCCATTAACCCTCCGGACGGAGACATCCGGGATGGTGCATGTCTCCTCCTGTCTGTTTGACACATCTGGTGTCTGCAGCAGGCGTTAATCGATGCTGCAGCTGCCGTATGTATTCTTACAGCTAAAGAAGCCTGAGTGTTTACAGGCAACACGTCCTCACATGAAAAGGCTTCAGTGTCTTTATCAAACTCACTAATCACACCAGGCGACTCCTCTTTGTGTCCGCGGCTGACAGCAGACTCTGGGTTCTTGATTTTCCGTGTGAACGAGCACAAACGTGAAGCTGCTGGACGCCGGGTGAGTTTGTTGGAATATCTCTGAGAAATGAAACTGCATCCACTGACGAGTGTGTCCGTATCCGTCAGCGACAGGTGCTCTGATGTGACTGAAAACATGCATCCTGTTAGTGTTTGCAGGATCAGAGGGCTGTGTGGGGATTGAGCCCACGTTTATACATAACAGGGTATTTAGAGAAACGAATATTTCCCCCCTCCGTTTTCAAAAATAACATCGTGCACACAACATCGTTTTCAAAACAGTCATTTCCATCAACCTGCATAAATACGCCGTCGAGCGCCATTCTAACTCTGCCAAACCTCTGGGCGGCAGTGTAGGGAGAAGGATAAAGCCATGCAAGCCAATCAGAATCCTCAGAATCAACAACAACGAATAACACGAGTGACTTCCTGTTCCTTTCAAAACAAAGCTCACGTGACGTTAAGCATTTTCTGGCGCATAGCCTAATGAGCGTGAGAAGCTAAAACCCCGTTTCTCCCAGCTGACACGACAACACATAACCGGAGTTTTCCAAATTCTCCACTTTGCCCGGAGTTTTTAGAAATAATCATTTTCTGTGATAAAAACGGGGTTTTCGTGTAAATGAGAGGCCAAACCGCCTGGAAATATCTGCGTCTTCCCTTCGTGTAAACGGGGCTTTTGTCTTCATGTCGGAATATCTCTGAGAAATGACTTCAGAGGTGAGCAGCTGATCGGCAGCTCTGCAGCGACAGGTGCTCTGATGTGACTGAAAACATGCATCCTGTTAGTGTTTGTAGGATCAGAAGGCCGTGTGGGGGATTAAAGGTGGACAGTTTGACGCTGCTGCTGCAGCCGGACAGATCTTTGGCCTCTTCCATTTGGTTTTGTTTCTGGAATCCGTCCGCCTCCTCGGGCTCCTGTCCTCCCAGGCGGTTAATTGCATTCACCTGGCGTCCCGGCTGTAAAGCAGCCTCTGATTAGAGGCTGAAGTGAGAGCCAGAGCTGGAGAATCAAGATTGAGAGCGGCTCGTCTTTTCCAATCCTCCCTCCTCTTCTTCTTCTTTAAACTCCCGCGGTCAGCACGTACACACATCCTGCAGGCGATACTTACAGCTTACAGAAGGCACTTGATAAAAAAAAAGGTTTATATTAAAGGTAAAAGCTGATTCTGAATTCACAGGAACACCTGAGCTCCGTGCTGAGAATGCCTCTCTGATTGGAGCTAACGGCGCTGACAGAGCTGTGCAGCCGGAGCGAACCTCGCTCTTATTTTATTAATGGAAGGAGGGAAAGCAGCCGAGTTGGTCCTGAACAACGGCCTCTGTTATTGTGTCCCGGCCGAGCGGTCAGAGGTGACTGACAGCAGTTTTGGGGAAAGTGGCCGAGTTTCAATTAGCTTCTCCCTCAGGAGGACAGAGGTTGTTCATGCTGCAGCGCCGCTCTCATCCCTCCAGGTCCAAACAGAGAGAACAAACCAGCGGAGAAACTCTTGTGTTTTACTCTCCAGACGCTTCCTGATTTTGTTCTTCTGCCCAACGATGATTTTACATTTTTAGCCCATTTCAGGCTTGAAGGACAGTTTGAGAGACGGAGCAGATATTTTAATGATGAACGAGATGTTTGACTGAAGTAAAAAGACCAAAACAACAATGTGAAAATATTCCATTATGAGCGAAAGTGTGATAAATATTCATATATTTAATATTCAAATATTTAAGACTTCTCTCCAATCTTTGCTTTTTCTGTGAAATGTTGGAGAATTTTATCTTTTCGAATCCTCAAGTTTTTAAATGAAACCATGTTTACCAAGTACAATACTTTAGGGAAACTAAAGAGCAATAAGGAGGCGGCAAAAGAGAGTGGAGGGGATGGAGAGGGTGGAGAGGGTGGAGAGGATGGAGAGGGTGGAGAGGGTGGAGGGGATGGAGGTGATGGAGGGGATGAGAGGGTGGAGAGAGTGGAGGGGATGGAGAGGGTGGAGGGGGTGGAGGTGATGGAGGGGATGAGAGGGTGGAGGGGATAGAGAGAGTGGAAAGGGTGGAGAGAGTGGAGAGGATGGAGGGGATGGAGAGGGTGGAGAGGGTGATGGGGATGGAGAGGGTGGAGGTGATGGAGAGGATTGAGAGGGTGGAGGGGATGGAGGGGATAAAGAGAGGAGGAGAGGTGGAGAGGATGGAGAGGATGGAGAGGGTGGAGGGGATATAGAGGGTGGAGGGGATGGAGAGGATGGAGAGAGTGGAAGGGATGGAGGGGATGGAGAGGGTGGAGGGGATGGAGAGGGTGGAGGGGGTGGAGGTGATGGAGGGGATGAGAGGGTGGAGGGGATAGAGCGAGTGGAGAGGATGGAGGGGGTGGAGAGGGTGGAGAGAGTGGAGAGGATAGAGAGGGTGGAGAGGATGGAGGGGGTGGAGAGGGTGGAGAGGATAGAGAGGGTGGAGAGGATGGAGGGGGTGGAGAGGGTGGAGGGGATAGAGCGAGTGGAGAGGATGGAGGGGGTGGAGAGGGTGGAGAGAGTGGAGGGGATGGAGGGGATAGAGAGGGTGGAGGTGATGGAGGGGATGAGAGGGTGGAGGGGATAGAGAGAGTGGAGAGGATGGAGGGGGTGGAGAGGGTGGAGAGAGTGGAGAGGATAGAGAGGGTGGAGAGGATGGAGGGGGTGGAGAGGGTGGAGAGGATGGAGAGGGTGGAGAGGGTGGAGAGGATAGAGAGGGTGGAGAGGATGGAGGGGATGGAGAGGGTGGAGGGGATAGAGAGAGTGGAGAGGATGGAGGGGATGGAGAGGGTGGAGAGAGTGGAGGGGATGGAGAGGGTGGAGGGGATGGAGAGGGTGGAGACGATAGAGAGGGTGGAGAGGATGGAAGAGATGGAGGGGTGGAGAGGATGGAGGGGATAGAGAGGGTGGAGGGGATGGAGAGAGTGGCGGGGATTGAGAGGGTGGAGAGGATGGAGAGGGTGGAGGGGATAGAGAGGGTGGAGAGGGTGGAGGGGATGGAGAGGGTGGAGAGGATGGAGGGGATAGAGAGGGTGGAGAGGATAGAGAGGGTGGAGAGGATGGAGGGGATAGAGAGGGTGGAGGGGATGGAGAGGGTGGAGAGGATAGAGAGGGTGGAGAGGATGGAGGGGATGGAGAGAGTGGAGAGGGTGGAGAGAGTGGAGAGGGTGGAGGGGATAGAGAGGGTGGAGAGGATAGAGAGGGTGGAGAGGATGGAGGGGATGGAGAGAGTGGAGAGGGTGGAGGGGATAGAGAGGGTGGAGGGGATAGAGAGGGTGGAGGGGATAGAGGGGATAGAGAGGGTGGAGGGGATGGAGAGGATAGAGAGGGTGGAGAGGATGGAGGGGATAGAGAGGATGGAGAGGGTGGAGGGGATAGAGAGAGTGGAGGGGATGAGAGGGTGGAGAGGATGGAGAGGATGGAGGGGATGGAGAGGGTGGAGAGGGTGGAGAGGATGGAGAGGGTGGAGAGGATGGAGGGGATGGAGAGAGTGGAGAGGGTGGAGAGGGTGGAGAGAGTGGAGAGAGTGGAGGGGATCGGGAGAGTGGAGGGGATGGAGAGGGTGGAGGGGATAGAGAGGATGGAGAGGGTGGAGAGGATGGAGGGGATAGAGAGGGTGGAGAGGGATAGAGAGGGTGGAGAGGATGGAGGGGATAGAGAGGGTGGAGGGGATGGAGAGGGTGGAGGGGATGAGAGGATAGAGAGAGTGGAGAGGGTGGAGGGGATAGAGAGGGTGGAGAAGGTGGAGGGGATAGAGAGGGTGGAGCGGATAGAGAGGACAGAGAGGGTGGATGAGTGGAGGGGATGGAGGGGATGGAGAGGGTGGAGAGAATAGAGAGGGTGGAGAGGGGGAGAGGGGGAGAGGGTGGAGGTGATGGAGGACGGAGGCTGTAGCCGTGTAACAAACACCGCGCCGTGTCGTGTTGTCTCCTCCTCTGTCGGCGCTCTCAGTGTGATGTCACGGCGGCGTGTGTCGGAGGAACCGCCTGCAGGCCGGATTAAAAAGGCGTCTCTCTACGTGCCGGACGCTCCGCTGCGTGTTTTTGATTTACTGCCTGCTGAGTGTGATGTATAGTGTAGGTGTGTGTGTGTGTGTGTGGTTGTGTGTCCGTGCCAGTGTGTGTGTGTGTGGAGGTGTTGTGGGCTGGGAGAGCAGATGGAGGCAGATGGTGACTCCTACTGCTGCAGTGAAACGGCATCTCATTACAGCTCTGCCAGTTTAATCTGCTGCTAAAGAAATAAAAAATAAATAATATTCTCGAGTAAAAGAAGAGAAGTAAAACCTCAGCAGAGGAGGAGAGGCGGGGGCGCCGGGAACAGGTGGTGCTGGTGGTGGTCGTGGTGGACGGGCAGTGACAAGATAAGGAGAAGCAGACTGCAGAGGGAGGAGGGAGGCGTCGCTGCTGCCAAACAGACCGAGGCAGTTTATTTATTACTCTCGTATGTTGGAAAGTTTTATTCCGATGGTTAAATGTTCTTAAAAACTGTGAGTGTCTTTTAAAATCCTGACCAGCAGAGACAAAGTACATTTACTCAACGACTGTACTTTCTTCAACCAGCAACAGACGTGAAGTAAAGCATGATTTCACAGTTGGGGATGGAGAGGGTGGAGAGGATGGAGGGGATGGAGAGGGTGGAGAGGATGGAGAGGGTGGAGAGGATGGAGGGGATGGAGAGAATAGAGAGGATGGAGGGGATAGAGAGGATGGAGGGGATGGAGAGAATATAGAGGATGGAGGGGATAGAGAGGGTGGAGAGGATAGAGAGGGTGGAGAGGATGGAGGGGATGGAGAGAATATAGAGGATGGAGGGGATAGAGAGGGTGGAGAGGATGGAGAGGATAGAGGGTGGAGAGGATGGAGGGGATGGAGAGGGTGGAGAGGATGGAGAGGATGGAGGGGATAGAGAGGGTGGAGAGGATAGAGAGGGTGGAGGGAATAGAGACGATAGAAAGGGTGGAGGGGATAGAGAGGGTCGAGAGGATGGAGAGGATGGAGGGGATGGAGAGAATGTTGAGGATGGAGAGGATAGAGAGGGTGGAGAGGATGGAGAGGATAGAGGGTGGAGAGGATGGAGGGGATGGAGAGGGTGGAGAGGGTGGAGAGGATGGAGGGGATAGAGAGGGTGGAGAGGATAGAGAGGGTGGAGGGAATAGAGACGATAGAAAGGGTGGAGGGGATAGAGAGGGTGGAGAGGGTGGAGGGGATAGAGAGGGTGGAGAGGATGGAGGGGATAGAGAGGGTGGAGAGGATAGAGAGGGTGGAGAGGATGGAGAGGATAGAAAGGGTGGAGGGGATGGAGAGGGTGGAGAGGATGGAGAGGATGGAGGGGATGGAGAGAATGTTGAGGATGGAGAGGATAGAGAGGGTGGAGAGGATGGAGAGGATAGAGGGTGGAGAGGATGGAGGGGATGGAGAGGGTGGAGAGGGTGGAGAGGATGGAGGGGATAGAGAGGGTGGAGAGGATAGAGAGGGTGGAGGGAATAGAGACGATAGAAAGGGTGGAGGGGATAGAGAGGGTCGGAGAGGGTGGAGAGGATGGAGAGGGTGGAGAGGATGGAGGGGATGGAGAGAGTGGAGAGGACAGAGAGGGGATAGAGAGGATGGAGAGGGTGGAGAGGGTGGAGAGGATGGAGAGGGTGGAGGGTGGAGAGGATGGAGGGGATGGAGAGAATGTTGAGGATGGAGAGGATGGAGAGGGTGGAGAGGAAGGAGGGGATAGAGAGGGTGGAGAGGATGGCTTGTTGTTGTAGCGGCGAGCTAATAGCGGTTGCTACTTTCAAATTAAAAGCCCCCCGCTAATAACCCAGCTCTAAACTCCGATGGGCTGCAATGTAAAGCTCTTATTTTGAAGACAAATTCGACCTGCTTCTCTTCACGCCCAACTTCCTGCTTCACGTCACGTCACATGTTGACGCCTACCAGAGGAGGAAAACAGAAACGTTCTGGTTGTCTTTGCGACAGCGACTCCAACCTTCTTCAAAGTGACAACGAGGAACTTTCAGCGCTACGACACCATCGCCTGCTGATGTAAAGATCTTCGTTAGCGCATGCTGGCGTCACAAGCAAGTGACAGAGACCACAGGATGGGTCTCAGCGAGGTTGTGTATTTATATGTAGCCCCTTTTAGATAGAAAAGGTGGCACATGTGCAGCAAGGTAAAGGCTGCAATGTGCCTCCTTGTCTGTCTAAAAGGGAGGTGTAATATTCCTCCTTTTCCAAACAGCCTCCACTTTTCCTCCTCTGGTAGGCGTCAACATGTGACGTGACGTGAAGCAGGAAGTTGGGCGTGAAGAGAAGCAGGGCAGTTTCTGCTTTTCTCCCAAAATCCTCTTCCCGTTTAACATTGGGGCTTATGGGGCAGTTGCTGGAGTTTGTGTCGGTTAGACATCGGAGTTTAGAACTGGGTTCTTAGCGGGGGGCTTTTAATTTGAAAGTAGCGACCGCTATTAGCTCACCGCTACAACAACAAGCGGACAACCAAGACAGCTACAGAGAGCGAGGAGACGCTAGCATCTCCCGGATCTCAGCGGCTTTCCAGCTGCTCATCTTGGTGGATGAAGTGACGAACTGACTGCTGTGATCAGCTGTTTCCTGGTTTTAAAACTCCCGGCTGTGGGTGCGCAGCAGTGCACGTCATCTACACCTCCGCCCATCTCAGCATTGGCCACCACATTGCCGCCTCGTATTTACAGCAATGGAGGCGCAAATAAGTGTAACGTTACCCTCCGAGGGGCAAAACTGGTGGAACAAAACAGACCACCAGTTTACCGCCTTCTGTCTAAATCCGCGGAGCGAGCCGCCAAAAGGACGGCAGATTGGTGGCTTACTGCCCAGAATAAAAACGGCTAGTGATTCTATATGTGATCGGACCTGAGTGCAGGCATTAAGTGTACTGAGTGCAGTGACGTCATCTTTCCTGTTTCTTCCTGAGGAAAGTTTAAAGTTTGTTACATCTTTGTCAGAGTTTCCTTCCTGGTTGACCTTCTCCTCGTACATCGGGGGGATAATGGTTCTGGAGTGGCTCCCCGGGCCCCGACAATCACGCCGTAATGGAGGTCGGAGCGGGCTGCAGCCGTCCTCTCAGGTCTTTATTACAGACACACTTTGGTAAGTCACACCCGAGTAACCGTTCGCCTCCGCTGCTCCGCCAGCTCAGGAAATGTCAGCGTGGCACTGCTGAGAGCTGCGACGCACACACTTAAACATCATCACACACATCAATACAGTTTATGCACACACACTCTGACTTTTCTATGGGATGGATCAGGGGGCACGCAGCCAATACAGCAGCTGTGCATATCGAATAAAAAGAGAATATTGGCCAACTGTCAGCGCCGTGGAGGAAACCGGCCTTGATGAAGCAGGAAGGTTTTCTTGTATCTGTCGGTTTCTCCTCCTCTTTGTCTCTCATTAACTTACAGAGAAGTGTCGGCTCATAACACTGACGGAGACGAAGAACAGATACTCAGATCTGTAACACATCTCAGACGCAGGGACTTCAAGAAAGCTTCATATCTTCAGTGAATTAATTGACTGTTGACCATCACTTCCTCTTATCACCAGCTTCATGCTCAAACACTGAACGCTAACCTGCTTCACACAGCTTAGTGTTTTAATATGTAGTTTCATATTTCTCAGCTTTGTGTTGTCACGTTTTTAAAGACACACTGTGGAATTATTTCTCCCATCTGGTGGTTAAATGTTATTCTGCATCCAAACGAATACTGCTCTCTAGCGCCTCGCGTTTTCAAACGTGCGTTGCAGCCTGTTGGAACTACGGCAGGCGGGATGTGTCAAGATTCAAGAAGCTGTGACAACAACATGTCTTCAAACAGCACTTCATCAAGTTTAGTTTCGGGTGATGAGGTACGTTATTTCAAACAGACTTCAAACTGCAGCTGACGAGCGCGTCTGGCTAAGCTCCTTCTCCGTTCCACAGTCACGCTGGCTCTGAGTGAAAACGCCTTTAGCCTTATCTGTACCACGTAGAGCTTTTTGTCCCTCTCACCAGCTCATCGTTTTTTATAGAGCAGAAGGACATGGAAGCCTCCATATGAAAAACTTCCCATAAGGAATGAATGGGACGGGGTCAAAAAAGTTGCAAAATCATGGAGGTTCTTCAAACATCTCCTGCTCTGGCAGACTTTGACCTAGAGACACCATTCAAACTTTAAAATGTAGGCACAAGTCTTATCTATTTGAGTTGTATTTGAACTTTCTTTCTGCGATGTTTAGTTTTTGAACGGTGACCCTTAATTGATCGTGAGTGATTTCGAAAAAATTCAGGATTTTCAATGTGTGTGTATTGCGGAATGTTCGCGCAGCACCAACTGGCAGAGTGGGGGAGCCTGAAAAAAACTCTCCGAAAATGTTTCTTTAGATGACGATCCTAGCCACAGATTTCACACTACAATAGTGATATTTTCCAAGAACGTAGCCACACTTGTCTTCTGTCTGGCAACGTGTCCACTTTATCGGGAGGATGTACGGTTTTTGAATTATCTGCGTCTAACCGACACAAACTCCAGCAACTGCCCCATAAGCCCCAATGTTAAACGGGAAGAGGATTTTGGGAGCAAAGCAGAAACTGCCCTGCTTCTCTTCACGCCCAACTTCCTGCTTCACGTCACAATGTGTGATTCTTCCCTCAGGAGGAGAAGTGAGATTGTTGGCAGAGATCATTTTACACCAATGAGGACTTATTTATGAATGAAGACGCTGATTTGAGGTCATAAATTACTTAAAACTCTACACAGTGGAGCTTTAATAACAACACTGCCCACAAGTAGTTGGAATAGTTCACGTTCGTCTCTGTGATGATTTGTTCTCCTGTTGTTCTGAATATTTCTGCCTCACACGGTGACCTCGTGGCCTCTTCACACACAAAACACACAGAAATTATCATTCTGTGCTCATTTCACAAACTTTCTCGCTGCCAGCTTCAGCATCAGCGAGCTGTTTCTGCATCTGAAGTGAGGTTCAGTGTGAAAGTGTTTCCTCGTCCGTCTGCAGCATCAGATCTGCTGCTGGGAGACTCGGGGATTTGTTGATATGCAATCATGCAGTCATGAAGGGGAGGATTATGTGTTGTTCTCGACGCCGGAGGCAGCTGGAGCTACGAGCTCATCCGTCTCCCAGCAGCACCACACACACACACACACACACACACACACACACTCTTTCAGCTCTAACTTTCTGATTTCTGCTGCTTCTGGATCTTGTCGGAGTAAACGGTCGTCCACATGTTTGGTCTGTTTGGACTCGCTGGTCAGGTCGTTTCACTCGAGCTCGCTGGTGTGTTGTTGTGTTGTTTTTTTTACAATAAGCCGAATTAATTGAAGACTTCACGTGTTCTCTATAAGACCTGACTCCTGTTTGTCCTCCGTCCAGATGCTGGAAAGGAAACTGAAGCAGGAACGAGTCGAATTAATCGTCTCATTATCTGGAAAAAGAAATGAAGCTGAAACGAGGCTGAGTGACGCGTTGAGACGGATCACAACATCTCAGAGGCAGATTGTTAATTTCCTCTCATCCAATTTTTATGTTTCCCATCAGAAAGTCACATTTTATTGCTCAGATACTAATATTATAGTAATAATATGTTTCTCACTGCGAGCGCCTCTAATTCATCTTCGGGTGTAATATGACAATCCTAATAATCCTCATCTATCCCTGATGGCTTGTTTAATTTCAGCATTTCGCTGCTAATAGAACATTACATTACTATTTTAGGCCGAAGCTGTTGGAGTTGGAGTAATATTAGACTTCATATAACATCTCGTAGAAGATCAGTGTCACCGTTTAACCTCGACTGTTCTCGACCTCACCTCCTCCAACAGTCCCTTTAAATTTAATCTAATATCATATAAAACACATGTAGGATGAATGGCGTCTGTTCTCAGCCTCCACACAAGTCTCATGTAAATTCCCTCATTAGTTTCTGTGTAATCGAACCAGAAACCAACAAACAGACAGGAGTGAAAAGGAAAAACCCTCCTCAGGTGGAAGCGTTGTGTGATATACACTGTGTAATGTGATGTGTGTTCATGCAGAGCAGATTGTAAATCACTCACAAACTCATTTACACTTTATAACCCACAGGCGAGCTGATGCTGCCGCCTACACACCCAGAGGAACTGCAGTTTTAAGGTTTTACAGGAAGGAAGCTGCTGGAGATACATCCGTACACGTCGCTGGTCGGAGGACTGAAGTGTTTCTAGTCGTCCGACAACGGCTGTCATTGAGCACTTTGACATGACCACAATAATCTGACAACTGGGAAAAATCAGGATGTAACGATTAGTTGGATTTCTTTGCAAGGACATGACGTAAAACTGTTTTCTTTTTTTTAAACATGTCTCGTCAACATGATGTCACTTATGTTGGATTTTCTAGGTTTGCATAACATAATGCTCTCCTTCTTCACATTGTGCATATGAAAGAAGAAACCACATCTGCATCCGCTCAGGTTTCAACAAACATCCAGTTTCTTTTACGTTTTTTCCACATGCACAGATGTGAAAAGGACAAAAGAAACCAGATTAACAGTTTAAATGCGCCAGAATAAAACAGAATAATGGGTAAATTAGCTGAATAATCTGGTAACTCCATGAATCAGATAATGATCGGTGTTTTTCCATAAATATATTCATTCAACTTACATTAAAGCTCCACTGTGTAGTGTTTTAAGTCATTTATGACCTCAAATCAGCGTCTTCATTCATAAATAAGTCCTCATTGGTGTAAAATGATCTCTGCCAACAATCTCACTTCTCCTCCTGAGGGAAGAATCACTTCTCTGTATTTCCATAGGACGGGCGAGCTCTACGGAGGCTTCCATGTCCTTCCGCTCTATAAAAAACGATGAACTGGTGAGAGGGACAAAAAGCTCTACGTGGTACAGATAAGGCTAAAGGCGTTTTCACTCAGAGCCAGCGTGACTGTGGAACGGAGAAGGAGCTTAGCCAGACGCGCTCGTCAGCTGCAGTTTGAAGTCTGTTTGAAATAACGTACCTCATCACCCGAAACTAAACTTGATGAAGTGCTGTTTGAAGACATGTTGTTGTCACAGCTTCTTGAATCTTGACACATCCCGCCTGCCGTAGTTCCAACAGGCTGCAACGCACGTTTGAAAACGCGAGGCGCTAGAGAGCAGCATTCGTTTGGATGCAGAATAACATTTAACCGCTAGATGGGAGAAATAATTCCACAGTGGGTCTTTAAAGTGACCACGAGGAACTAATAAATTCTGGCGTCTCTTTGGAGAAAAGCGGTTCGATCTTTTGTAAAGATCTTAACGAGCTCGTGTCGGCATTAATTATCGAGATGAGGGACAGAGAGACGCAGGACAGATCCGATGAGGTAAAGAATTTACATGTGATGTACGTGATCGGACCTGAGCGCAGGCGTTAATAATGACTGTATAAAGACAGCAGTGTGTTCACTGACGGTCTCGTTTCTTCATCAGAGGAATCAGACTGTTTCATAAACACATAGAAGTTCCTCGTTATCGCTTTAACTAATCCAACATCTGTACGTTTAGCACGTTAAGAAGAGAATTAGAAAATAAAACACTAAACTTCATCCTTTGGAGAATTTCTTAGTTAGGGTTACTTCCTGAATCTCTGGGTTTAAATGAGTTTATCTCTAAAGTGAACTCAGGCATTAACCATCAGACAGGTGAGGCTACACACACCTGTTCAGACACACTGTGTCTCTTCAGTTAGTGTCTGTCGGTGCAGAAATCAGGA
>CM077784.1:37780289-37794843 GCA_039737535.1 Lagodon rhomboides
GGGCGTCTGATCACATGTGATCATGTGGCTGCTGGTTGTAAACCTTCAAGAGGAGATGATGTCCTCTGCAGGTGTGAGGGAGGAGAGTAACGCTGCGATCAAGACGACTCAGAACTTGAACATTTCTACAAAAAGTCAGAGTCCTACGTGGAAACTTGGAGCACATTTATCTTCCCCGACTGGACTGCTGAGGGGAAGACTGTAAAGATTCAACTCACATATTTCAGTCTCTGAAAATTGACGTTAGAAGGTGATTTGTTAATATTTAATCAAATACACAGATTTAATTGTCTGTGCAGCTTCACATGAGTGATTAATAAAACATGCAACTGGCCTGTGACTTCCCTTTAGTGCCGTAAAGGCTAGAAAAGCCAATTAAAATAGAAACGCTCCGTCTAAATGTGATAATAATGTGATCAAAATAATCTATCAGCTACAGGTCCAGGTGCCAACAGGATGGGTCAGGATCTGGTGTTAATAACAGAGTGAAGCATGAATCCTGAGCTCCATCAGAGCTTCTAGTGTTAATCCTGTTTCTGTCAGTTTCACCTTCACAGCTTTTAGTTCTGCTGCTTAAAATGTGCAACTGTGAACAAAAAACCTCAAGGAACAAAGTCCGAGGTCGACCTGAGAACACAGAGCAGAAAAACTTCTGTTCAAGGACGAACATCAGAGTCAAACATGGAGACCGGCCTCCTCTGAAACAACCTGTCAGACCTCCAGCTCCACCAGAAGCTGCTGAGCTGAGCTGAACTTCCTCCTTCATCTCTGGACCCAAAGTCTGTCTGTGCTGATTGTGATCTTTTGTTGTGTTTGTACTGTACGTTGTGCGTCTGAGTTATCGGAGTGTGAAGGGAAATCTTCAGTGGAGTCTTTTAATCAGTTTGTTCTTGTGTTGTGTCGTGTCGTGTCGTGTCGTGTTGTTTTGTGTTGTGCTGTGTCGTGTTGTGTTGTGTCGTGTCGTGCTGTGTCGTGTGGTGTCGTGTCCTTTCGTGTCCTTTCGTGTCAATGTTCGTGCTGTGTCGTGTCGTGTGCTTTCGTGTCCTTTCGTGTAGTGTCCTTTCGTGTTCGATGTCGTGTCCTTTCGTGTCTGTGTCGTGCTGTGTCGTGTCCTTTCGTGTCCTTTCGTGTCGTGTCCTTTTACGTGTCGTGTCGTGTCGTGCTGTGTCGTGTCCTTTCGTGTCGTGTCGTGTCGTGTCGTGTCGTGCTGTGTCGTGTCCTTTCGTGTCCTTTCAGTGTCGGTGTCGTGTCGTGTCCTTTCGTGTCCTTTCGTGTTGTGTCGTGTCGATGCTGTCGTGTGGTGTCGTGTCCTTTCGTGTCCTATCATGTCCTTTCGTGTCGTGTCGTGCTGTGTCGTGTCGTGTCGTGTCCTTTCGTGTCCTTTCGTGTCCTTTTGTGTCCTTTCGTGTCGTGTCGTGTTGTGTCGTGCCGTGTCAATTTGCGTTGTGTGGTCCGACGGCCTTGTAGGTTTCATTATTCACAGTTTATCTCGGAGGTCTGATCCTGTTTAGTTTTCCTCTCACCTGTTCAGAGAAATGGAACGGTTCCGGTCCAAACTGATCACAGAACTGTTTTTGTTCCCTCTTCTTCTTTCTTTTTTTTTTTTTTGCTCTGATGCATTTTTCATATTCAAACCTTAGAGCTCCCACGTTGATCTTCACCTGAACATAAGAGGTGTTAAATCAGTGAAACGCTCCCTGAGCTTCATGCAGAGGAGGTTTTATCTGCAGCCGACAGCTGAAGTGTGATTTCTGCTCTCAGCCTGCAGCTGCTGGAGGAAAAATCCACTCTGCACTTTCCTTGAACTTTGGACTTCTCGTCTACAATCTGGTGTTTCTGCAGGATTTCTGTTTGTCTTGGCAGGAAAACAGATCGTTGGTCTCAATGACACCAAGTTTAGTCTCACTTAAACTTTCTGATTCTGTTCAGTTTCTGTCCAAAAGCTTAAAAAATGTGCAAATATTTCACATCATGACCTTAAACCTTTCTTCCTGAGCGCTTGTTGAGCCGCTCAGTAAACTTTAACGTCACATTAGAAGGTTAATAATTGACTCTGCTGTGTCAACAAGCCATCAGAGGTGCATTTAAGTTCAGTCACGAGGTTTAATGTTCCGTCAGCATGTTGTCTCGTTTAAACTGGAGACATTTTTCTAAAAGAAGGTAAAAATGTAAGTATGGAACCAAAAAGCAAGAAACGAGCTGGACACTTGTGTCAGAGTCTGATGCCTTCTTCTGCTCCTCCACGTCTCAGAGGCAGATATCACACTTTTACTACATTTATCTGACCTGAGCTTTAGTTATTTTGCATTTCTCATCCTCGTCCTGTCCAGTGAAAACCATGTTCCTCCAGATGTTTGTGATAAACTGAAGGATGAAATGTTCCTTTACGTGCTGAGAAACTTCTCCTCCTCTTATAACTATGATTTACTGTGGGAATATATTTTCATCAAGCGTAGTTTTCATCTCATCCTTTTCTTTAAGGCTCTATTTGTAAGAAAGTCTCACTGCTGGCAGTGAGACTTTCTTACAAATAGAGCCTTAAAGAAAAGGATGAAATGAAAACTACGCTATCATCTCACATTCAGCTGATGATGTTCAGGTTTTTGAACGTTTTAAACTAAAATTCAGGCCGTTTAAAGAGATCCTGCTGATGATATCCTCTTTCTTTCAGTACAGTTTGAACGCAGTACTTTTACTGGTATCTGAGTACGTTCAGGGTGTAAAAGTACTTTTACTTCCTCCTCAAACTTCAGGCTGGTGTTTCCTGCTGGAGGTGCAGGTCGGATGGAGGCTGAGGTCTGGAGATGCTGAGGTGTGTGTTGGTGTCTGCTGCTGCTACAGGCTGCAGCTCTCTGATTGGCTCCCGGTGTGAGGCTGAGGCTGAGTGTGTGTGTGTGTGTGTGTGAGAGAGAGAGAGAGAGAGAGAGAGAGAGAGAGAGAGAGAGGGCAGGAAGTAAGAGCAGGCAGCCTCTGCTATTGGCTGAGCCGGGGCGTGTGGGCGGGGCCTGCCCGCTGGGGGCTGGTGCTGCTGCAGTCCGCCTCAGTGTTCCGGAGCAGCTGAGCAGAGACGGACTGCGTGTCGTCCTCGGACCGAACCCGACCGGCTGCACACCGACACACACACACGGACTGTGGAGAACCGAGGACCGGTTCTGACAGCGGTACCGTCCACACTCCTCCAGCCCGGGCAGGTGCGCCGTGCTGCGGGTGGACCCGCGCGGACTGAGCCTCCTCTCCGGAGCTCTGCGCGTCTCTGCTGTCCTCTCCGCTCTACATGTGTGTCTGTGTGTGCACGAGCGTGTGAGGACAGTTTTTGCAGAGCTGTTAAAGTGACACACACACACACACGCACGCGGATACACACCTTGTGGATTGGACGATGGCAGCAGCTCGTGCAGAGCTTTGTCCCTGCTCCTGGACGGATTTCTGATTTGGTTTACAAACCTCCTGGATTAAGACATGGAGTGATTCACAGCTCGGGACCAGCAACAGCCTGGGAAGTGACAGCCTCCCGGATCTACAGACATCTACAGACACAGGTGAGCGACACACTCTGCCTCTCTGAGAGGAGGAGGAGGAGGAGGAGGAGGAGGAGGAGGAGGGTGATGAAGAAGGAGAAGGCAGTTTGAGTTTGATGCTCAGATTTAACCCAGAGGGGATCAGAGGGAAGAGCAAGCAGCAGAAATCTCTCTGCAGACTGTAATTCTGCTTTTGATGGATTATGTGCGTGTATGTGAGTGTGTGTGTGTGTGTGTGTGTGTGTGTGTGTGTGTGTGTGTGTGTGTGTGTGTGTGTGTGTGTGTGTGTCAGGTCCATGTGACCTGTGTGTTGGATAAGGTCTAACTGAGCTACATTCTTATCCGCTGAGCCATGTTCAGAAGCCCCCTCACCGTGCACACACACACACACACACACACACACACACACACACACACACACACACACACACACGCTGTTTTCCTCACACATCATTTGAAATGTTAATATTTCTCTGAATAAAAGATCCCAGTTTTTGTAGGTCACGACTGTTTAAGGTTACGACCGATGACCTAATTCTTCTGGTTATAGATTTAAACCCTGGAAACGAACGATCAGCTGCTGCAGACTCGCTCATGAAGCTGTGATCAGTGAGAACGAGTGAAGCTGCTGCACAAACATCCTTCTTTATGAACAGAAGAGAAAGCAGACAGGATCACCTGGATGATGAATCCTGCTGTACGTCACACTCACCTGCTCTGCTTCTGTTTGACAGAACCTCTCTTCTCCTGCTGATGTATTCAGCCGGTCCATTCACATTTCTGTGCTTTTCCACCGAGAGGCTCCCAGTGAGGCAGCGATTGTACTTTGTATTCTAAAGATGAAGGTTTCTCTGCACATGTTGCCTCAGGATCCGTCCTCCTCCTCCGCGGACAGGGAGTGGGTTTGATTTAAATAAAGGAATATACGTGGGTCATTAAAGTTTCAGTCAGGAGCATTTCCATTATTTCAGACCGTGTTCATGTCGGTCAGCTGCAGTGTAAACACACCATGAGTGTGTGTGTGTGTGTGTGTGTGTGTGTGTGATCAGCTCTTTTTAAACACATCCTGCAGAAACACCACGCCGAGCTGAGCGACGCTGGCAGGAAGGCGCCCCCAGTGTGTGATTGTTGGATTACATGCCAACGTTCTGGGGCTTGACGTGTAACACAACAGTGTGTGTGTGTGTGTGTGTGTGTGTAACGGAGCATCTCGTCCTGCTGACTCACCCTTTTTTTACTCAGCCAGTGATTCAGTCCTGTTACTCCGTCCACTAACAGCTTGTGGAACAACAACGCCTCGGTCCTCGCCTGAGCGTCCAACAGGTTGGAATAATGGCGCCCTGCTGCTCTGAACGGGTCGATCGATGCACAGCTGCAGTTACCTCCAGTGACCACAGGTGTCGCCTCATCAACCAGGACGGAAATTTTAAGAACCATAACATCGTTTATCGTGCAAATTGGGGACTTTTGCCACTAACTTTGGATAGGAATGTCGTAGAGAGATGATTCTGGTGTCTACGTGTTCGTCTAGCCGAGCCGGGTTGATAGAGACCGGAACCGTGCATGTGGGACTTAGGGTTCCGGAGATATTGCGGAAAGTCCCCGAAAAACTGGGGACTTTTGGGACTAACTTTTGATAGGAGTGAGGTAGAGAGATGGGAGTGGTATCTACGTGTTCCTGGGGCCGATCCGGGTTGATAGAGACCGGAACCGTGACTGTGTGAATTAGGGTTCTGGAGTTATGGACCGTCAAAGTCCCCCCCTAGAAATGAAGTGAAATTTGACCAAGTGTTTTTGTGAAAAAAGTTGTTCCAGGACATGTCTAGGAGCACGTTTCAGGCCATTTGGAGTCGTTTGATACCTATATTGAAGTAGCCAAATTTTGGTTGCACACTTGTGATTTTTCAGCTGGACGTCCATTGGTTAGGGTTAGGCATGCCCCCAGGAGTTGGTTAAGGTTAGTAAAAGAGGACAGGGAGAGGTTAGATAGAGGTAAGTGTAAGGTAAGGTAAGTGATTGTGTTAGGGTTAGGCGAAAGAGAAAATGATGTTAGGGTTAGGGTTAGGGTTAGGGTTAGGGTTAGGTAGGGGGATAAAAACCACTCAAATTGGGGACTTTTGCCACTAACTTTGGATAGGAATGTCGTAGAGAGATGATTCTGGTGTCTACGTGTTCGTCTAGCCGAGCCGGGTTGATAGAGACCGGAACCGTGCATGTGGGACTTAGGGTTCCGGAGATATTGCGGAAAGTCCCCGAAAAACTGGGGACTTTTGGGACTAACTTTTGATAGGAGTGAGGTAGAGAGATGGGAGTGGTATCTACGTGTTCCTGGGGCCGATCCGGGTTGATAGAGACCGGAACCGTGACTGTGTGAATTAGGGTTCTGGAGTTATGGACCGTCAAAGTCCCCCCCTAGAAATGAAGTGAAATTTGACCAAGTGTTTTTGTGAAAAAAGTTGTTCCAGGACATGTCTAGGAGCACGTTTCAGGCCATTTGGAGTCGTTTGATACCTATATTGAAGTAGCCAAATTTTGGTTGCACACTTGTGATTTTTCAGCTGGACGTCCATTGGTTAGGGTTAGGCATGCCCCCAGGAGTTGGTTAAGGTTAGTAAAAGAGGACAGGGAGAGGTTAGATAGAGGTAAGTGTAAGGTAAGGTAGGGTTAGGGTTAGGGTTAGGGTAGGGTGGTTAGGGTTAGGGGTAGGGTTAGGGTTAGGGTTAGGGGTTAGGGTTAGGGTTAGGGTTAGGGTTAGGGTTAGGGTTAGGGTTAGGGGGTTAGGGTTAGGGTTAGGGGGTTAGGGTTAGGGTTAGGGTTAGGGTTAGGGTTAGGGTTAGGGTTAGGATTAGGAGTGACTTATGGTAATTATATATGTGTATATTTTATATAATGTTGAATAACTTTTGCTAGGAAGGTGGTAGAGAGTTGAAAGTGTGACCTACCCCCCCATTTGTGGCCACGTGCTTTCCATTGGTAGCAGCCACTTGTGTGCAGGACTTCCGGTTCCGGAGATACGCCCCTTTTTTGTCTGTAAATGTGTGTATCTCGGGAAGCGTAGGTCGTAGAGACTCGGGGACAAGTGTGGCGTGTTCAGAAGGGTCGAATTATGGCAGACGGAGCTTGGTTTGAAGCGTCTAGGACGCACGGTTCCGGAGTTATGACCCCCCAAAGTCCCCCCCTAGAAATGAATGGAGTTGGTCGGGAGTTGAAATTTGACCAAGTGTTTTTGTGAAAAAAGTTGTTCCAGGACATGTCTAGGAGCACGTTTCAGGCCATTTGGAGTCGTTTGATACCTATATTGAAGTAGCAAAATTTTGGTTAGGGTTAGGGTTAGGGTAAGACTCCGGGGCGTGGTTTGGGTTAGGTTAGGTAGGGGGATAAAAACCACTCAAATTGGGGACTTTTGCCACTAACTTTGGATAGGAATGTCGTAGAGAGATGATTCTGGTGTCTACGTGTTCGTCTAGCCGAGCCGGGTTGATAGAGACCGGAACCGTGCATGTGGGACTTAGGGTTCCGGAGATATTGCGGAAAGTCCCCGAAAAACTGGGGACTTTTGGGACTAACTTTTGATAGGAGTGAGGTAGAGAGATGGGAGTGGTATCTACGTGTTCCTGGGGCCGATCCGGGTTGATAGAGACCGGAACCGTGACTGTGTGAATTAGGGTTCTGGAGTTATGGACCGTCAAAGTCCCCCCCTAGAAATGAAGTGAAATTTGACCAAGTGTTTTTGTGAAAAAAGTTGTTCCAGGACATGTCTAGGAGCACGTTTCAGGCCATTTGGAGTCGTTTGATACCTATATTGAAGTAGCCAAATTTTGGTTGCACACTTGTGATTTTTCAGCTGGACGTCCATTGGTTAGGGTTAGGCATGCCCCCAGGAGTTGGTTAAGGTTAGTAAAAGAGGACAGGGAGAGGTTAGATAGAGGTAAGTGTAAGGTAAGGTAAGTGATTGTGTTAGGGTTAGGCGAAAGAGAAAATGATGTTAGGGTTAGGGTTAGGGTTAGGGTTAGGGTTAGGTAGGGGGATAAAAACCACTCAAATTGGGGACTTTTGCCACTAACTTTGGATAGGAATGTCGTAGAGAGATGATTCTGGTGTCTACGTGTTCGTCTAGCCGAGCCGGGTTGATAGAGACCGGAACCGTGCATGTGGGACTTAGGGTTCCGGAGATATTGCGGAAAGTCCCCGAAAAACTGGGGACTTTTGGGACTAACTTTTGATAGGAGTGAGGTAGAGAGATGGGAGTGGTATCTACGTGTTCCTGGGGCCGATCCGGGTTGATAGAGACCGGAACCGTGACTGTGTGAATTAGGGTTCTGGAGTTATGGACCGTCAAAGTCCCCCCCTAGAAATGAAGTGAAATTTGACCAAGTGTTTTTGTGAAAAAAGTTGTTCCAGGACATGTCTAGGAGCACGTTTCAGGCCATTTGGAGTCGTTTGATACCTATATTGAAGTAGCCAAATTTTGGTTGCACACTTGTGATTTTTCAGCTGGACGTCCATTGGTTAGGGTTAGGCATGCCCCCAGGAGTTGGTTAAGGTTAGTAAAAGAGGACAGGGAGAGGTTAGATAGAGGTAAGTGTAAGGTAAGGTAGGGTTAGGGTTAGGGTTAGGGTAGGGTGGTTAGGGTTAGGGGTAGGGTTAGGGTTAGGGTTAGGGGTTAGGGTTAGGGTTAGGGTTAGGGTTAGGGTTAGGGTTAGGGTTAGGGGGTTAGGGTTAGGGTTAGGGGGTTAGGGTTAGGGTTAGGGTTAGGGTTAGGGTTAGGGTTAGGGTTAGGATTAGGAGTGACTTATGGTAATTATATATGTGTATATTTTATATAATGTTGAATAACTTTTGCTAGGAAGGTGGTAGAGAGTTGAAAGTGTGACCTACCCCCCCATTTGTGGCCACGTGCTTTCCATTGGTAGCAGCCACTTGTGTGCAGGACTTCCGGTTCCGGAGATACGCCCCTTTTTTGTCTGTAAATGTGTGTATCTCGGGAAGCGTAGGTCGTAGAGACTCGGGGACAAGTGTGGCGTGTTCAGAAGGGTCGAATTATGGCAGACGGAGCTTGGTTTGAAGCGTCTAGGACGCACGGTTCCGGAGTTATGACCCCCCAAAGTCCCCCCCTAGAAATGAATGGAGTTGGTCGGGAGTTGAAATTTGACCAAGTGTTTTTGTGAAAAAAGTTGTTCCAGGACATGTCTAGGAGCACGTTTCAGGCCATTTGGAGTCGTTTGATACCTATATTGAAGTAGCAAAATTTTGGTTAGGGTTAGGGTTAGGGTAAGACTCCGGGGCGTGGTTTGGGTTAGGTTAGGTAGGGGGATAAAAACCACTCAAATTGGGGACTTTTGCCACTAACTTTGGATAGGAATGTCGTAGAGAGATGATTCTGGTGTCTACGTGTTCGTCTAGCCGAGCCGGGTTGATAGAGACCGGAACCGTGCATGTGGGACTTAGGGTTCCGGAGATATTGCGGAAAGTCCCCGAAAAACTGGGGACTTTTGGGACTAACTTTTGATAGGAGTGAGGTAGAGAGATGGGAGTGGTATCTACGTGTTCCTGGGGCCGATCCGGGTTGATAGAGACCGGAACCGTGACTGTGTGAATTAGGGTTCTGGAGTTATGGACCGTCAAAGTCCCCCCCTAGAAATGAAGTGAAATTTGACCAAGTGTTTTTGTGAAAAAAGTTGTTCCAGGACATGTCTAGGAGCACGTTTCAGGCCATTTGGAGTCGTTTGATACCTATATTGAAGTAGCCAAATTTTGGTTGCACACTTGTGATTTTTCAGCTGGACGTCCATTGGTTAGGGTTAGGCATGCCCCCAGGAGTTGGTTAAGGTTAGTAAAAGAGGACAGGGAGAGGTTAGATAGAGGTAAGTGTAAGGTAAGGTAAGTGATTGTGTTAGGGTTAGGCGAAAGAGAAAATGATGTTAGGGTTAGGGTTAGGGTTAGGGTTAGGGTTAGGTAGGGGGATAAAAACCACTCAAATTGGGGACTTTTGCCACTAACTTTGGATAGGAATGTCGTAGAGAGATGATTCTGGTGTCTACGTGTTCGTCTAGCCGAGCCGGGTTGATAGAGACCGGAACCGTGCATGTGGGACTTAGGGTTCCGGAGATATTGCGGAAAGTCCCCGAAAAACTGGGGACTTTTGGGACTAACTTTTGATAGGAGTGAGGTAGAGAGATGGGAGTGGTATCTACGTGTTCCTGGGGCCGATCCGGGTTGATAGAGACCGGAACCGTGACTGTGTGAATTAGGGTTCTGGAGTTATGGACCGTCAAAGTCCCCCCCTAGAAATGAAGTGAAATTTGACCAAGTGTTTTTGTGAAAAAAGTTGTTCCAGGACATGTCTAGGAGCACGTTTCAGGCCATTTGGAGTCGTTTGATACCTATATTGAAGTAGCCAAATTTTGGTTGCACACTTGTGATTTTTCAGCTGGACGTCCATTGGTTAGGGTTAGGCATGCCCCCAGGAGTTGGTTAAGGTTAGTAAAAGAGGACAGGGAGAGGTTAGATAGAGGTAAGTGTAAGGTAAGGTAGGGTTAGGGTTAGGGTTAGGGTAGGGTGGTTAGGGTTAGGGGTAGGGTTAGGGTTAGGGTTAGGGGTTAGGGTTAGGGTTAGGGTTAGGGTTAGGGTTAGGGTTAGGGTTAGGGGGTTAGGGTTAGGGTTAGGGGGTTAGGGTTAGGGTTAGGGTTAGGGTTAGGGTTAGGGTTAGGGTTAGGATTAGGAGTGACTTATGGTAATTATATATGTGTATATTTTATATAATGTTGAATAACTTTTGCTAGGAAGGTGGTAGAGAGTTGAAAGTGTGACCTACCCCCCATTTGTGGCCACGTGCTTTCCATTGGTAGCAGCCACTTGTGTGCAGGACTTCCGGTTCCGGAGATACGCCCCTTTTTTGTCTGTAAATGTGTGTATCTCGGGAAGCGTAGGTCGTAGAGACTCGGGGACAAGTGTGGCGTGTTCAGAAGGGTCGAATTATGGCAGACGGAGCTTGGTTTGAAGCGTCTAGGACGCACGGTTCCGGAGTTATGACCCCCCAAAGTCCCCCCCTAGAAATGAATGGAGTTGGTCGGGAGTTGAAATTTGACCAAGTGTTTTTGTGAAAAAAGTTGTTCCAGGACATGTCTAGGAGCACGTTTCAGGCCATTTGGAGTCGTTTGATACCTATATTGAAGTAGCAAAATTTTGGTTAGGGTTAGGGTTAGGGTAAGACTCCGGGGCGTGGTTTGGGTTAGGTTAGGTAGGGGGATAAAAACCACTCAAATTGGGGACTTTTGCCACTAACTTTGGATAGGAATGTCGTAGAGAGATGATTCTGGTGTCTACGTGTTCGTCTAGCCGAGCCGGGTTGATAGAGACCGGAACCGTGCATGTGGGACTTAGGGTTCCGGAGATATTGCGGAAAGTCCCCGAAAAACTGGGGACTTTTGGGACTAACTTTTGATAGGAGTGAGGTAGAGAGATGGGAGTGGTATCTACGTGTTCCTGGGGCCGATCCGGGTTGATAGAGACCGGAACCGTGACTGTGTGAATTAGGGTTCTGGAGTTATGGACCGTCAAAGTCCCCCCCTAGAAATGAAGTGAAATTTGACCAAGTGTTTTTGTGAAAAAAGTTGTTCCAGGACATGTCTAGGAGCACGTTTCAGGCCATTTGGAGTCGTTTGATACCTATATTGAAGTAGCCAAATTTTGGTTGCACACTTGTGATTTTTCAGCTGGACGTCCATTGGTTAGGGTTAGGCATGCCCCCAGGAGTTGGTTAAGGTTAGTAAAAGAGGACAGGGAGAGGTTAGATAGAGGTAAGTGTAAGGTAAGGTAAGTGATTGTGTTAGGGTTAGGCGAAAGAGAAAATGATGTTAGGGTTAGGGTTAGGGTTAGGGTTAGGGTTAGGTAGGGGGATAAAAACCACTCAAATTGGGGACTTTTGCCACTAACTTTGGATAGGAATGTCGTAGAGAGATGATTCTGGTGTCTACGTGTTCGTCTAGCCGAGCCGGGTTGATAGAGACCGGAACCGTGCATGTGGGACTTAGGGTTCCGGAGATATTGCGGAAAGTCCCCGAAAAACTGGGGACTTTTGGGACTAACTTTTGATAGGAGTGAGGTAGAGAGATGGGAGTGGTATCTACGTGTTCCTGGGGCCGATCCGGGTTGATAGAGACCGGAACCGTGACTGTGTGAATTAGGGTTCTGGAGTTATGGACCGTCAAAGTCCCCCCCTAGAAATGAAGTGAAATTTGACCAAGTGTTTTTGTGAAAAAAGTTGTTCCAGGACATGTCTAGGAGCACGTTTCAGGCCATTTGGAGTCGTTTGATACCTATATTGAAGTAGCCAAATTTTGGTTGCACACTTGTGATTTTTCAGCTGGACGTCCATTGGTTAGGGTTAGGCATGCCCCCAGGAGTTGGTTAAGGTTAGTAAAAGAGGACAGGGAGAGGTTAGATAGAGGTAAGTGTAAGGTAAGGTAGGGTTAGGGTTAGGGTTAGGGTAGGGTGGTTAGGGTTAGGGGTAGGGTTAGGGTTAGGGTTAGGGGTTAGGGTTAGGGTTAGGGTTAGGGTTAGGGTTAGGGTTAGGGTTAGGGGGTTAGGGTTAGGGTTAGGGGGTTAGGGTTAGGGTTAGGGTTAGGGTTAGGGTTAGGGTTAGGGTTAGGATTAGGAGTGACTTATGGTAATTATATATGTGTATATTTTATATAATGTTGAATAACTTTTGCTAGGAAGGTGGTAGAGAGTTGAAAGTGTGACCTACCCCCCATTTGTGGCCACGTGCTTTCCATTGGTAGCAGCCACTTGTGTGCAGGACTTCCGGTTCCGGAGATACGCCCCTTTTTTGTCTGTAAATGTGTGTATCTCGGGAAGCGTAGGTCGTAGAGACTCGGGGACAAGTGTGGCGTGTTCAGAAGGGTCGAATTATGGCAGACGGAGCTTGGTTTGAAGCGTCTAGGACGCACGGTTCCGGAGTTATGACCCCCCAAAGTCCCCCCCTAGAAATGAATGGAGTTGGTCGGGAGTTGAAATTTGACCAAGTGTTTTTGTGAAAAAAGTTGTTCCAGGACATGTCTAGGAGCACGTTTCAGGCCATTTGGAGTCGTTTGATACCTATATTGAAGTAGCAAAATTTTGGTTAGGGTTAGGGTTAGGGTAAGACTCCGGGGCGTGGTTTGGGTTAGGTTAGGTAGGGGGATAAAAACCACTCAAATTGGGGACTTTTGCCACTAACTTTGGATAGGAATGTCGTAGAGAGATGATTCTGGTGTCTACGTGTTCGTCTAGCCGAGCCGGGTTGATAGAGACCGGAACCGTGCATGTGGGACTTAGGGTTCCGGAGATATTGCGGAAAGTCCCCGAAAAACTGGGGACTTTTGGGACTAACTTTTGATAGGAGTGAGGTAGAGAGATGGGAGTGGTATCTACGTGTTCCTGGGGCCGATCCGGGTTGATAGAGACCGGAACCGTGACTGTGTGAATTAGGGTTCTGGAGTTATGGACCGTCAAAGTCCCCCCCTAGAAATGAAGTGAAATTTGACCAAGTGTTTTTGTGAAAAAAGTTGTTCCAGGACATGTCTAGGAGCACGTTTCAGGCCATTTGGAGTCGTTTGATACCTATATTGAAGTAGCCAAATTTTGGTTGCACACTTGTGATTTTTCAGCTGGACGTCCATTGGTTAGGGTTAGGCATGCCCCCAGGAGTTGGTTAAGGTTAGTAAAAGAGGACAGGGAGAGGTTAGATAGAGGTAAGTGTAAGGTAAGGTAAGTGATTGTGTTAGGGTTAGGCGAAAGAGAAAATGATGTTAGGGTTAGGGTTAGGGTTAGGGTTAGGGTTAGGTAGGGGGATAAAAACCACTCAAATTGGGGACTTTTGCCACTAACTTTGGATAGGAATGTCGTAGAGAGATGATTCTGGTGTCTACGTGTTCGTCTAGCCGAGCCGGGTTGATAGAGACCGGAACCGTGCATGTGGGACTTAGGGTTCCGGAGATATTGCGGAAAGTCCCCGAAAAACTGGGGACTTTTGGGACTAACTTTTGATAGGAGTGAGGTAGAGAGATGGGAGTGGTATCTACGTGTTCCTGGGGCCGATCCGGGTTGATAGAGACCGGAACCGTGACTGTGTGAATTAGGGTTCTGGAGTTATGGACCGTCAAAGTCCCCCCCTAGAAATGAAGTGAAATTTGACCAAGTGTTTTTGTGAAAAAAGTTGTTCCAGGACATGTCTAGGAGCACGTTTCAGGCCATTTGGAGTCGTTTGATACCTATATTGAAGTAGCCAAATTTTGGTTGCACACTTGTGATTTTTCAGCTGGACGTCCATTGGTTAGGGTTAGGCATGCCCCCAGGAGTTGGTTAAGGTTAGTAAAAGAGGACAGGGAGAGGTTAGATAGAGGTAAGTGTAAGGTAAGGTAAGTGATTGTGTTAGGGTTAGGCGAAAGAGAAAATGATGTTAGGGTTAGGGTTAGGGTTAGGGTTAGGGTTAGGTAGGGGGATAAAAACCACTCAAATTGGGGACTTTTGCCACTAACTTTGGATAGGAATGTCGTAGAGAGATGATTCTGGTGTCTACGTGTTCGTCTAGCCGAGCCGGGTTGATAGAGACCGGAACCGTGCATGTGGGACTTAGGGTTCCGGAGATATTGCGGAAAGTCCCGAAAAACTGGGGACTTTTGGGACTAACTTTTGATAGGAGTGAGGTAGAGAGATGGGAGTGGTATCTACGTGTTCCTGGGGCCGATCCGGGTTGATAGAGACCGGAACCGTGACTGTGTGAATTAGGGTTCTGGAGTTATGGACCGTCAAAGTCCCCCCCTAGAAATGAAGTGAAATTTGACCAAGTGTTTTTGTGAAAAAAGTTGTTCCAGGACATGTCTAGGAGCACGTTTCAGGCCATTTGGAGTCGTTTGATACCTATATTGAAGTAGCCAAATTTTGGTTGCACACTTGTGATTTTTCAGCTGGACGTCCATTGGTTAGGGTTAGGCATGCCCCCAGGAGTTGGTTAAGGTTAGTAAAAGAGGACAGGGAGAGGTTAGATAGAGGTA
>CM077784.1:37809244-37919244 GCA_039737535.1 Lagodon rhomboides
GAGGCCTGCAGGTCCGGACATAACTTCTCAGGTGTGACTGTACCTGTGTGCATCATGAATCATTCAGTTTGTAATGAACTCTTCATTTTTGGGTTTCACGATTCTTTTCTTCCTCGATGCACGGCCGTGCTTAGCTTAGCAGCTACAAGAGTTTGGCTTAAAAAGGATGTAAATCTGGTCTGAGATCAGTTGTGATGTGTTCTCTGCTGCAGACGAGCTGTATGGAGACATCTGATGTTTAAATCAAGTCTCCAGAACTGTTCTGTGGACTGCGACACTTCACCTGACTTTATATTGTTATAGAGAGTACATAGTGATTTAATTTTCATTTTTGAAAAGACATTTATGTGATTATTATGATCAGATTGAAATATTCCGTCTGTGTTCATGATGCTCGTCTCTTTTTTATCATCTTCTTTAAACCACAGAGATCAGATGCTTCCAGATCTCCGACCTCTTCATTTTACTGAATGTGTTTTTAATCGAACATTACTCTCATGTGGACAGAAAAGCTTCTTTGTGCCGTCTTCATTGAGTTTCCGCGCTCGTCTCCTCCGTCTCGTCGTCTTCGTGTGAGGAAACAGATTTCGGTGTTTGTGTGTGCGGCTCGTCTCTTCTGAGCATCGACCTCCTTTCTCAACATTTCCTGAACCAGATCCAGACGGCACAGACGCCGGCAGACTTGCGTGGCCTGCCGGGCTGCATGCTAATAATCCCTCTGAAGCTGCCGATTGATTCCAGGTCATTATCTGTTTGCTGTGTTTGTGTTTCAGCTGAGAGCTGATGTCAGATTCATGCCGTCCGACACCGAGGAGGAAACGTTAACAAGTGTTCGGACGCCGCTGCAGCTCATTTGTACCTGCTCCATTTTGATTTACTCTGCGTCATTAAAATGTCCGCTGACTGCAGTTTTACTGTCATTTATTCAATCACGAGCTCGTGTTAAGAGCGTTTCTGTGATTTTAAGACCAGCTGACATTATAGAGAGAGAGATGGGAGCTGAGGAGGATAAAATATAAGGAGATCCTCCTCTGTAGTTCTGTTTTTATCTGTGCTTCACTCAGATATTCTCTGAGTTTACGAGCGTTATAAAGCAAACACTCGGAGCTGCAGGTGTGACGCTGATACAGACGACGAGTAATGAAGTGAGCTGATAAAGTTTTAGACGTTAACATCAGATTCTTTGTCGTGTTGAGTTTCTCTCAGCTGGTGTTCTGCGACCGACGGAGCTCTGTCACATCTGAGAAAGAAACTCTGCCATCATTTGTTTGCCTCTTTTACATTCAGTCCAGGCTTTGAAAAATAGAGTTTAACTTCACTTTATTATGAAGTACGCTAATTTAAAGGCTCCTATTTGTGTTGTGTGCAGATAAATGTGGCAGTAAGTCTGTATTTTTCATTCATTCTGTTTCAGAGGTTTCAGTATAACCTTCAGAAAAGTATATATTTTATATGCAGTCCAGGCTTTTTGAAAAGAAAATGTCAGTTCAAATGTCGGAGTTTACTTTAAAATGGTTCAAATATATTGCTGCTGAATAAATCTTAAAAGCTGACTCACATGTGGCTCCTGATATAATCTGTAGGGCCCCACACACCGGCTCAGACGTCGGACGTCTGAAGCGTTTGGAGAGTCGGACGAGTTCGGGAGCTGCTCTGTTCGGTGTGTTCAGCTGCGTCTGAGGTTGGACGCCGTCGGATACTCTGATTGGTTGTTAGCTAGCTGTTCAGTGACCATTCTGATTGGCGGTGTGCCAGCGAATCAGCGCGGCGTGTGGGAGGGGCGGCGGAAGTGACGATGGTAAACAAACCACATAAACAGAGACGGCACAGAGTTACAAACAACACTTCACCGTTCGTTATTTTGGGGATAAACCAGCGTATGTTTGGAAGCCATGGCTGTGTGGACCGAGGACTTTGAGGAGCAGCTGGCTGCCCTGGTGGAAGAGAGACCACCGTAATACGACATCACGCAAGTAATGCTGAGCTAACACTGTGTGTGCTTTGTTCTGATAAGCTACGGTCCGCACTCCGTTCTGTCATTTCCTGTTTTTATGTTTTGGGTGACTGGCACGAGACTAGCGCCACCCGATGTTTAGGAGACTTATTGCATCTCATGCAGGCGCAGAACGTATACGCTGCTGTGTAGCCGGGGCGGAGTGTTTCAGTGTGACTTTTCTGCCGAACGGATCCGACGGAGTGGTCGGAGAAGGAAGACGTCGGACCCGGTGTGTGGAGGCCTGTAGACACCGTCATCATCATCATCATCATCATTCAACGTTTTCACATGTTCTGGTGTTAAAAAAGTAAAAAAAAATAAATAAATCGCAAACATTGGCAGTATCGAAGAATCGCAATTTAAATCGAATCTGCACCCAAAAAATCGTAAAAGAATCGAATCAGGAGAAGAGCATATCGTCCCAGCCCAAGTAATTATGTAAAGATGAATTGCATCATGGGAAATGTAGGATCCACTGTTTCTGGAACGTGATCCCACATACAGCTCTTTTAGCTGCTCTGCTCCAGCTGACGTAGCCACGGTGCTACGAAGGAGGCAACTCGACCTCCAGAATAAATGTGTTTCTCTCTCGTCACATCGCCGTGATGACGCTCTGAGCAGGTCGATGCACAGAAACACCTGGTTGGGATTAAAATAGCTGGACATTAACAGATATCCAGCGGTGTGACTCAGCCTGCAGCCTCGTTGGCTGTAATAACTGCACCACCTTCTCCTCCACCCCCTGCTGAGAAAATCATATCATATAGTGAGTGTGATGCCACATCTGCTGCTGACATTAGCTCCTGCAGACTGAATCATATAGATTATTTAAGTGCAGAGAAGCTCTTGTGTGTTCTGGTTCTGACGGTTGAAGCGGTCTCGGTGCAGACGGAGCTCCTGTGCTGCTGGAAGTGACCTTGAAGAGGAGATTAATAACTCTGAGACTCTTCGTGTTTTTAGCCACTTTGTGTCTCTTTTTTTTTTGTGAAATATTGCGTTTGGATCCGTCCTGAGGAGGCCGTGAATGAACCTTGAAACGTGACTTTGAAAGGGACAGAAAAACAGGAACACGTCCAGTTTCTGCTGCGAGTGATGTCGAACATAATGGCTGATTAAAACATTTATAAATCTGCTGTAGTGAGTCTTAAAGGGATATTCCGGTGTGAGTTATCGAGAGCTGACAGGGAAAATAAGGGAAGTAATGGAGTAATATCTCTAGGAAATTGAATCGAACGCAACTGGATTTGGTTTTTGTCTTGAAGACGTTTCACCTCTCATCCGAGAGGTGAAACGTCTTCAAGACAAAAACCAAATCCAGTTGCATTCGATTCAATTTCCTTGAGATAACTATGACCTGGATGAATGAGAATATTCACAAGCTTAATGGAGTAATAATCAGACATTTTCATCCTTGAGCTGCAGAAATCTACTGCACTCGGTAATCGACTCGTCAGGGCTTCCCCACACAGGCAGGCTGCTGGAGGAGAGGGTGAGTTGTGCTGTGTTTTTAATACAAATCCAGCAAAGCTAGCAGATGTTTGATGCTTCGTACTGTGTGCTGGGACTGTACATGTACTGTTGCTGAAGTTTGCTGCTGTTCTCACCATTAATTGTGGCTTTTTGATGGCGGTTTCTAGTTGGAGACATAAGCTGCAGTGTATTGTTATCGTGCGGTCTTTTCTGAGGTTGCTAAAACTAGCTAAGCTAGCGGTCAGCTAACTTGACCTCTCGAGGGGGAGTCTTACTCGGTGTCACGGTGTGTTAGACCATGGATTAAACTTACACCGGAATATCCCTTTAATACGGAAGCGTATTGCATTCACTTGATAAATTTATTTTTTGGTTTGTTTTACTGAGTAATTATTTGTATTTTTCTGAGTAATTTATTTTTTGTCTGTTTTTTGGAATAATTATTTCTGTTTTTCGTGGTAATTTTTTTTCTGAAATATCGAGATACTTCGAACTCCCGCGAGAACATCCAACCTGTAACAGACTCCCGTTCTCCCGTGGACCATGTCGTGGACCTATGGTGACTCCTGCCCGCGCATACATGCCTTGACAAACTAATGATAATACCGTCTATATGAGTTTAAGACAGGACTATCTCCCAGTGTCTTAAACCCAGATCAAAGTAAAACTTGATTAAACTGAACAAGTCGGTCATGTTTGTAACCATGAAGTCGAGCTCTCAATGAATGAATGGATCTTCAAATGCTCCGTAAACTAAAAAAAAAAAATTAAAAAAATTACTCAGAAAAACAGAAAAAAAAATTACTCAGAAAAACAGAAAAAAAAAATTACTCAGAAAAACAGAAAAAAAATTAGTCCGAAAAACAGAAAAAAAAATTACTCAGAAAATCAGAACTAATTGTTACGAAAAACAGACAAAAAAATAAATTAGTCCGAAAAACAAACCAAAAAATAAATGTATCAAGTGAATGCAATACGCTTCCGTACTTTAATACCGCTGCAGCGAGCTGTGATTTGGTGCTGATTCTGGCGCCCCCTGTGGACAGAAGCGGTACGAGCAGCAGCGCCTCCTGTGGTGAAGATCTGCTCTGCATGCATTTGTCTTGGAAGCAATTAAAAGAAACATGCAACATGTTAATAATGGTCTTGTTGTAGGTCATCAGTTTTAAATTGAATCAACCAATTAAAAGTGATTTGTCGCACGTTTGATTAACGTAACAAACCCTGATTCACCTGAGAACCACAGAGCTGATGTTATCGGACGTGATCTGAAGCTCCGTCTCTCATCTCATCACTCCGTCTTTGTGTGAAAGGTGTCGAGGTGTCCTCTCACGTGTCCGTCACTCAGGAGGATAAAGGCTGACCTGCGTCCTGCTTCTCTTCAGCCGAGCTGCCGCGGCGCTCATCGCCTTCAGCGCCGGGCTGCACGTGGGAGTCCAGCTCTGATTTGATGCCTTTTATAGAGGAAACCTGCTGCTTTTCTCTCCACGCTCCTATTTCTGTGGAGTGTGAAAGGTGTGTGTGTGTGTGTGTGTGTGTGTGTGTGTGTGTGTGTGTGTGTGTCCTGGTTGGCTGAGATGTCGGTTTTGTTTCAGAGAGACGGTGAATGAATGAAATGAAAAGCAGCTTCGGGAACATTTTGACCTCTCCTGATCCGCGGTCGCGTCTGAACATGATTTCAGTTTCTGAGCTGTGAGCCGGCAGAGAAGTTCAGAGTTGACCAGGCAGAGAAATTACTTTTTTATTGGCGAGAAAACCTTTCTCACTGTGTCTCGAAGTTATACGTCAGAGACTGAGAGACCTGCTGCTTTACGTTTAACAGCTCATCAAGTTACAATCGACTCACCGAGTACAAGAACAAACTGTGAGGGTCTGTGTTGAGCTAGAAGGTCCAAAGATTGACTGTTGATGGAGTAGATCAGTGATGGAGTAGATCAGTGATGGAGTAGATCAGTGATGGAGTAGATCAGTGATGTAGAGAACCACCTCACCTTCTTACAGATGACGGATAAAAGAATGACGGTCCAAATCTGATGTTCTGGTTTCTGGGCTCTTGTATCGATGAAGCTGTCAAAAACTCTGGATCCTCTAATCTTTGAGACTCTTCCCGTTCTTTCAAACTTATAGATGGTAGTTCAGGTTTTCCGTTGTTCCTCCCAGCTGGGTCTCGTGTGGTTCTGTAGTTATGGTGGGAACCCTGGGTCTGATCTCCAGGTGCTTCACTGTTCGGTCTCTGTTCACCTGCCAGCGTCAGCAGCAGACGTGACCACAACATCACCAGACTCCCTTCACAAATCTGGTGATTTTAAGAGTTGTTTCATGAGAAGACTCTGTGAAACTCCGTCTCTGACTGATTCTTCATGAGTTGGACCTTCTTGTAAATTCGGCAGATGTTCTGTCTTTGTGTAGAAACATGGAGTCTGTTGATGTGATATTTACATGTGAGATCTGATCAGTTAATGAGTTAATGGAGCTGACGGATGAGGATCTGTCCACTGGTGATTGAATGACTCATGACGGACGGTTACATCAGGTATGAGTCAGCTGTGCTACTAAAAAAGAGGAATTATCTATTTTAATAAAATAAAGAATAAGCGAGGAAGAGCCTGGAGGGTCCGACAGAACCACTGCTGTCTTCAAGCTTTTACGAGCACAGCGGGTTTGTAAAGGGCTCAAATTCTGAAGACGGGAAAGGTTTTTTAATTCATGAAGGAAAAGTTGTAGCTGTAAAATTCAAAATTGGCGAATCCTGCGAGCTGCTCCTGCTGGGACCTGAAGAAGACGAGCGTGTGGTTCTGTCGTTATGGTGGGAACTCCTGGGTCTGACCTCCAGGTGCTTCACTGTTCGGTCTCTGTTCACCTGCCAGCGTCAGCAGCAGACGTGACCACAACATCACCAGACTCCCTTAACAAATCTAGTGATTTTAAGAGTTGTTTCATGAGAAGACACTTTATAAACTCTGTGAAACTCCGTCTCTGACTGATTCTTCATGAGTTGGACCTTCTTGTAAATTCGGCAGATGTTCGAGCCTGAACTTCTTTCTGTCTTTGTGTAGAAACATGATGTGATATTTACATGTGAGATCTGATCAGTTAATGAGTTAATAGAGCTGACGGATGTAGATCTGTCCACTTGTGATTGAATGACTCATGACGGACGGTTACATCAGGTATGAGTCAACTGTGCTACTAAAAAAGAGGAATTATCTATTTTAATAAAATAAAGAATAAGCGAGGACGAGCCTGGAGGGTCCGACAGAACCACTGCTGTCTTCAAGCTTTTATGAGCACAGCGGGTTTGTAAAGGGCTCAAATTCTGAAGACGGGAAAGGTTTTTTAATTCATGAAGGAAAAGTTGTAGCTGTAAAATTCAAAATTGGCAAATCCTGCGAGCTGCTCCTGCTGGACCCTGAAGAAGACGAGCGTGCGGTTCTGTCGTGTTCATGGGAACTCCTGGGTCTGATCTCCAGGTGCTTCACTGTTCGGTCTCTGTTCACCTGCCAGCGTCAGCAGCAGACGTGACCACAACATCACCAGACTCCCTTAACGAATCTAGTGATTTTAAGAGTTGTTTCATGAGAAGACACTTTATAAACTCTGTGAAACTCCGTCTCTGACTGATTCTTCACGAGTTGGACCTTCTTGTAAATTCGGCAGATGTTCGAGCTGAACTTCTTTCTGTCTTTGTGTAGAAACATGGAGTCACACTGATGTGATATTTACATGTGAGATCTGATCAGTTAATGAGTTAATGGAGCTGACGGATGACGATCTGTCCACTTGTGATTGAATGACTCATGACGGACGGTTACATCAGGTATGAGTCAGCTGTGCTACTAAAAAAGAGGAATTATCTATTTTAATAAAATAAAGAATAAGCGAGGACGAGCCTGGAGGGTCCAACAGAACCACTGCTGTCTTCAAGCTTTTATGAGCACAGCGGGTTTGTAAAGGGCTCAAATTCTGAAGATTTTTTAATTCATGAAGGAAAAGTTTAATCTTTTAGTTTAGCTGTAAAACTCAAAATTGGCAAATCCTGCGAGCTGCTCCTGCTGGGACCTGAAGAAGACGAGTGTGTGGTTCTGCTTACACACCATTTATTGTTCTGTGGGTTGGAAGTCGCCTCCTTTCTGGATCTTATTTTGCAGATCTTGTACAGAAACACTTTTATCTCCGTTCTGTATTTTGCAGTGGCGTCCAGGTCTCCTCCTCGGCGTCTCACACCATGTTTCTGCAGGAGTTGTCGGTGGTGTTTTGGTCCTAATGGCCTGTGACCAACATGTGGCTTCTCAACATGCCCCTCACATTAACACGGCCTGACGGGGCTGACGGGGGCTGACGGGGGCTGACGGGGGCTGATGGGGGCTGACGGGGGCTGACGGGGGTTGGGGGGCCGGGTGGGACTCCTGCAGGGCGGTATGAATGGAGGATCAGGCAGAGGAGGCGTCGGGGCGGGGGTAAGGTGTTTTAGCCTCGGGAGGTGTCGGCTCTCTTCACGCCGGCTCTTTTGTCCCCTCCGTCGGCCTCTTCGTATTCAGATGATCTGTTAGCGGGTGTCAGGAACATTAGCTGCTCCCCCTCAGACGGATCTGTGCTGCTGAGCTGCTGGTAACTCAGGCAGGAGGATTTTCTCTGAGGTAAGACCTGAACCCTGGAATCAGACCTGCTTTTGTTCTGTTTTTGTGTCACAGATATTGATTTTGCACAGTTTTCAGTGCAGCTGTGATGAGCCGGCTGCAGGCAGAGGAGAGAGAAGCAGGAGATATTTCAGACTGGACGTTACATGTTTCTCACAGATTGAGACTTTTGCATTAAGTTTTGGATCTTTTGCAGTTGAGGAGCTTCACATGAGACTTAAAAGTTCCTGAGGGAAGGATGGAAGATGTGTTTTAGAGCTGTCGACTGATTCAGATGGAAAGATTTAACAGAACCAACACAAAGAACCTCTGAGGCGAGTTAGTGTCAGAGCCATTTATACCTGAGAGAGAAGGAGTCATGTGTTGTAGTGTTTGATTGGCTGAGATCTGCGTCGTTCATATAACTTCCTCCGTCAGCTCTCACGTCTGTGTTTGTAAGTTGAGTTCGAGGCCCAGGAGTCCAGATTTATGTTTCAGTCTTACATGAGAAATAACTGCAAGGATGAACTGAAATGTTTAACAGTCACCTCCACCGATCGTTCCTCAGCTGATGGTGCTTTAAATCTTTTTCTATCAAAGTTCATGTTGTATTTCTTTTAAAGAAGCTTAAGTGAATTTGTTGGAGCTGCAATAACAGACAGTGTCAGCTGATTTAAACTATTTAAAAAGATATTTTGGAGGCCATGTTCCACAATCGCTCGGTGTCAGGACTTAATTCCAGCATATTTTCTGTCTTTGTATCTTGTAATTTTGCATCATAAATTCAACATGGCAGAGCGAAGAGGAGATGCACCAAGTACATCAGGAGTAGTTGTTAAATCTTATTATTATATCGAAAACCAGACGGTTAAAAAACATATATTTTTTCCAGTAAATGATGATGTTAGAAATGTGTTAAATGAGATTTTAATGGCATTGATCTTGTGCATGTTTTTCTATGACTTTGTATAACATGCACAAGATCAATAATAATATTGTTCCTGTTTTTGGTGAACAACGGACACAAAATATACACGAACTATATTATAAAATCTGGTTTAAAGTATTTTTAACATCTCTTCTTTAGTGAGAATAAAATGATTCAACAGTTATTCCAGAATCGATCTTTAGACCAGCTGTGCTAATTCCTTCAAAAATAACATATATATAGGGGAAAAAAATATATTGGCATCATTTTTCACTTGTTCAAGAGTTAAAACATTGAAACAAAGTATTTTGTAATTTAATAATTCATGCATGAAATGTAACTCTAACATGAGATGTGGTGGAACAACTTCACACGTGGCTGTCGTCTGAGGAGGAAGTGGAGTTTAGGATCTTCTTTATTAATAGTCACCGACCTGCAGAGTTAATTCAGGCTTCACGTCAGGAGCGTGCGAGATGAACGAGGTCGGCTGAAACAAACCTGATGAGACTCTTCTTTCCAGAGACTCCTGGTTTCATGTGTGAGCTCTGTGATCGTGTTCTGTAATGAGACTCTGTAATTTACTTTACCGACTGATGATCACACTTCCTGTCCGTTGGGACGACTGTTAGTATTTTTGGCCTGTCAGCTGCAGCTGATCTCTGACGGAGGTGTCGGCTGGAAAATGTGTCATTTTGTTGAAATGTGAGAAAAAGCAGAGCCAGATGTTGGTAATGAAGCGACTGAGCGGTGTGTCGGTGAGTTTTCTCTGCAGATGCATGGATGTACTGAGTAACTCAGGTGCTAATGAGAGATGCTGTCCTGTTCACACTGCAGGCAGACGGACTGAAACATGAGCTTCAGCTCTTTAGAAAGGTGGAGTCGGCCTGGTGGATGAACAGCTTCTGTCTCCACCTCGCTGCAGCTCTGTGTTGAAAAGCTGCTGAGTCGTGCTTCAAAGCTGCTTAAAGTCCTGGTCTGAATCCCAGGAGAGGACTCGTCATCCTTCCTGTACGTATCCGTCTTGTCTCTGCTCGTCAGCCCTGCCGGAGCTGAACTCTGCTCCCAGCATGCCTTTATTGTCCCCTGATTGACAGCTCCGGTCCTGACCGGGACGTCAGCGTGACAGCTGATGATGGATCGGCTGGAGACGATGTGTTTGTGTGTGATTCAGCCTTTTGTGACAGCGCCGGCTCGCTCCGTTTCCTCTCTGCACACGAGGGTTTGATACGATCGACTGTTCGTGTTCGCAGGCCGAGTGGACCGACGTCCATCACGTGGTTCTGTCTGGTATAACAGACGAGGAGAAACACGATGAAGACGTTTCAGAAGATGGTTTTAAACTCTGTTTTATTATCTCATGACTCATGATGCAGGAGTTTACTCTGAACATGAACGTATTGTGTTCTTATTTTCAATTGACACCAGACAATAACTGCAGTATTTATGTCTCATATTCTTTAATTGGTTCAAAGACGGATTAATATTAGTCATGTAGACCAACCACAACCTCCAGTTCAGCCTCCTTGGAGAAGTTCATACCAGGATGCTGAAAAGAAGGGCTCAGACCAAACCTCAGCTTCAGGAGGAACGATGCAGGTTCTGTTCTGGTTGTGGAGCAGTGGACCAGCTCTTCATTCTTGAAGTCTTCATGTGTTTTGTCTTTAAGACTTACGGCCGTGTCACCTCACCTGTGATCATGAGCTTTCTGTAGCTCCTTCAGCAGTCAGCTGAGGTTCTGGAGGTTCTCCAGGCTCGACCAGGGCAGATCCAGAACTCGTTGAAGGGATGATATATCTGATCTGACCCGGGAACGCCTGGGGATCCTCCAGGAGGACGTCTGGAATACCTCACTCAGCCTGCTCATGGTTGGAGGTTCACCAGTTCAGTTTGTTTTCTACGATGACGATGAAAGTTTGTTCATCCGGTTCATGAAGGTTTGGGTTCTGGGCCGGTCGTCGCTCTGATCAGATGGTTCTGTAGAGGAACCAGTGTTTCTCTCCTCTCAGCTGCGTCAGAGATGATTTCCATTCTTTGCCTTTAAAGTCTGAATGAATGAATATTCTGAATATGAACAAACCTCCTCCCTCCTGATCTTGTTTCTCTTCTTCATAAATCATTTGATCCTTTCTCTCTGCTGGAGAGCTGAATGTAAAACATTAGCTGGATCATTATTCATTCATTCATTCACGCGAGCGCAGAGCAGAGATGAAATGATTTATGATTGTAGCTGGACGACGGTGTTTTTAATGTGAAGTGGGTGAAATCATTTTCACAGACTGAGAGGAATCTCATTAACAACAGGAGAGGTGACGAGCGAGCGATAAATGTGATCCTGAGCTGCTAACAAGGCAACGAGAGGAGCGTTAATGTTCCTTCAGATTCTCAGGACTGATGGAGGACGGTGGTGGTTGGTCTGTTGTCTTCCTCCTCCTCGCTCTCAGTTCTTCTTCTTCTTCTTCTTCTTCTTCTTCTTCTTCTTCTTCTTCTTCTTCTTCTTCTTCTTCTTCTTCTTCTTCTTCTTCTTCTTCTTCTTCTTCTCCTCCTCCTCGCTCTCTTCTTCTTCTTCTTCTTCTTCTTCTCCTTGTGTCCTGCGCTGGTCGTGGACAGGAAGCCGGCTGGAGGCAGCTGAAGGCTTCGTCCTCACAGACTCGGTCAAACTTTGATGATGTCTCCAGAAAGCTGCTCGGCTCGATGCTTTACGAGTCTGCCAAGACGTCCCGGAGGACTTTATTTGTGTGTCTGTGCAGAGTTCAGCTGTGTGAGGCGGCTGACTGCAGGTTTTACATGTTGTGACTAATTCAGATGAAGTTTGAGCCTTTCAAGCCTTCAACTCTCTGATTCCAACATCTTCTGGTGAATCTCTGCTCGTCTGGGACAGTAAACTGAATACGTCTGAGCTGTGGAAACTTTGGGAAACATTGAACATTGCATTTTTTACTTTTTTAAAATCATTTTTGTTGTGTAGACCAACCTAGAGCCGACTGATACTCAGTTATTGGGGCCAAAGCTGATATCAGGTAATAAAGAAACTCAGTTGGTGATATTTCCGTTGATGCAGCACAGTTTTCAATCGTTCCTCGTATGTTTGAGGAACACTGGAGACAAAAATGTGCGACAGAGGCAGAATATTTTACAGTTCAACAACAAATTTAGTTTTATGTGCACTGAAACAGTCAAACTTCACTGAGAATGTTACAATTATAAATTATTATAAGGTTTTTATATCAGGACAACATAGATGCTGTTACCATGATTCTGTGATAAGCTGATCGATATATCGGTCAGGCTCCGGACCGAACGATACAGGAAATATGATCATTAAATCTGAGATGTGTGAATGTCCCTGAACGCACCGTCCAGCAGTGACATCACACTGATGATGTAACACGACGGTGACGGTGACGGATCGTCTCTCTGCAGGTTGAACCACTTTCTGCCTTGAAGCCAGCAGCTTTATTACCTTATTTTATTTTTTCCGTTAATTTGGAGCCAGAAGAGATTAAATTACCAGCATATAGATTCAAAACAAAATAAAATGTAGAAGATATGAAGCTGCTCTCACTGTTCATGGTTTGTGGGTTTATTACACACTCATATTAATGTAAGTGATGATTTTAGATTAAAGAGCAGGTTTATATTTTTACATAGTTCCTCTCAGCAGCTCAGTGCAGAGCTTCCAGCTTCGTCCTCAGGAGAAAAACAGATGTTTCTGAGGTCATGAAGGAACGTTCTTCTGTCAGAATGTGTCCGGACCTTAAACACACCCAGGTATCCTCCACCTGAACATTACATCGACCCTCCCTCCTGCAGAAGCTGCTGCTGAGGTTGTGATCAGTGGTGACAGAGCAGAGAGAGAAGATGCTGAGTCAGGGTGGAGAAGTGACGGGAGGAACTGAGGAGGAGGAGGAGAGAGGAGGAGGGGAAGAAGATGGAGAGAGGCTGTTAAATATTTCAGGAGGGTGGACGAGGAGCTGCAGCTCTCTGCAGGTCAGAAGAGTCTTCATCTGAAGGTAGTTTAGAAACTTGGAGAAAGAAAAGTCACACAGGAGGTCAGGAGGAGGAGAGGAGGACTTTATATCATCAGGAGGAGGAGAGGAGGACTTTATATCATCAGGAGGAGAGGAGGACTTTATATCATCAGGAGGAGGAGAGGAGGACTTTATATCATCAGGAGGAGAGGAGGACTTTATATCATCAGGAGGAGGAGAGGAGGACTTTATATCATCAGGAGGAGAGGAGGACTTTATATCATCGGGAGGAGGAGAGGAGGACTTTATATCATCAGGAGGAGGAGAGGAGGACTTTATATCATCAGGAGGAGGAGAGGAGGACTTTATATCATCAGGAGGAGGAGAGGAGGACTTTATATCATCGGGAGGAGGAGAGGAGGACTTTATATCATCAGGAGGAGGAGAGGAGGACTTTATATCATCAGGGAGGAGGAGAGGAGGACTTTATATCATCAGGAGGAGGAGAGGAGGACTTTATATCATCAGGAGGAGGAGAGGAGGACTTTATATCATCAGGAGGAGGAGAGGA
Source organism: Lagodon rhomboides (assembly GCA_039737535.1). Lineage (NCBI taxonomy): Eukaryota > Metazoa > Chordata > Actinopteri > Spariformes > Sparidae > Lagodon > Lagodon rhomboides. The sequence goes on from CM077784.1 coordinate 37,822,794, forward strand.
GGACTTTATATCATCAGGAGGAGGAGAGGAGGACTTTATATCATCAGGAGGAGGAGAGGAGGACTTTATATCATCAGGGAGGAGGAGAGGAGGACTTTATATCATCAGGGAGGAGAGGAGGACTTTATATCATCGGGAGGAGGAGAGGAGGACTTTATATCATCAGGAGGAGGAGAGGAGGACTTTATATCATCGGGAGGAGGAGGAGAGGACTTTATATCATCAGGAGGAGGAGGAGAGGAGGAGGTCATGTGACAGTGGATCTTTGGAAACAGTCGTATTTAGACGTGACACAGACTTTCAGTCTCAGCTCCAGTTGAACTTTGGGTGGAGTTATTTCCAGCAGCAGAAGTGATGGAGAGGTATGAAGGAAGTGATGACATCAGCCCATAACGACTCCTACATGGCTCCACTTATAGCCCTCTCTGATTGATTGACCTGAGCGCTCCGGATTAATGTACATGAAGATGCACTCTGCTGCAGATCTCAGCAGGGCTCTCTCTTTAAAAAGCTTCTCCTCTCCGGTTGGAACTGGACCTACAAGTGTTCTCCTCTGTATTTATAGACGCTCTGTGTGGGCCGGACTCAGGTGGTGTATGTAACCGGGTCGCTGTGTGTGATGTGGTTATGAGTCGTGACTCTCCGCCTGTTTGTTGCGGCTGAATCGTCCTCGTTATCTCCGTCGTGCCATCGAACGACGTCCTGATCAGGAAGCGACTCGCAGCTAATGAACCCGAGGAGGCGAGGCGTGGCACCGGGTCGAACATCTGAAGCTAACACGAGCAGCAGAAGAGAGGCAGGAAGTGATGGAGTGGAGATAAAAAGCGAGATAATGCTTTAGACTTTCGTGTAAAAGCGGAAACATGAGACATTAATCTTGTTCATAAATAATGCAGCGTCCATTTAGCCGCCGCTCCTGAACTCAGCGCCCGGAGTGAAGCGGGCCGCTGAGCCATCCACAAACAGCCCAGAACTTTCTGCTGCTCTGACTTCTTCTCTGCAGGAGTCGATCAGCTGAAGTTCATCAGAAAATCAAGAGGAACAAAACATACAATCTGTATCATTTAGAGCGTAACGTGATGCAGCTTTGACACAAAAACAGATTTCAACATCAGTTTCTTCGTCCTCATGATGACTCATCATAAATGTCTCCAGTTGTAGTTGGACTGGACTTTCAGGGTCTCGGTTGGTTGGTGCTGTGACCCTCTGAGCCGCTGCAGCGTCGTGTTTGAAGACATTTTAAATTCGTCCTAAATGACAGACTGATTTCTTTCCTGACCTCGTTGTCAGTAGAAATGTTGGCATTTACATTTACAAGACTTTAAATCTCACGTTGTGACTCTGCTGTGTTTAGAGTCCAGTTGGTTTGGAAAATATCTCGACGTCTCTTTTAAAATATTCAGGCTTAGAAAAGTTGAAACCCAGTCCTGAACAGTGGTCACTGTAGAAATGTTGAACACATGTTTTATTGTGGTGACTTTGTTAGCTTTGATCAGAGTTTCATCATTTCATCTATAACAGATTTAAATCTCCAGACGACTAGAAGAAGATTCAGTTTAATCACATGAATCAACAGGAATCAAATCTTTACATTTCAGATGTTTGAACTCGAATGTTTGACATTTTCCCTCAATAACTGAATTCCGTTATCACCTGTTATCAAAGTATTTTCTGTAGATTGACTAAGCGATGGATCATGTAATTGACTCGGTACTGACGGGCCCGTTTAGTTTGTTGGGACACGTGATGGTTCGGAGGACATCACGTTCTCCGTGTGTCTCCACTTCCTGTTCGGAGGAGCTTCAGGTTTCCTGAGTGCTGATTGGAGGTTAATCTGTGTGTGATCACAGGACGGGTCGCTGCAGCCGGTAGCTGTTTGGACCGAGCTTTTTGTTCAGAGAGACGACGTGTGGAGACGAGAATCTGTCAGAGAAGTCATCGAATCACAAACGTCACATTTTATCGAAAGAAAAATATGTTTGAAGAGGAAATACTGAGCAGACGTTTGTGATGATTTTAAATGTTTTATTTAGATTTTGTGTCTAACAGCTAGTTCGAATGTATCTAAATATTATTGTTGAGTTTAAACTCCTCACGGTGTTAAAACTAAACATTGAGAACTCTTCAGATCGTCAGATTGACATTATTAATGTGCTTTATTTAAATTGGCAGCGTGTCGGTCTCCACTGATCCGAGTCGCTGATCCGGTTTGATCCGGTCAGACTGCGGAGACGTTGGTCAGAAGTGTCACCTTGACAGAGAAAAGTTCTGGTCAGTCTCAGGTTGTAGAACCGAGGAGAGAACATCAGTCTGAGCGTCGCTCCGCTGTGTTCTGGCAGCTCAGCACCAGATGTGACTCACATCTGGTGCTGCCAGGTCTGGAACTGGACCAAAGCGGGCTGAGAGCAGCACCAGGGCCGGTATCACACAGGTGAACTTGAAGCTTTATTTCACGTCATGAATCTGGCAGCATGTGTTGGATTCAGAGCGCCGCTGGGCTGTTAGTATCTTTACTGATTCACCAAAGAAGTTTCTGAGCAAAGTGAAGAAGGTAAAAATAGACGACTGTGTAAACACAGAAATTAAAATTCAATGATACATCAGGCTGAAAATGAAAAGTTAAAGACTTTCAGCTGTTGATATGAGAGTTTATAGCTGGTTTAAAATGACAAATGTAAATACGAGTGTTCCCCAAAGTACCTGTATGAAGAGTATCTGAGTGGTATCAGGTATCTGATGGTAAATGTAGTTAAAAATCAAAAGTACACGTAAATGATACATCTGTATGTTTACCTGATGTAGGTTTAGGTTTATTTATTCATTTATTTATTCATATAGCACTTTTGATCGTGTACTGTGACTGATATTAGATCTGATCTGATTATTAGAGTCAGTGTTCTTTTTTATCCGACAGCAGATTAAATAAATACAATTTAAAAAATGACGCTACTTTCGCTCTGATGCAGCCTGTAATCTGTAATCTGTAACACACACACACTTCAGTCAACAGCCTGAATAAAGTCGCTAACATGAGAATAACCAGTGGGGCTGAGCTGGGTGTCCCGGGTGTAGCGGTGGTGTCGCGGTGGCGTAGCCGGGGTATCTGTGAGGCGGGTGGTGTAATGGAGCGTGCAGCGATGCTATCATAACCTCATTATTCTCCACCGCTCGCTCCCAAATCCTCCACTGCCAACTCCACCAGCTACTGAAGCAGCAGAGAGAGTCCACGGGTTAATCGTGCGTGCAGAGTGTGTGTGTGTGTGTGTGTGTGTGTGTGTGTGTGTGTGTGTCACCAATTTATTGATGTTTTTCGGGTGAATTAAAAAACAGTATTCATGTTAAAATAATTCAGTCCAGAGTCGATTCATGTATCCTCCATCGTCGTCGCAGCTTCTTCACTCTGAGCTCTTCTGTCGTCTGACGGCAGCAGAAGCATCACATCTTTGTGTGCGTTTGTATAAAATCAACAGACTCCTTTTTCTAGAAGTGCAGATGTTTTCCAGGGCTGATGAGCCTCACCTCAAAGAGAGAGGAGACCCGCCCTCCCCCTCTCCCTCGCTGCCCTCCCCTCTCTCTCTCTCTCTCCTGCTGGATGCCAGTCAGGAGAAGGAGTGTAGTCGAAGCTTTTAACCCCCCTCTGCTTCCCACCAAAGCTAGAATCCCTCCCCGAGTCCCCAAACTCATCTAAAAATCTTTCTTATCTCAGCTCCTCCTCTCAGTTTCCCCCAGCAGCAGCAGCAGCAGCAGCAGCATCCTGTTTCTCTTTCTACTGTACCGAGAATTCAGGAATTCAGAACCTGAATTCACCCCGAAGTCTAAACCCGAGTCCCTGCAGACGCTCCACAGCAAACACGCTGAGAATCCATCAGCAGCCCTGCAGCATCTCAGCATCTCAGTGCTTCAGCCTGTCTGTCCGGGCGAGAAGACGCAGGTCCAACTGTAGGTAACGAACCTGAGGTGTGTTCAAGTGCTGCAGGGACTGGAGGACATGTAGATGATCCTGGAGGACATGTAGATGATCCTGGAGGACATGTAGATGAGGACCCTGCAGTGAACGGGTGGACGGGTTGGATCAGTGTTGCCAAGTCGGCTTATTAGAGGCGACTGTGCTTGTTTGACTATAAATCACTTCAGACGTTGGTGGTCGTGGGACGTGGGTGATGAGCTTAAAATAGATCCCTGTAACAAAAACTAGGACGGATGTATGTTTGGTTTCCAGTGTTGAGATGAGAATAAAATGTTAGTTGGACATTCAAAGATATGAATGATTTTTCTCAGGGTGCTGATGGGGCTTCAGCACCTCCTAAAACGAGGCTATAACGTGCCAAATTCACAAGAAGGCCTGAATTATACAGAATCTGTCAGAAACAGCACATTTATAGTTTCTCCAACACTGAGGAGTCTGGAGACGTTCTGTCCTCTTCAGCTCCGTGCTGACCTGAGATGTGTTGCTGTTCTGTTCGCCGTCTGGTTCAATATGTTTTCAAAAGGTTTAATTGTTGATAACGATCAGACACATGAAATCATCACCACTCAAATCAATACAAAAAAGATGAATGTCGCCCACAGTTAACTCTGAAGTCATGAAGCAGAGCGACTCCTCAGCAGCCTCAGCGTCCAGGTCCACTCTGTCTGTGAAGATAAGAAGTTAATTTATATATTTATATTGATATATTTCTATATTTGAAGAAGCAGCTCTTAATGATTCTCGATGTGTTCTCACATCATGCAGCTCTGAACGTGACCTTCCAGTCAAACTGTCATTTCTGTTTTACACGTCAATTTATTTGGAAGATAATTATTTAAGATTTCTAAGAATATTAATGAAACAATTGTGTCGGCGCTTGTTTGATCTTGATGGTTTTATTATTTGTGATTACAACTTACAGCCTGATCAAAGTGTCTGAAAGAGAAATCTGCAACAAATGGAGCTGCAGAGACTAAATGAGTTAAAGTGAGAAAACACTTTATTGTCGACAAAAACAGGCTCAAACTATGAAGGATGAGAATAACGAGAGTGTGACTGAATGTAAAACTGCTGCAGCTCGTCCACCTCAGTCGTCTCTGTCTGAGCAGAACCACCCAACCTCTGAGACGGGTCGGTCTGTGGTCCGTCTGTGGTCCGTCTGTGGTCCGTCTGTGGTCCGTCTGCTGTCGGTGTGTGTTTGCTGTGTCTGTTTGTGGATCGTTCCCTTTAAAGTATTTAATTATTCGGAGCCCTTTCAGGCGGCTGCACCTGCAGTCAGATCCAGGCGACTCGTCCTCGCTGTCGTTTGTGTCGCGTTGCTTTGAAAAGTCTCACATCACAGCGCTGATTGTCGGACCTCCTCGGCAAAGCTGCTAATTGGCTTTGGGTCCGTGCAGTGTGACCTGTGACGGTGTGATGCTGATGAAGTTACTGCAGTTTTTAAGTCTTCTTTCCTCCCGAGGTGCTGATATGTTGTCACCAGCCTGTCTCTGACTTCTTCGTGTGTTCTCGCCTGGTTTGATCTGAAGTCACAGCCTGTTTCTGACGACAGGATCGTCTGAAACCAACAAGCTGTTAACAAGTCGTTCTGTAGAAACATGGTGGTAAATAACTCTGAATCTGTTAATCAGTGGTGCAGTAAGATTATCTGTTTATTTATTTCTTATGTCTTTATGATGCTGTCAGGATGATGACATGAATTATTTTGGACGGGTTAATTGTGACGTAAAGTTTTTTCAGTGATTACAATCAAACAATCTTCAGTCAGGTATCATAAAGGATAAATTAATCCTTATCTCCCTGTCAAACTGTAGTTTTGAGTCCATAATGACCTAATTTAATGATCATGTTCGGTGACAGCTGGAAATCAATCCAGGACTGTACGTTCTCCGGCTGGACAGCTTGTTAAGTCGTGAGGATGTTCATGAATATCCTGAGAATGGAAATTCACCACAAGCAACTTCTTTTTTATCACCAACCACAGTCAAAGTCTTTTCTCCTCCGTCTCTGTTCCTGCTGCTGAGCCGTCACAGCGACGCTCGCATGTTAAAGTCGAGAGGAACTGACACCAGATCCATCTGTCTCCTCTAATCCCCGCCCCGCGATTACTGTCAACAAGTTTCCTGTAAACATCGTATACGAGTCAGTTCAGTGGATTTAAAGACTTTGGATTTATTCACTTTGAACACGATGATCTTCGTCTCATCATCTCGTCTCTGCCGGCAGAAGAGACGTGTAGAAAACCTTCCATGTTTCATTCATCCTGCAGGACTGCGTGTGTGATTGTGAGTGTTAAACTGTTTTAAACCTTTAACACGATGAAGAGCGGTAATCTCTTTACTGCTGTGAGAAGAGCGGAGTAATCAGATTACTGCAGAGCATGTCGATGGATGCGAGTCTCTCCTGATTCTGTTTACTGCTAACTAAGACAAAGACGGAGAGAAGGAATGAGATTATCCTCAGCTCACAGTGGGCCGGGCTGTGTTATGGGTGGGTGGCTGCCTCCCCTCCCTCCCCTCCCTCCCCCTCCCTCCCCCTCCCTCCCCCAGGTCGTATTGAGCAGCTTTAATGGCTGCTGTTGTTTCACACTACGAGCCAATCTGGCTGTGCTCCTGGAGCCATCAGAGGGCTGTTAGCACACAAACAACAGCAGCACTCCCGCTATCAGCTGCAGTAAAAGCAGCCCGAGACCTCCTGCAGGTCGGGATGACTCCAGCCCCCCGCGCTCGCTCGTTTGATGTGGATGCAGATTAGACTGTCGGCATGCGTGCCGAGGGTTTGTTACGGGCGCTGGCTCGGATCGGGCTCCGGGGCAGAGTTTCTGACGGGCGTCATGTCGCCTCCCTCTGTTGTGTGCGGCTGCAGAGACGAGCCGCCATCTGGACGGAGCGCAGCGAGCGGCGGGGAGGACGAAATAAAGACAACACTCTCTTTTTGTGGAGGTTTTTCTGACTTCTTGCTTCACTCCGCCCATCTGCCTCTCTGCCTCCCCCCCAGAGCTGCACTGCACACTGCTACCTTCCCAGAAGTCAACTGGAGTGAAGCTGCAGTCCTGTGAAAAAATATTGGTTGCTCTCGGTTGTTTCTTTTGTCTGACCAACAGCCTAAAACCCAAAAACTCTTCATCTTCATGTTCAATCACAGCTGATCTAGCAGCTCTAGTTGGTATCATCAAGCCCATCTGTCTCCCTGCCTCCCCTCCAGAGCTGCACTGCACACTGCTACCTTCCCAGAAGTCAACTGGAGTGAAGCTGCAGTCCTGGAGTGAAGCTGCTGTCCTGGACTGCTGCTTCGCTCCACACGTGTCACAGCGACGTTCAGGGATGTTTTTAACTCCGTGAACACGTCTGACTGTGAGAGTTCAGCGGTCCAGTTCAGTTCTGGTGCTGTCACAATACTGGAACTTCTGACTTTGATATTATACCTTTAAAAATATACTCATATCTGATACCGTGGGGGAAAACTGCCATCACATCGTGGGAATACAATTTGCGATTGTTTCTTATCATTTCTTCGGTGTGAGGGAGCTTTTAAAAATGTCTCGCTGCCTCGACACAGAGGAAAGATGTGCAGGATGCAACCTGTTCAGATGTCTTTGTGTTTGCTTTGTCCTCCTGTTTGCTCTGATGGCAGCGTGCACTGCAGCTGGCACGGACTCCACAAGTTAGTGTAAAACCTGCTGACTCATGTCATCCCGGCGTGATCTGACAGTGTTCCACAAAGCGTCGTGTCGAGGTCAGGTGACTGTGGAGGAAGGTCCATGTTTGGGCTCGTTATCCTGCTGCATGTGAGTCCTTCTCCACGAAGATCAAACCAGAGGGTGGAGCATGTGTCTGAAGGATGGAGCGGTGCTTCTCCTCCGTCAGGGTGGAGTCTGAAAACAGCCCAGAACCTGAATCTGTGGGTTTGAAACAGGAGCCGCCATCTGGACGGAGCGCAGCGAGCGGCGGGGAGGACGAAATAAAGACAACACTCTCTTTTTGTGGAGGTTTTTCTGACTTCTTGCTTCACTCCGCCCATCTGCCTCTCTGCCTCCCCCCCAGAGCTGCACTGACACTGCCACCTTCCCAGAAGTCAACTGGAGTGAAGCTGCAGTCCAGGAGTGAAGCTGCTGTCCTGGACTGCTGCTTCGCTCAACACGTGTCACAGCGACGTTCAGGGATGTTTTTAACTCCGTGAACACGTCTGACTGTGAGAGTTCAGTGGTCCAGTTCAGTTCTGGTGCTGTCACAATACTGGAACTTCTGACTTTGATATTATACCTTTAAAAATATATTCATATCTGATACCGTGGGGGAAAACTGCCATCACATCGTGGGAATACAATTTGCGATTGTTTCTTATCATGTCTTCGGTGTGAGGGAGCTTTTAAAATGTCTCGCTGCCTCGACACAGAGGAAAGATGTGCAGGATGCAACCTGTTCAGATGTCTTTGTGTTTGCTTTGTCCTCCTGTTTGCTCTGATGGCAGCGTGCACTGCAGCTGGCACGGACTCCACAAGTTAGTGTAAAAACCTGCTGACTCATGTCATCCCGGCGTGATCTGACAGTGTTCCACAAAGCGTCGTGTCGAGGTCAGGTGACTGTGGAGGAAGGTCCATGTTTGGGCTCGTTATCCTGCTGCATGTGAGTCCTTCTCCACAAAGATCAAACCAGAGGGTGGAGCATGTATCTGAAGGATGGAGCGGTGCTTCTCCTCCGTCAGGGTGGAGTCACTGAAACAGCTCAGATTCTGTATCTGTGAGTTTGAAACACTGTTTGTCTCCTTGCATACACCCGTCTGTTTCTGTCTCTGTGAGCTCAGCCTGATGTAATGATCTTCTGACGGTGTGCTCACTTTGGTTCTGCTGGATCGTGCTTTGGATTCAGCTGATCCAGGTTCTGTGAAGTGTTTTACAGTTCCAGCACTTCCCCGTCAGAAACCTTTAGTCTCGTCATGATTTAACGCTGAGGAAGCTCCTCTTTGCTCAGAGTAACGAGCTCTCTTTCATTTACTTTGAGTATTTTCAGGTTTACGTCACTATAAGAAAGATTTCCACACCAGGCCCATTTGGACCCCTCTGTATCAGGTTGAGGCTCCTCGTTGTTACCTCGGTTCTGTTGCCTTCATGCAGACAAACAAAGCATGATATGGATCAGTGGTAGTTTGGATCACACAGCTCTGAGCTGTAACTGTGTGTAAACGATTTCTGCTCTTCGTTGTGGTGAATGCAGTTTTTTTGTTCTGGTTTTGGTTCTGTGGTCTGAAATGATCCGGTCACATTCTGCCGTGTTCAGCTGACCCGTGAACCCTGATGCAGAACCACAGTGAAGAGTTTAACGATGGGAACGAGAGAAACATCTTGTGATTTGTCTTTGAGCAGTTGAATTTCTGACGGCTCAACAAAAATCTCCATCTTACATCCTGTTTAAATGTATTTTCATGCGATATCTTCTATATATTCTTTATCTGATAAGCAGTCTGTCACACTGTATCTGTCGTCTCAAACCTGTTTGTGTGTTTGCAGACTGGATTTTCTCCCGGAGGTCCCTGTTGGAGTCGTCGACTGCGACTGAGCAGCTTCTCCGTCACACTTCCTTCCCACCCTGGGATTTACATCTACGAACCTGGTGAGGAACAAACGCTTTCGTCTTCGTGCTTCAAATGTCACACTCCTTCTCCTGCCGTGTGTGTGTGTGTGTGTGTGTGTGTGTGTGTGTGTGTGTGTGTGTGTGTGTGGGAGTGTGACGAGGTTTTGTTGTCTTGGAGGAAAATGACTTCATGTGAAGTGTAAAATCAGCCGCATCCAGTCAGGAACAGAAGACGTGAGGATACGGAGAGCTGTCGGCTTCGCTCTTTGTTGTCGTGTTTACTTTGACTCGACTGCTCTTCAGATTATTTCTGCGGCGTCTTTAATGTGACACGAGACGCGAGGAGGTAAAGTCTGAGCCGTGTTAATTGGTTTCTAAGTGATTTAAAGTTTCCTTTAATTGTAGAAGCTGCAGTGGAAATGAGTGTGTGCCTGAAACTCATTAGCCCCGAGTCTCATTCTAAAGAAAGATCGCAGACAGATCAATATATATTAATATACCATCAATACCTGCTCAGTAGAGGCAGTGCAGTGTTTGGTGCTGAAGTACAGATTGTGTATTTTAGCACTGAAGTGGTTCCCTGTGGTGTTACTGTAGGCGCCGTTAGCAGGGTTAGCAACATGGCTACTGCTAGCAGCCTGGTTCCCGTGAGAATCCCAGTTTGATCCAGAAACATTGATCACAGATCACACTAGACTTGTAGTCAAGACCGCCTAAACCGAGACCAAGACACTACCAAGACCAGAGAGTATCAAGACCAAGACCAAGACCAAGACTAGTTCAGCTCGAGACCGAGACCAAAAAAAGACTAGTTTTTTGCCATTTTGCATGAGTTGTAGAAGCTAAGCACCATACTGGGTTCAGCTGCTTAGTATAAATATGAGATTGTATTATTTCCACTACAGGCACAATAATACAGAGACAGTGCATGTCTTGTGTGTGAACTCACTATAAATGTTTTCATCAATTGGCTAAAAATCAAATATGTGTAGTAATTGCATGACCGATTTTCTACACTATTTGAGGATTGACTCTTGAGTGCTGTTAAGGACTGACATGACTATAATCCTAAATCTAACAAAATAACAAGCCTCCAACACCCTGCACCTCAGAGAAAGTCTAAAAGGAGTGAGAGAGGACGAGAGCCAACGCCGTCTGTGTCACAAAATAAATCTGATCTTGAAGGGGGCGCATAATGATATGGAAAAAAAAAAATGTGCCTGTCTGGATATTATAGGTTACAAATCCCTTCGAGACCGCTCGGCCAGTCCGAGACATTGCGAGACTGAGAGGCCCGAGACCGAGACAAGACTGAGACCAAAGACTGTCGAGGCCGTGACAAGACCAAGACCACGGAAAAGTGGTCTTGAGACCGAGACCGGTCTCGAGAACTACAAGTCTAGATCACACTGATACTGATCTAGTGAAAAGCACGCTGGTTCTGAAGCGATCTCATGTCCCCGGTGGAGAGTTTCCACACTAGTAACTGAGGAAAACAACGTCTTTAATTGTTATTTGTGCCGTAATTCGACTTCATTTTCCCAGAAAGAGGTTCGGCCTGGTGTCGGACTGAACAGTGAACTGATATGTAGTCGGATGGTGTCACTTTTCTACAGTGACTTCATGCCATCAGTGTTTACTTCAGAATGAAAGTTAAAGCCAAATATTTCTCTTTTGCAAGTTTAATTAACAGTTGAGCCGGTCGGAGCGACGGGCGAGATGTTTAAAGTCAACTCCTGGAGATAACTCCTCTGTAATCGACGTATTTCTTTAAATAACGCAGCAGACGTGGAGTTATCTTGATCATCGCTGCCACAGCTTCTGTGTGTGAATTACATGAACATGACGTCCTGTACGTGGTGCTGATGATAACACAATGTGCCGAACTGTCAGATAAGAGATCAGCTTCAGGTGCTGAACGTCTGCAGGGTTTGTTGCTTTTTAATAAAAATGTCACCAGCTGTGATATTTGCTGTCGGCTGCAGTCGATTCGTTCAAACACATCAGAGTTAATGAGCAGAGAGCAAACAGGAAACAGACAGACTGATGAAGTGTTCAACAGCCGGCTGAGTTACTGACTTGTGCTTCGTTTTATAGAATGATATGAACGTTTAATGGAGGTTCATTCACAGCTGATCAATGAGGAGTATCAGTGCTGATCGGATCATCAGGCAGCAGCCAGTCGGAGAAAGATTTTGACTTGAAACCATCTTATGATCATGTTTCAGTGATATTTAAAGATCTGTAAATATCCATTATCACATTTATAGTCTGTGTGAATGTTTCACATGAAGATCTCACAGATCTCGTTGTGTTTTCCTGGTCGGCCTCAGACGACGATGAATGTGAGCTGTAGGCGTTTCTTTCTGTTTCCTCCTCTGGGAAACCTGCAGTCGTGTTGGACTGTACGAACACTCGTCCGCTGCGTAGGAGAAGCTGAGCTGCTCTTCATCAGAGGAGGAAAGTTAACCAGACTCCTCAGAACCAGAACACACAGAAGACAAGTCCAATGAAGCAGAAATATCTTCTTTGTGACTCTGATGCAGCGGGACTCATGAGGCCGGATAGAAGAAACACAGACGGTGTTTGAGCTGCAATTTATAATCATTATTCTTCAGTCCGACAGTTATGTTCACGATTAACCATTTGTCTATAAGATGTAAAAAAAATGTTGGTTGCTTTAGGTTGTTTCTTTTGTCCGACCAACAGTCCAAAACCCAAAAACTCTTCATCTACTGTCAGAGATGACAAAGAAATCCTCACATTTAAAAAGCTGGAACCAGACAATGTTCGATCACAGCTGATCTAGCAGCTGTAGTTGGTATCATCAAGCCCATCTGCCTCTCTGCCTCCCCCCCAGAGCTGCACTGACACTGCTACCTTCCCAGAAGTCAACTGGAGTGAAGCTGCAGTCCAGGAGTGAAGCTGCAGTCCAGGAGTGAAGCTGCTGTCCTGGACTGCTGCTTCGCTCAACACGTGTCACAGCGACGTTCAGGGATGTTTTTAACTCCGTGAACACGTCTGACTGTGAGAGTTCAGCGGTCCAGTTCAGTTCTGGTGCTGTCACAATACTGGAACTTCTGACTTTGATATTATACCTTTAAAAACATACTCATATCTGATACCGTACGGGGAAAACTGCCATCACATCTTGGGAATGGGCTTTAGGTTGTTTCTTTTGTCCGACCAACAGTCCAAAACCCAAAAACTCTTCATCTACTCTCAGAAATGACAAAGAAATCCTCATATTTAAAAAGCTGGAACCAGACGATGTTCGATCACAGCTGATCTAGCAGCTCTAGTTGGTATCATCAAGTCACTAACTGTATCTGGAAACGACAGGTGAGCTCAGCAGGTCGTCTCCACAGCGTCGTGTCTGTGAAACACTTCTCTCTGGCAGCGTCGTCTTTTATTACATCCATCGCAGCGTCATAAACATTTTAACGCATTTTTATTGGATGCAGAATGAGCGAACGCCCTCAGATGCAGGATGAGTCATCAAGAATTTAATTGTTTTCCAGGAAATAAATGATAAACTCCTCCAGAAGAGGCCCTGTAAAATGACTTTCTGATGTTGTTGACGCTGATCTTTGACTTCATGGGACTGTCAGGATGTCAGACTGGCTGGTTGGTTTGGTGAATGTTTGTCGTGTTAACTGCTGATGAAGAGCAGATTTCCTGAACTGTTCGATTGTGCGTGAACATGTGACCAGACGCAGGAGACTCCTCGTATCAAAGTGCACCAGGTGGGAATTGCTCTTCAGTTTCCTCCCACGTCCTCTCTGCTTCGTCGTACTCTCCCTTCAGACTTCTGCGGTGGCTTTGCTTCATATTAGTCCTCGTTCAGTTTTAAAAACACGCTCCACGCGGCGCCTCGCGTGCTCTCGTGTACGCTGAACATGAAAAGGAGTCATCTGGGAGGCGCTGGGACTCGGGTGGAGCCGTGAGCCGGAGAGCGAGCGTGAGGCGGTGTTTTCATCCTGATCAGATAAAAAGAGGCGGCGGCGGCGAGTGATCGTCCTCCGTCAGTCCCGCGGCGGCTGCACATGATTTAGAGTTTGGGAATAACCGGCCTCTGAAGTCTGACTGTGTGGAGGCCTTTCCATCCCAGTTTAACCAAACATCTCGAACAAGAATCTCCCAGTTGATAAAGCAGATAAAGTCCCAGTAATATCTGATGTGCTGTGGAGATGAAGGAGATGGAGGAGTTGAGCTCTGTGGGGTCTCCTGGTGCTTTTCCTTTGCCGAGTCAAACTGTGCTTCACTTAATCGTGTTTCCATTACCAGTATAAGTGCAGAGCTTCACAGAGCCGGGCTGCACCGTGACCGTCGCTCAGCTCACATTGTGAAGGAGACCAGAGGGAAAGACTTTTCTAAGATTTCCTGTTTGTTCCTTAAGTTTTTCAGATTTGTAGCTTTTCTCTGAACCTCTGTTGTCTGACTCTGGTTTCTCTCCTGCGTCCCTGCTTGTTCTCTCAGATGTCGGCTGTGTTTTACTGTTTCAGGAGTCGTTATGTTTCTGCTTCTGCAGCCTCGTGAGAGACGCTGGTAAATGACTAACGGGGACTTTTATTTTGAGGAATATATCGTAAATATAACTGAATTATCGGAGCGTTGTTGGCGGTTATTCTTTGTCAGTACTGCAGGGAGGAAGACGGCTGCTCAAGACAAGCGTGTCATCGGTTATGCCGTTTTCCCACCGACAGTACCAGCTCGCCTCACCTCGACTCAGCTCGCCTTTTTTGCGTTCCCATTACTGAAATCTGGTACCTGGTACCTGCTAAAGTGGTGCTTTTTTAGTATCACCTCCGTATACGTTCCAACCGAGCTGAGCTGATACTTCTGTGTGACGTAAGCTGGCAGCCGGCCACTGATTGGACAGAGAGCGACGCCACTTGATGACTCATGACGAGCGCGACGTCCGAGCCTGACACCCGCTACCTTTAAAAACTAGCATCTGCGTTCAGTCAACATAGCGATTACATGGAAGGAACAACGCGCAGGAACACGGCGTGGACCGTGGCAGAGGTGGAGACGCTCCTGAGTGTTGTCGCTGAAGACGCATCCAGAACGAGCTCGATGGTGCGACAGGAAATGAAAAGGTGGACGTGTTTTGCGTCGCCCACAGCTAGCCCTGTTTATGTGTCGCGTGGATAAGTACGTCACTGATGACGACCCGCCCACGTTGATGACGACCCGCCCACGTTGAAGACGACCCGCCCACGTTGATGACGACCCGCCCACGTCGATGACGACCCGCCCACGTCGATGACGACCCGCCCACGTTGAAGACGACCCGCCCACGTTGAAGAGATGTTAATTCTAGATGGAAACCAAACCAAGTAGAGCTACGCTGAGCTGAGCCGAGCTGGTACTGTCGGTGGAAAAACGGCATTAGAGACAAACCTTCAAGCAGGTTTGAGTGTTTAATGTGTAGCTCTCGTTCTCCTGCTGCTCTTCTCGGTGTAACTCGTCCTCCATGATGCTGAGGCTGTCGCTGTCGTGTCTGCGTCACCGTCTCCTGGAGATGCTTCTCCCTTCAGCTCGTATATATTCTCAGCGTCGTCGTCGTTAAAGTGCCTCGTCTGTTTTCAAAAGAGAGAAAGTCGTTAGTGATGAATGTACGTCGAGTCACCTGGATGACTCGACTGTGGACGAGCTGAGACTCACCTGCAGATCACATGTGGTAATTTTATTCATTGGCAATATAAAATATATTGATTAGCTGAGCTTTAGATAGTTAAATCAGACCCTGTGGTAGACCTGTGTGTGTGTGTGTGTGTGTGTGTGTGTGTGTGTGCAGAAATGCGACACCTCTGACTGATTGATGAGCTCGTGGCTGCAGATGACCTGCAAGACTTGTAATGAGCTTTTACAAGGTGACAGCCAGTCACACACACACACACACACACACACACACACACACACACACACGCACGCACGCACGCATGCACGCACGCACGCACGCACGCACGCACACACACACACACACACACACACACACACACACACACACACACACACACACACACACACACACAGTTTCCAGGCTGAGGTGACCTGACTTAACCACGGGGCACGCACCCACAATGCCTCGCTCTCCCACTCCTAATCCCCTGACCTCTGACCCCGCCTCCACACCGGCCTCTGATTGGACTGAATGACAAACATTAGGGGCCATGTGATGTGTCGACGGGGCCGTCGGGGCCCCGGGAGGCCGGGGGCTCGGTGTTTTAATGAGCCGGTGTTCCCAGGAGAGGCAGGTCTCTGTGCTGAGGGGTCGTCAGGGTCGGAGGTGATGTAAAGCCCCACATGACTGAACACAAGTGCATCAGTATCAGAGCTGAGAGGAAAGTCAGTGTGTTAAAGTTTAATGAAAGCGTCGTGAATCTGAGAGTGACAGCAGGTTTGGATGTGATGTGTTCAGGGAGCATCGGATTCTTCACCACCTTTCAGGAAACGTCCTTTTTTTTGTTTGACGTGGAAACATCGAAACAAATTCAGCTGTCGACTTTTAAAACCAGTTATTAAAGGAGATAATCCACGGGGAACGTCTTGTTTACTGTGTTTGATATTTACATTTTCGTTGAAGAGATTAGAAAGAATCAATAAAAGGCGTCTTTCTTCAAAAGAAACTTGTGACGAGCCGAGGAGGCTGAAGAGAAGCTGTGACGAGATTTTCATTAAGTTTACCTGTGTGTCAGTTTTTATTAGATGTTTTTTGGATGGACAGAAGTAAAACCTAGGCTACACTTCATGGTTATTAATAAACCTGAATGTCTGAATAAAAACACAAAACATGTTGATCCAAAGGATTTCTAACTTAATTAACCTGCGAACATCATTTAGTTCATGAGAGTTCAGATAGTTTCATCTATAAAGGAGCGTTTCTGTCGACCTGCTTCCCTCCACCAATCACAGGCAGTGTCACATAATGACATCATCACGTGCACATCATGATGAGGCGCTGACACAGAAGCCGAACGCTCTCAGTATCATGGTTTTTATGTTTTTAACTTGATTTAAACGATCGGGACATTTCCTGCATTGCATGATAACACAGTGATGGATGAATCAGCCTCAGCATCACTTTGGTTCATCTCCAGATAAGATCGTGTTCGTTCACATCCTGATGGTCCGACTGATTTATGAATCTGTGTCGTTTGAATTCAGCAACACAAATAAAATGTTCTTATATCTGATCGAAATCATCTGAAAATACTCGGCTGTAAAAAAAGAAAGGAAAGAAGATTCCTTGGAGGTTTCCAGCAGAGCCTTGAGCTCCGAACAACAACAACACCACCCTCCTCCTCCTCCTCCTCCTCCCATCGCGCCGCTCCGTCCTCTCCGTCACGGAGGGTAAATGATGAGGCCGCCCTGTGAAGCCATCGACTACATTTGTTGTGACTGCCGGAGAAATGAGGGAGAAGATTGACGGGGGGGAGAAAGTGATGAAGGAAGATTGAGGGAGACAACATGCGATGCGTACAGTGAAAAGCTTTTATTAATGGATGTCACTGTATATACTATCAGCACACACACACACACACACACACACACACACACACACACACCTCCTCGCTGTCAGGGAGATGGATCTGTGTTGGTGGAGGGGAAGAGATGGAGCCGGGGCTCCGCGGGGGAAATGAACTCACGTCTATAGTTAATCATTTAGCTCCACCTCCTCTCTCTCTCTCTCTCTCTCTCCTTCCATACCTCCTCGCTCGTCCTCCGTACGTGATGTTTCAACACAATCTCCACATCTGATCCAGGAGCTGTCGGAGCTTCCACACGGCTGTGAGTCACCGGGACGAGCCTGTAGATCAGCAGCCGGGAGGCTCCGAGGGTGAAACTCGATTTCACAGCCTCTCTGCTGTCGTATGATTGGTGTGAAAACAGCTTTAAGATGGAATGAACACGATGTAAACAATCCTGGAATGAAGAAGGAGAACGCAGGGTTCCCACGTGTCCTGGAAAACCTGGAAAATGATTGACCAATTTTCCAGTCATGGAAAATGAGAAAAAAATGACAAATGTTCTGGAAACGGTTAAGTTTTCCTGGAAAATAATTTCAGGGTTCCCACTGTCCCTGAAATTATTTTCCAGGACTTTTCCAGGACATTTTCGCTGTCCTGGAAAATAACCCTGGGAACCCTGAGAATGTCTTCTGACCTGGTGACAGATACGGTGAGATCTTGTGCTCGTCACCTCGGACGAGACGAGAATTGAGTGTTTTCTGATCGTTTCTGATCGCCCGATCAATAGTTGGTCAGTCAGTCAGTTCAGTTTGAGCAGATACGTCCTGCACGGTCAGGATCTATTGTTCAGTGTTGGAAGGAGACCAAATGCTAAACCATCCCTGTCGGTTTAAGATGGAATGAACAAGATGTAAACAATCCTGGAATGAAGAAGGAGAATGCAGGGTTCCCACGCGTCCTGGAAAACCTGGAAAATGATTGACCAATTTTCCAGTCATGGAAAACATGTGGAAAATGAGAAAAAAATGACAAATGTTCTGGAAAAGTTTTCCTGGAAAATTATTTCAGGGTTCCCACTCTCCCTGAAATAATTTTCCAGGAAAACTTAACTGTTTCCAGAACATAATTTCAAGGAAAGAGTGGGAACCCTGAGAAAGTCTTCTGACTCGGTGACAGTGAGATCTTCTGCTCGTCACCTCAGACGAGACGAGAATCAAGTGTTTTCTGATCGCTCGATCAATAGTTGGTCAGTCAGTCAGTTCAGTTTGAGCAGATACATCCTACATGGTCAGGATCTACTGTTCAGTGTTGGAAGGAGATTTAGCTGAGCCTGTATTATATTGGACGATCAAATTGATTGAGAAGCTGCTTCTTCTTCTTCATCGTCCACATCTTATTACTTAATTTACCAAAAATAGTGAAAACCCATTTTTTCATCTCTCGACTTCCCAGGCTCTGTTTTTATTTTGGTGACACGAACGACGTTACAGTCGACGATCAAACAAGCAAAAAGCTCCAGAAGCAGTTTTTCTGGTTATTGACGGAGGTAGAAACACGCAGGTGAACTCACCTGTCAGCAGAACAAACTGCTCTCAGGTCAGTTCTGAACGAGGCTCGTGTAACGTATTGGAAGATTACAATCAGTTGTACAGATCTAATCATCATCAGACGTTTCCTCCCAGGTTGTGTGTGAGAGCTGGACGTCACCTGTCAGCTGGATCGCAGGAAGTGACCTGATAAACGTTTTTTAACCCGAGCAGAGACATCCTACATGGTCAGGATCTAGTGTGTTCAGTGTGTTGGAAGGAGATTTAGCTAAGCCTGTATTATATTGGACGATCAAATTGATTGAGAAGCTGCTTCTACTCCGTCGTCGTCCACATCTTATTACTCCATTTACCAAAAATATCTTCAACTTTCCAGGCTCTGTTTTTATTTTGGTGACGAATGACGTTACAGTTGACTATCAAACAAGCAAAAAGCTCCAGAAGCAGTTTTTCTGGTTATTGACGGAGGTAGAAACACGCAGGTGAACTCTGACAGCAGAACAAACTGCTCTCAGGTCAGTTCTGAACGTGGCTCGTGTGACTGAAGTTCAGATTCAGACATTACAATCAAATACAAGCTGAAGGTTTAGCACAAATAAAGATGGATTACAGTCAGTCCTACAGATCTGATCATCACCAGACGTTGTGTGTGAGAGCTGGACGTCACCTGTCAGCCGGGTCGCAGCAGGAAGTGACCTGATAAACGTTTTTTCACCCCGAGCTGACCTCAGACCAGCCTGAGAGCACCGCAGCATTAATGTGGACAGAAATAGCAGCGTGATGTGACTCACCACATTAACAGAAGCCTGACGAGCGAACACACACACACACACACACACACACACACACACACACACACACGCTCATGAATAACGTTGTGTCGGGAGAAGATGAACTCCAGTCTGCTTCTGTGTTAACGTGTCAGTCAGAGAGAGACTCGGTGTCAGATCCAACAAATCTGAGTCCCGACCGCCACATTCCCTCCAATCCAGCTCCTGTTAGCTATTCATTTATTCACACTGATAAAACGACACGCTTCACACTGAAGAACTGATGAAAGAGAATCAGGAATGTGATAAAAAAAAGGGTTAAAACGTGCGAGGAAAGGACCGAAGAGGCCAAACAGAGCGATACACAATCATTATTAAACCGAGCAGCGAGAGGAGAGTTCGTCTCAGACGTCCACAAAGTCAAACATGAACTTTAATACTGAGATTATGTCATGGTGGTCACCTTCGGTCCAGATCTGATGACGACCAGTAAAGCTTTATTTTTAGAGCCGAGATGAATCAAACCTCCATCCTCCTCCGTCAGACAAGGTTTTTACAGGACGTTTATTGTCTTCATGCAGCCTGAGATGGATTTCTATCTGCCGAGCAGCCGCTCAGCTCGTCTTGGTTCTGCTCCGGTTGTGTTGGGCCGAGTCCAGCACACCTGGCCGTCAGACTCATAATGAGCGACACGATAACGGACTTGGCCAGCGTTTATTTCCACATATATACCGAAAGCTGCTAACTGGATCTGATGTTCAGCCAAACGTCGGCTCTTAATTGATGTGGCTCAGCTGTTCACGTTTGGAAAATCAACTCACAGAGACAAAAAAACAGATTCTGGTCGAGTTTCCAGACGCAGAGAGGAAAAAGAAAAGTGTGAGCTGCTCACAGTCGTACAGGGAAACAATATTTAGCCTCAGCAGCCTGATTTCTCTTTGAGTTTCAGCTCCAAACATGTACAGAGGGAATTTTTTATTTAACCTCAAGCAAAGCTGTTTCTACTTTCCCCCGTCCGGGCTCGAACCCCTCTGTGAGCAAGTCTTTGAAAAGAGAACGTGACAAAACGTGTTTGTAGCTTCCCTGCAGACAGCCGGAACCAGCGGGAGAGCTGCTCAGAACCAGCGCCGCAAAAACAAGCCCATCCTCTGATCCGACACGGCTCCGGCACAGAAACGCAGTCAGGAAAGTTCTGTTCAGGGTTAAAAGAAACCAGCGTTGGTTCCGGAGCAAACACAGCTCTCCTGTCTGATTTCAGGGCGCGATGATGTCACTTCCTCCTCAGCTCCTCCAGGTCACTAGAGGGCGCTGGTTTTTGACTTTTGACTTCAGCCCGACATCCTCACGTAGCCACCGCAGAGACGTACCGCAGTGATGTCATGTTGATGTATTGGGGTCATTCCATGAAATCGGTGCCATTTCAACTTTGAAAAGTTAAAATTTAAATTATATTTAATTGCTATTTTTTCAGTAGCCAGGAATTAAAGACAGTTTAAAATGACAAGAAATTATATTGTGCCATCTCAGCTATGGAATTTCATATTTTATAACTGTTTTAGTCAAGTCCTGTTACTGGAAAGGTAACAGGGTTGACAGTAACAGGGTTGACCATTTCAAGCTAATTTGCCCATTGCTAGCTAAAACAAATGTTAGCTAAAGCACATGCTATGTACTTTGAAAGGAAATTACATGTACATATTGATTATATTATGAGAAATAAATCATTGTTTGGATTTATGTGTTAAAAAATGGTAACAGGGTTGACGTTGTATGCTTGTCCCTCCTGGTTCAACCTTGAAAAAACATCAAAAATAGCACATCAGAGATGAGCAAAACTTACTTGTCACTGAGCTGTTAGCATCCTGGCTCAGAGATGATGCAACCTCCTGTAAATCATGTCAAATCTGGAATGTACCATTATTTTGATAGGGTTTTTTGGTTAGGGTAACAGGGTTGACATAAAATTAGGGGACACCGATAAATTGGTAAATATTTATTACAATTAATATATATTTTTACCAAAAACACTGTTTCACAATAAGATCATACTTAAAACAATATGTAAATGTGAACATTTTAACATTTTGCCAACATTTTACAAATTAAAAGTCCTGCTGACGTACAACAACAACAGTGAGGGACAGGCCAAAAACCTCACCCTCATCAGCTTAAAAATCATTTTTATTATTTAATTGATTTTAATTTGATGTTTTATTGAGGAGAGAAGACATGGTAATGTTATATTTTCAAATTACATCTTTGTTTGTTGTTACTGTAATTTTATGACTGATCATTTCTTGGGGACACAAAAGGCACCGATTTCATGGAATGACCCATTGATATATTGATACGAGGGTTAACGTAGCAGAAGCAGCATTTCTGTTTGTGTGTTTGGGTTTTTGACAGAATCACTTCACATGTTTGATTCCATGTGTTTGGTTCCCTCAGTGACACAGTTCAGATCCTGAACCTTGTGAATCTGAATCCAGCAGCAGTCTTTGCAAAGAGATGAATATTTAACTCATCTTCTCTGTTTTTTCATAATTTCTGCATCACAATCTTTTGAGTTCACGAGAGTTCGTGAAAGGGAGTCAGCTCGGTACTTGAACTGTGTCTGGACCCAAACAGAACCAGCTTCATTGTTCAGCGTCTTTCCAAGCAGAGAACAACATCGACAGAGCAGGAACTGAATTTGCTCTATTAGTCAGAAAATCATGAGAAGGTTTTGGACTTGTGGACTCGGGTGTAATGAGAGACGTCAGCGTCCATCTGAAATGAGTGTGTGGGCTGACGGAGGCTGACGGAGGCAGACGGAGGCAGACGGAGCGACCCGGCGGCCTCACATGGAGCATGTTATCTGAGTCGGGGTCAGGGAAAGAGCAGCTGGTGGTGATGTAGCCTGCAGGCTCTCTTCTGTCTCTGCTGAGCTTCAGCTGCAGCTCCACCACATGACGGAGCAGCCGTCACCTCCAGGTCACGCTGCTCCACGCTACACGTTTTTATTCCCGTTTCCAGCCGAGTTCTCCACCAGAACCGCCGATCTGATAGAGTCAGTCCACAAACCACAAACCACTTGATTCTCTCTCTCTTACCGTGTTAACTAACCACACAGGGAGATGTTATAACTCAGGTTTAACCTCTACGATATCAGCCTCATGCTAATGCTAATGCTAATGTCTCAGCGTAGCATCTCAAATGAACATAACAAAGGACATCTGAGGCTACAGGGTGTTCACAGATGTGCAGCTTATGAGCGAGCGTCTTTGGCCCGACTGTGTCGGTACTGTTGATGACTGAGCCTGAAGTCTGTTTGAAATAACGTACCTCATCACCCGAAACTAAACTTGATGAAGTGCTGTTTGAAGACATGTTGTTGTCACAGCTTCTTGAATCTTGACACATCCCGCCTGCCGTAGTTCCAACAGGCTGCAACGCACGTTGAAAACGCGAGGCGCTAGAGAGCAGTATTCGTTTGGATGCAGAATAACATTTAACCACCAGATGGGAGAAATAATTCCACAGTGTGTCTTTAACTCGTCCAGTTTCTGATCAGTGATCAAATCGGCACATTTTTAAACAATGCTGCAAAATTGGAGCATAAAAGTACGACGGAGTATTAGGGCCATACTAAGAGGAAAAAAAAATAAAAATAGGAAAAAAATTGGGGGAAATTACGAGAATAAAGTCGTAATAATACGAGAATGATGTAATAATAATACAAGGGGAAAAAGTCGTTTTAATGAGAAAAAAGCTTCGATAGAGTTCAGATCTGACGTGACCAGCTCAACCAAACAGTCGCCTCAGCCTGAGCCCAGCAGCCGCAACTCTTCAAGTGATGCTCAACATTCCTCATTCTAACGCAGCGGGAAGAGTTCTCATTAAAATTACTACTTTATTCTCGTAATATTTTGACTTTAATCTCGTAATATTTTGACTTTAATCTCGTAATATTATGACTTTTTTCTCGTAATATTTTGACTTTATTCTCGTAATATTTTGACTTTATTCCCGTAATATTTTGACTTTATTCTCGTAATATTTTGACTTTATTCCCGTAATATTTTGACTTTTTTCTCATAATATTTTGACTTCTTTTTCGTAATATTATGACTTTATTCTCGTAATATTTTGACTTTAATCTCGTAATATTATGACTTTTTTCTCGTAATATTATGACTTTATTCTTGTAATTTGCCCTCCAAAATATTTTTTTTCCCTCTTAGTCTGGCCCTAATACTCCGTCGTATAAAAGTTATTCAACCATGAAAAATAAATCAGAATCAGAATTGTTTTTATCACAAGGTTTACATGTACGAGGAGTTTGCTTTGGTCTGTAAAGGTGAAGTCATGGTGTAGGTACATGTCTTGTGTCTGAATCCCAGAGAAAGGTCACATTTCATTGGATTCAGTGTCAAAGAGCAGAAAGACGTCACGGCTGCCTCCTGTGTGTCGCAGTAACACTGATAGAGATGTTTGAGTTCCTCTTGTTTCTCTGGAGGGAGGAGAGATGTTTCTAAAACAAGTTTGTTGAAAGAAAGTGAGTTTTTTAAAGGCGAGAATGTGAACGACTGGCCGAGCGATCGCTGAGTCATCATGTGTATCGATCGGCCGACCTGCAGAAACCCCGCGGATCTATTTCTGTGTGTTCAAACACTGTCAACCTGCAGCTCTGCTCAGAAACACACAGCCGCTCGCTGCTTTTAATAGATTCTCAGCAGAACCTCCGACCCGCTCTGAGTGTGTGTGTGTGTGTGTGTGTGTGTGTGTGTGTGTGTGTGTGTGTGTGTGTGTGTGTGTGTGTGTGAATCTGCAGTGTGTAGGCAGCCGGAGCTCAGAGGAACAGACAGAAGAGCTCTTGTGTTTGTGTGTTTGTGTGTCTCTGTCTCTGTGTGTGTGTGTGTGTGTGTTAGTGTGTGTGTGTGTGTGTGTGTAAACTCTATTGTCATACTGTGTGTACAGTGTGTGTGTGTGGGCGGCGTGGAGCCAGAGGGCAGCACATGTTTACACTGAGCGGGCTGCAGAGAGACGGTCCGAGCTCGTCCAGCTCTGATCCTCTGCGCTCGGAATATAAAGCAGCTCAGCTGTCGTCGTCCTGAAAAGGAAACTTCTGGGTTTACTCACAGCGTTTTCTTTCTGCCGTCACTCCTTATTGATTATGACGGTGCGGTCTGATCACTTGATGGAGAATCACTGGTGCATTTAGCAGGAAGCTTGTGAATATTCTCATTCAAAGGAAATTGAATCGAGCGCAACTGGATTTGGTTTTTGTCTTGAAGACGTTTCACCTCTCGGATGAGCGTCTTCCTTGAGATATTTAGCAGGAATGATTTCCATCTTTGTGATGATTGATTCCAGTTTCGACTCGGACAGTTCTTGGATTTCAGCGTCCGGTGCTATTTGAGGATTGTGATCCGGTTTTCTGTTGAAGGTCAGCATGAGTTGTGAACTTGAAGTCAAACCTCGGCTCCGTTCTCACGTCTGATCATCTGTTTTAGAAAGTTAAAGATGTTTGGACGACACAACAGAAGCTATTCAACCTTCTGACGAACACTGGCAGCGTGACGGATGTTAAGATGAGATGGTTAACATGTATTGTGTGTCTGCTGTCCTGAAGCCTCTGAGCTGAAACTGAAGCTGGACGCTTCGTGTTTAGCAGGAGGGAGAGTTCAAACTTCCCTGGAAGTCAAAAGAGGAGGAGGGAAGAGCAGCAGGTGCGAGGGGGAAACCAGACTCCTCACCTCTGCCCTGCACTGTCCACTCTCTCCTCCACCAGACTCTTTCTATGTTCACAGAGGAAGGTGGAGCCTCCGTCTCTTGTTAATGTGCTCCCAGTCTGCAGAAACCCCCCTGTGGGCCTGTAAACCTGACCTCTGACCCCGTAACAAGCAGGGAAGTGTTGGTGTTAAGCTGTCCTGTCGTCTGGAGGACGGTCAGCTGATCCTCGCAGCACAGCGAGCTGCAGCCAGTAAACCACACGCTGTTGTTGTTCTTGGAGTAAATTGCGTGAAGAGTTGTTGACCCTCCGACCGCCGTTTGTTAAAACCTGTTTTTATCTCAGAGGAGGAAGATATTGCTTCACATCTCTGATAGAAGAAGTCAGAGATGGAGGCTCAGCGGAGCCGGGTGCTGCTGGATGTTGGGACTCGGGGGACGTGTTGTTGACGGACTAAATTACTGTTGTCTCGTCTTTGTTAAACCAACACAGACGTCTTTTTTCAACCTTCAGCTGCGTAACTACAAACTCCACCGCTCGGCTGAACGTTTCTAAACGCCTGCTGTCCTGATTCACATCTGATCTCTGTCTTTTTATCTTCCACCGATACGACTTTCTCAGGGCCGAGACCGATTATTAAAAAACTGATATTTAAGACTGATATTTGTTTGCAGTAAAACTGAAACCAGTGATGAAATAAACCAATTAAAGTGCAGTTTACTCAAGAACTGTTCTTCAGTACAAGTATTTAAATGTTCTGCTACTTCATACTTCCTCTGCACGACGTATATTTGATCAATTAAGTTTCTTTCAGATTATTTTATCTTTTATCAGCTATTAATTGTGACGTGTTACTGATCTGATATTGTCGTGGCAAGATCGTATGAGCTGATGTTGGATCAGGACAGTGCTGAATATCGGCTCCAAAAATCCTCCAGGGTCGGTCAGTCGGTCTCCTAGATATTAAGTTTATATTATAATAATTTGCAACACATCACATCACATTTTTATTATCAGGAAATGTTGGTAATAAACACAGAGGTGCAGTTCAGCAGTTAACGTCCAGTCGTTCTCTGCAGCGAGACGGCGAGAGGAGAAGGTGGAAGTGACCTTGAGGGTTCATTGTTTTGTTGGTAGGAGCTTCAGGAGCTTCAGGAGCTCCAGGAGCTTCAGGAGCTTCAGGAGCTTCACACAGAGGCTGGACTGACGTGTTAACTCGACACCACCGTCATCAAAGGTGTCCAGGAAAGTTCAGAGGCTTGTCGACGTGATGCTGAGGAGCACTGAAGCTGTTCTGACAGTTTAAGACTCTTAAAAAATGGTGTTTCTTTGAATCTCCCGTCTGCTCATCAGAATAACTGCAGTGAGAGCTTTGTGTCAGTCAGTCACCTGGAGTAACCTCCTGATGAAGTCAGGAGGTTCTGAGCTCTGCACAGGGTTTACGTTACGGCAGGTGATCCCAGGCGGTCCTGGCGCTGCTCGTGTGCGGTGTAGAGTTTCCCCCGGAGCTGCAGATGGAGGGAGGGTTGTTTCCGGAGGAGAGATAAGAGCCTCCCTGCTGCTCCCCTCCGCTGATCCCCGTCCTTAACGAAGCATCCGTCGGGGCTCAGGCATGCAGCGTGCACCGACTCGCTCTCCACCCGCCGCCGCCGCCAACACTGGAGGTCTGTGTGCTCAGTAATTACAGAGCGCTCGCTCACTCATCATGCTTCTGTTATTATGGGAAGTTACCTTCAGGCGCCGAAAACCAGAGGAAGAGCCAGGACCAGCTCGCTCCCCCTGATTCATGTTGGCAAACACACCTGGACTCTGCAGGCGCCGCGAGTTTGTTTAACAGCGTCTGCACCGGGTCGAGGAATCAAAGGCTGGTTATATATTAACCCAGAACCTGATAGTCCGGATAATCCTCCTTTAAATGGGTCTGTTACTGTTTAACTGTGGAGTTCTGGATGGTGTTAAGAGATGAGATAAACAACTTTATGAGACACAAAGCAAAGAAAAATAACATCAAATTGTAGTCAGTCAAATTGTCAGTGGCTCAGCTGGTGCTCACTGTCTTCACTGAGAAGATCCAAGACATATTTTTAGTATAGATGTAAAGATTTACATGCTTTTATTATCTCTTACACCATGGTCTGGGGGAATACTCGATTCTGATTGGCTGCAGGGTGTACGTTAAAAAGTGTTAATGGACACCTACTAAGTTCCAGTTAAATTGTCTGTTCACCGTCTAAATTAATGCGCTAGCTGCGTAACCATAGCGACGGGAACGCAGTCAAAGCCTCTGTTTACAATTTATCTCCAGCACTGAGTGCAGTCCGTCAGTCCTTCAGAGCCTTATCCTCTGAACACCACAGGATGGAGACTGGAACACACAAGCTGCAGAAAGTTCACTTCCCCTCTAAACTTACTGACTTTATATCACAGAAGTGAATAATCTCACATCCCGTTGGCTGTTCAGCTCTCTGCTTCAGGCTGCGGCCACAGTAACGTTACACACGGCCGATCATTTGTTCGTGAACATCTTGATGTTGATTTGGGGACAGTGACATGACTGGTAAGCTAGCTAGTCTTGTTGTTAAACATACTGTCAGATTATATTTACTGTTCGTCAACCGTACGCAATGTTATCGACTTTGAATCTCGCTAGCATAGCGTTAGCTTTCTGGCTCACCGCTGAGCGGACTAGAATATCTCCCGTTGCCAAGTCGTATCTAAGGTCCGTCCTATTTACTGGAGAGGTGAACAACGTTTCCGTTGCATAAGAACCTTACGGGAGGGTAATGGTTGTTCCAGGTATTAGTCAAACCCTCAGGCGTTACCAGGGAAACTAAGTTACTGCCTGTGAAAAACTTTAGTATTTTGATTGTAAAACGCATGAAAATATAAATTAATGGTCTTAATTTATTTTATTT
The DNA here is from genome assembly GCA_039737535.1 of Lagodon rhomboides. Lineage (NCBI taxonomy): Eukaryota > Metazoa > Chordata > Actinopteri > Spariformes > Sparidae > Lagodon > Lagodon rhomboides. The sequence continues at coordinate 37,850,754 of CM077784.1, forward strand.
GGCAAGTGACCATGGTATAAGCGGGATAATGCCCTTCGATGTGTCAATAATCAGGAACTAATGGACTTCGTGGAAGCAACCGTTCACGCCTCCGCATCGTCCATTAATTTATGTTAATGGACACCTCGTCGGGCATTATCCCTTACATACTGTCCATCCTGCAGCATGGACAGTATGAAACCTTCTCTGTCTGGAACATTTGGATCCAGCTCCTTCTTAAGGCCCAGTCTGCTGTGATTGGTCGGCCACACAGGCCTGAACCAGAACCGCTGCGTCTCCCGTGTTTTTAGCTTCCATGAGTTAAAGGCTGGGCGGTTGAGGATCAGTGTCTGTAACTCTGTAAATCTGTGGCTCAGCTCAGACTGAAATTATTCCACAGGGAGAACTTGAGTTAGTCTAAAGTTATTTTTAGACGCTGACAGTCGATCTTTGTGCTTCTGGCTTCACTGTAATCAGCTGTAGTTACTGTCTGTGTTTGTCTGCACGTCTGGCTTCTGATGACGGTTGTTGGTGCTGTTTGAGTGAACCGAAGCTCGCAGAACAAACAGAATAATCAATATTCTGGAGCCCGACTGTGTAAACTATCACAACCTGTGTTTAACAAAGGAGACGGGGAGTCGGTGTCTGTGTCGGCAGCTGCAGGGAGGAAACATCATCACAAAGCAAAATACCACCATGAAACATGAACACGTCAGGCTGAATGAGTGAGGTGAAACCAGGTATCAGAACCGGACCTCCTCCCTGTGACTGCTGACCCGCTGCAGGTGCTGGAGAACAAATCCAAACGCTCCTCTTTCTCTTTTTTCTGTCGGCCTCAAAGACTTTTTGCATTCCACAGCTAAAAAACCCACAGAGCTCCTCTCTATTATCCTGACGGCCTGTAAGATGACACCGCTGCTTTCTCCCCGTTAGTCCTCCTCTCTCCTCCCATCTGTCCGACGGAGCCGAACTCGTTTCTGTAAAAGCCCTGCGAGGAGAGCGAGGAGAGGGGGCTGAAACCAGAGCCGCTCCCACCGAGGTGGAGGCGGTTTATGGTGTGTTTGTGCTCGAGGAGGAGGAGGAGGAGGAGGAGGAGGAGGAGCAGTGGGAGGAGAGCGGCAGAGGGAAGGAAAAGAGGGCATGAAGCAGCGACAGAGGTTGAAGAATTGGGACAAAAGTCTGCTGAGAGAGAAAAGACTGTGGAGTTTATTGTCGGAGAGCTGAAAGAGGAGGATTAAGAGGAGGAGGAGGAGGAGGAGGAGGAGGAGAGAGCGCCCGGCTCGCTCTGTGCAGCTGAACTTGTAACCACATGTTTAGATCACGCTGAAGGAAACAGATCCAGGTAGGACGACGGGCAAAGGTCCTGTTTACTGAAGGATCCTGTTGTTAGTGAGACAGGAAGTGTGTGAAAGGTGTGTGTGTGTGTGTGTGTGTGTGTGTGTGTGTGTGTGTGTGTGTGTGTGTGTGTGTGTGTGTGTGTGTGTGGCTGCCGGTCTTTGAGCTTCTCCTCTCGTCAGGTTTCTTTCTGTTGGTTCATCAAAGCGTTTCTCTTTCATCTCCCGGGCGACCGCTGACTTTCATTTATCTGTTTTACCTCTGAGTCGTTGTCACGAGGCGTCTCTGCTCCTGCAGGAGGAGGAGGAGGAGGTTTGTCTCGATGTCTAACAGGCAGACGTGCTGTTTAACCTCACTTGCTCTGGTTTATATCCAACACAGATAGCTGTGGTTTCATCTCACATTGTCCTCTTGACTCCTGATAGTCACAGGTCTCATTTACAAACCTTCCTCTTGTAGAAAGAAGAATCATTTAAGACCAGCTGAGCTTTTAAGATGTTGTTTCTCTCTCACAAATGAAAGGAGAGGAGGCTTCAGAAGCTGTACGATACATTTTTCTCTTTTTTGCGTTGTCGCTGCGTTCGAGCTGAATGTTGAGACTTTAGCACCTGATCAATATCAGGAATGCTGCCACTCTTTGCTCGTTTCCACGGTGAGCTCCGTCTGCTCAGAATGACTGAGTGTATTTTCTCATATCACAAACCATGCATGACGTAAAAATACTAAATATTACAACGTCAGCAGTAGTTGAAGTTCAAGTTATTAACTGGAGACCATGTTGACACTCAGGAGTCGTTCTTATATTATCACAGGGTGCAGCAGTTTTGGGTCGGACCGCACCGTCTTTGGTCTGAACACACCGGTGTCGATGTCACTGCCCTCGCCGTTGTGGTTTTTCCTGGACTGCTGCTGCCAGTTGGCTCTTGTCGCCACCTTATTGGTCGATTGAGCATGTGGAGTCTGCATCAGAGGCTGTCGGTGAGAGAAATCAGATCTGCATGGGAAGAGAAAAAGAAAAGGGAAAGCCCGCCGAGTCCGTCACTTTAGTTTCCAGGATTTAACCCACTGAGCACTTTCACTTCATGGCCAGAGCCTTAAAGTGAGACACCAACCTGCTTCATGCTCCCTGATTCTGATCTCAGCTGCACACCTGAAGGGTTTGTGACGCCATCATATCCACACACAGACAGACATGCTGCTTTTCCACCAAAATCAGCAGGTCAACCCGCTAAAAATCTGCTAATGACCCCGTTCCCACTTCCCACAGCCCGTCTGTGATTTATATCAGAAGCGTAACGTTACTGACGTCACGTTTCATGTGAACAACACCAGTTAAAGTGAACACAAGTGAGCAGCGTGGAGGCCAGTGATGATGTCACGTTCATCACCAGTTGTACATTTTACTACAGAGGTCTTATTGACACATCATCACTTTGTGTGACAGGAAGTACGTCAGAGTTTAGCCTGTCACCCGGGTCTCACGCTTCGATCTGAGCCGGGCTGAGCTGATAGAAACCTGAGTCCACTGACCCGGGTGTGAATGCAGAGTGTAAACAGAACCACTGCACACGAAGGTCTGATCTCAGGGGGTTTAAATGGGATTTCTGACCAGCGGGAAAACGCACACACACACACACACACACACACACACACACACACACACACACACACAAGGTGATAACATCACCAGCTGGTCATTACAAGTTAGCTTACACTGTGTTTAAAATAGAAACTTTGCAGAACCTCCAGCATCCAGCGCCGACGTGACGTAGAAACCAGAAGGAGACCTGCTGCAGTTCATCTGTGGGCGAGAGACACCAAGACAAACAGAGAGAGAGAGAATCAGTGTTTCATTGTGATTCCCAGCCTGCGTCTGTGGGGCTGCAGGGAAATGAAATGAAAAGGTCGTCCCCGGTCACAAACCCACTAATCCCACCTCAGCTTACTCTGATAAATCACAAAGAAATACAGGCGACCTCGGCGAGCGGGCCAACGCGCCGGCGGTACGGCAGATTAAGTCGAGCGCGCCTCTGTGACCGAGAGGAATCAAATTAAAATCAGGGCAGGAGAACAGAGCTCGCCGCCGACGTGCTTCTCATTCCTGTCCGAACAAAAGAGTGAGGACGGGAAACGGTAGAGAAATGTCAGCCGGGGAGAGTGAATGATAAGTAATATTTGACCTGGGAGTCCGTTTGATGAAATATGGATGTTCTGCGCCTCAGACGGACTCACCTCCGACAGGAAAGAGCTGCAGAGACACTTTTAAAACTCCCTCACTTTCTCCTTCGCTGTGATGGTTTAATTACATTTGATAAATGTGATTGATGCAGCAGTTCAAGAGATGAGCTGCCTCAGTATATCAGGATCATGACCTCTGAAGACGTCGAACCTTTGAGTGTGTTGTTGGGACATTTGACGAGTCAGAGTAACAGATATATTCTGATATCTGATGTTATATGTGTCAGTATCATTCCCAAATCTGAAGCTGATGGCAACGTAAAGCTGAGAACATAAAGTCAGGAAGTGTTGATGCGTGATAAGATAGCAACGATATCCACAGTTTCTGCTTTTCTCCCAGAATCCTCTTCCCGTTTAACATTGGGGCTTATGGGGCAGTTGCTGGAGTTTGTGTCGGTTAGACGCAGATAATTCAAAAACCGTACATCCTCCCGATAAAGTGGACACGTTGCCAGACAGAAGACAAGTGTGGCTACGTTCTTGGAAAATATCACTATTGTAGTGTGAAATCTGTGGCTAGGATCGTCATCTAAAGAAACATTTTCGGAGAGTTTTTTTCAGGCTCCCCCACTCTGCCAGTTGGTGCTGCGCGAACATTCCGCAATACACACTCATTGAAAATCCTGATTTTTTTCGAAATCGCTCACGATCAATTAAGGGTCACCGTTCAAAAACTAAACATCGTAGAAAGAAAGTTCAAATACAACTCAAATAGATGAGACTTGTGCCTACATTTTAAAGTTTGAATGGTGTCTCTAGGTCAAAGTCTGCCAGAGCAGGAGATGTTTGAAAAATGTCGATGATTTTGCGACTTTTTTGACCCCGTCCCATTCATTCCTTATGGGACATTTTTCGCAGTTTTTCTTCAAAATAAGAGCTTTACATTGCACCCCATCGGAGTTTAGAACTGGGTTCTTAGCGGGGGGCTTTTAATTTGAAAGTGCGCAGCAGTGCACGTCATCCACACCTCCGCCCATCTCGGCATTTGCCACCACATTGCCGCCTCGGATTTACAGCAATGGAGGCGCAAATAAGTGTAACGTTACCCTCCGAGGGGCAAAACTGGTGGAACAAAACAGACCACCAGTTTACCGCCTTCTGTCTAAATCCGCGGAGCGAGCCACCAAAAGGACGGCAGATTGGTGGCTTACTGCCCAGAATAAAAACGGCTTGTGTTTGCAGTTGTTTGCTTCATATTTGGGGCGACAGGTGGCTCGAGTTCACCTTCAGCAGAGTCTTTTCAAGACTGCTGAACAACACCAGGTCGTCTGCAAACAAACGGACGTACATGGCGTCACCTCGCTTCACCCCTTTACTCAGCCAAGCTCTTCCTGTTTGATTCCCACCTTCATGAAGCAGCCTGTGTTTGGAGTATTCCTGCATCTTCTCCTCTGATGTGACTTGAGTTTTATCATCATGTGTTTATGAGTATTTTCCAGTCGAGTTGTGTGTTTTATGAACTGAAGTAATTTCTCCTGAAAATAACTGCAGAGCTGTGATGTGGGTCGGGTGAAGACGAGCAGCAGCAGGTCTTTGATAAGAGCAGAGTCATGAAGCCGATGGTGAGGAGGGAAAAACAGGACGAGAAGATGCTGAAACATGACGAGCGGCAGCGCTGGAGGGCAGAGGAGGAGAACAGAGCTGCAGCAGGCGGTTTCTAACATGTTGGCACTGAGTTTTGACACCGTCAGTACTCAGAAATCCTGAAGGTGACGGTGGCGAGCAGAGCAGCAGGTTTGTGATGCCGAAGATAAAATAATGAGAGAAGAAACAGATCCTGCAGTTGAGTGTGTAGTCATTGTTACTGGAGACGGCTTCCTCTCTCCTTGTAGTTGCTGTTTCACATCCTGATTTCCCGACAGAATCTTGATCAAAGTTTAATAGCTGTCGATATCGACCCAGCAGCCGTGTTCCTCCGTGATGAATAAAGTGCGTCTGTGATGGTAAAACATTTAACAGTCATCAGGTTTCTAGTCTGTTTCAGGACAAACTGAGTGAGTCAGTGCTGATTTATCTGATTGTCTAATGGTGTGTTTTGTTAGTGGATGGGGATTTTATTAGTTTATAATGTTGGCAAAGTAAGTCTGGTGTGAGTCCAACACAACACACTCAGTACTTACCGTTGGTTTCTAACGAGGCTCACTTCACCGTGATGGATGATCTGATGGAGCTGCAGACGATGTCTTTGTGCTGTAAAAGCAGTTTCAGACTCTGGACGGTTTTAGATGTTTGATTTTTATGAAGATGAACTCTTCTGTGGGTTTTTTTGTTGATGCACAAAACAAACAAACACAGGAGTTCACTTGTCTTGTGTTCTTAGTCGGCGCTTTGAGCTAAAAGCTAACATCAGCATGCTAACATGCTCTCAATGGCAATGCTGGAATGTGTAACGTTTACCATGTTCACTCATCTGAGTTTAGCTTGTTAGCATGCTAACAACACAAGAGCAAAACTACAAAGAACAGTTTAAACTAGTTCTGCTCTAGCCTGCACGCATTAGCACACCATGCTAACTTGCTTAGCACCTAGAGAAACATCTGTAGTTTTGTTAGTGTTTGTTATCATTTCATTAGCTAATTACACAATTTTGTGGGTTTACAGAAAGCAGGAAGCAGTTCTGGATGCTAAAGTTTAGGCTAACGTTAGCTGTGAACATCATATAGGTTTCCTTCATTTGCAAAGATTTCAACTTACACACAAATATGCAGAATTTTTACAGGTTCAGTGCTTGAAGTTATCATCTTGAAGTGTCCGGGGGGTAAATATATGTAGCAACAATAATATTAAATCGACTGGATCTGAGAGGAAAGGGTCCATTAACTCCTAACGTGTGTGAATCCGTGTTCCTGCAGACCAGTTTAACATCAGTGTGAGTGTTTCAGACAGCCGACACGTTCGAGTGTGTGGAACAAACAGCATTAAAACAGAAATAAACTACGATGACGCTCTCCTGCTGGGCATGAAAACGGCTTAATTTAAATGATCAGAAGCTGGGAGGGATAATTAGATTACAGTATATAAACACAGCGTGCGGCGGCGGCGTGCCGTATGTTCGAGGACGGTTTGTTGGCAGCTGAATTTTCTTATTGTGGACGACGACTAAACACACACTGACTTAATTCAGTCCTAGAAATCACAAGAGTACTCGTGTAGACATGTGAGAGGAGAGTGTGTGTGTGTGTGTGTGTGTGTGTGTGTGTGTGTGTGTGTGTGTGTGTGTGTGTCTGTGAGTGTGTGTGTGTGTGTGTGTGTGTGTGTGTGGGTCAGCGAGGTCAGCAGCGAGAGAGTGGAGTTGATTACCCGTCTCCACTCTTATCTCCGTCCTCCTCTAATGCAGGAAGCGTCCGCTGATTGTTCCCTTAATCAGGACTATCTCCTGTGTGATTAGCTCGCCGCTAAGAAGCTCTTCAGTCTGAATGGAGACGCGGCCGCCGGACCAAAGGACTCGGCTCTCAGCTCTTAATTGCATTATCATACTGTACGTTCCCCCCGCCGGCCTGACTCACAGGACTCGCCCTGCAGAGAGACGCCCTGCAGGTCCGGCTGCAGGAATCAAGGCAGCAATCTGTTGATCAGGAGGTTCCCTCTGTGGTTCTGCTCAGCACCGCTCCGGGCTCACGTGTTTTTATTCGTCCTGATTCCGTTTGTTCGGTCATATTCATAAAAATACATCAAAAATGTAATGAAAGGAAATAAAAACAGCAGTATAGAACATCCTGTTAGTCCTGTTACTGGAAAGGTAACAGGGTTGACAGTAACAGGGTTGACCATTTCAAGCTAATTTGCCCATTGCTAGCTAAAACAAATGTTAGCTAAAGCACATGCTATGTACTTTGAAAGGAAATTACATGTACATATTGATTATATTATGAGAAATAAATAATTGTTTGGATTTATATGTTAAAAAATGGTAACAGGGTTGACGTTGTATGCTTGTCCCCCTGGTTCAACCTTGAAAAACATCAAAAATAGCACATCAGAGATGAGCAAAACTTACTTGTCACTGAGCTGTTAGCATCCTGGTTCAGAGATGATGCAACCTCCTGTAAATCATGTCAAATCTAGAATGTACCATTATTTTGATAGGGTTTTTTGGTTAGGGTAACAGGGTTGACATAAAATTAGGGGACACCGATAAATTGGTAAATATTTATTACAATTAATATATATTTTTACCAAAAACACTGTTTCACAATAAGATTATACTTAAAACAATATGTAAATGTGAACATTTTAACATTTTGCCAACATTTTACAAATTAAAAGTCCTGCTGACGTACAACAACAACAGTGAGGGACAGGCCAAAAACCTCACCCTCATCATCTTAACAATCATTTGTATTATTTAAAATAATATTTAATTGATTTTAATTTGATGTTTTATTGAGGAGAGAAGACATGGTAATGTTATATTTTCAAATTACATCTTTGTTTGTTGTTACTGTAATTTTATGACTGATAATTTCTTGGGGACACAAAAGGCACCGATTTCATGGAATGACCCTGGTATATATGTATATTTTTTTGGCCTCAGATTTATTTGACAGGACGGCTTTAAGAGATGACAGGAGTCAGGATGAGAGGGAGGAGGGATGACATGCAGCAAAGGGCCCGCGGGTCAGATCTGAACCGAGGAGACAGCGTCTGTACACGGACTCGCTCGCCTGACTGAGCGGCTGCTTCTGCGTTCGGGTCTCCGGTTCTGAAGCTTTTGAAAACATTTCTGATTTTTATTTTATATTTTTTTTTTCCACAGTTATTTTTTTTTTATCTCAGAAATTCTCAGAGGTGAACTGAGTCGTGAAATATCTTACAAAAATAGTAAGACTGGTTCTGTTGTTGGGCCGACCGGTCTCTGTGACCGGTCCTGGAATGATCCGATGCGTGCTGTCGATACTAGAACCTGCCTCGGTTCAGATCCTGCTTCTGCGTTCGGGTCTCCGGTTCTGAAGCTTTTGAAAACATTTCTGATTTTTTTTTATTTTTTTTTTTTTCTGTGCCAATATCCAAAATCCACAGTTATTTTTTTTATCTCAGAAACTCTCAGAGGTGAACTGAGTCGTGAAATCTCTTGCAAAAATAGTGAGACTGGTTCTGTTGTTGGGCCGACCGGTCTCTGTGACTGGTCCTGGAGTGATCCGATGCGAGTCGATACTAGAACCTTCCTCGGTTCAGATCTTCTATGTCGTGTAGTTTCTGGTTTGCAGCCCGGCTCCATCATTAAACTCCATCCTGGTCCTGTTGCAGTAAATATTTCTCTCCGTCTCCGTTGACCCGAGCCGCCTTCGGGTCGACCTCAGAAACTTTGGCTTTGATTTGGTTTGCGACTGAATGGAGGTAAATGAGTCACAGTAGCTGCTGCAGAGCGTCCACAGCGTCCACTCTCTGTGTTATCCTTTAATTTACAGCCATTAGACCAAGTTATTTGCTGCATCTCGACCCGGCGCCGCCCACGCAGCCTCAGCGTCCCTCCGGCGCTGTTCTCAGCTCTGATTAGACGACCGGTCCTCCGACGCCTCCCCCTCGTATCGCCGGCTGGCCGACTCTTTTGTTTTAACGGCTACAATTAGAGTCCAGAAGTGTTGGCGCTTTGTGCAGCTCTTGCAGAATCAACAAAAGCTGCCTATTAAACTCCTCTTTAGTGGCGCTGTCCCTCACTTTTATACCCTCGCTGGGTTTATGAGTGTTGGAGGCTGAAAGGCCGGCACACCTCCGCATCCACAACTCAGCCCCGATCTTATTTACTGACTCTTTCTCTGCTCTCTTGTGCTGTTTCCTCTCTTTTCTTCAGACTAAATCTTCCTCTATTCTCCTCCTTTCTTCTGTGTTGTTCCTTATCTCCTCTGGTCTGCCACCATCTTTTCTATTTTCCTCCTTTCAGCCTCGTCTCTTTCATTCCTCCTCCTCCTCCTCACATCTCTTCATACTTTCTCTCTTCTCTCCTCACTTTTCCTCCCGTCTCAGCACCTTTCCTTGCTCTTAACGACGTACAGCGCATACATCAACCTCTCTAATTAACTCATAAATCATCTCCGTGTAGTTGGGAAGTTGGAACCTCTGGCAGAGTGGAGCTCTGCACACACTTTGCTCTGATTTACAGCAGCTCATCACACAGTTTTCACGACCTTGTATTGTTGCCGTTAACTAAAAGTTTAGTTTAATAAAGCCGTTACAAACGATCAAACTGCCGTTTTCTTCCGGCCAGAAAACCACAGGATAAACTTTAGACCAAGGAGATTACATTTTTAATGCATTTCAAGAGTCTTTGAGGCTTTGAGCTGTCGTCACTTCACCCTCGACTTCATGATATATTCACATCATGAAGGTCTGGATGTGAAATATCACACTGAGGAGGAGATGATGACTGAAGCTGTCCAAGTGATTTCTCTCTTAACTGTCACATTCTGCATCAGTGTTGTCGAAACACACTAAGGTTCATCCTCTGAGGACCGTGAACATCCAGCCGATGTCATAGCAACTGAATCTGAGATAGACGTTTTTCTCCGAGTTGTTTCTTGAGGTTCATTGTGAGGTGTGAGGTGACCTTCAGGCGCTGCAGAGGAAGCCTTCGTGTCGAGCAGCAGCAGTGTGTTTTGTGTTTGAACGTGAAGCTGATTCAGCTGCTGAGGAGAGAAAAGAGCCTCGACGGCAGATCGTCCTGACGGAGACGGATGCAGCCGGACGCTGTCCTCGGTGTAAACACAGCAGCGTGGATCATCATTCAGATCCACGCTCACGCTGAAGATGTTTGTTCCTTCAGAAACGTCGTGATTTCCTCCTGAAGCCGGAGAACTAATCGAGCGGAGATGTTCCTGCTGAACATCTGCGTCCTTCATCTCTGTGAAGGCCGACTGTGTTTCGACTCGTTCTCTGCTGAGGTTTATTTGTGCTTCTGTGTCTTCATCTAAAGGTCACAGAGTCTCTGATACAGACGAGGACGGGCTGAGAAAAGTGTTTTGTTTTGTCTAACAGGGTTTTTCCTTCTTATCTCAAATCGTGTGGACATGATGTGATATTTGTCCTTTGTGTCTTTTCATTGATTTGAAACTTTTCCAAACCTCCTAACAAAGAAACACTGGAGAAGTTTACTGAGCAGAACGGCCGATGGGTTTCTGATTCGAGGTGAAGCAGAGTTCAGTTTCTGCATTTCACATGAATTCATTTCACTTGCAGAGAAGTTTGTTCAGTGGAAAGCAGGTCAGCTGAACACACAAAGGGAAAAATTTGCAAGATTATTCAACATGACGGATAAAACCTCCAGTAATAAGTTAGAATGAACAGAAATGTTTATTTGGGTTTTAGTGGATCAGAAGATTTGTCTGGAAATGAACTCAGATAAATGTCTCCGCTCTGGTTTCCATCATTCTTTCCACTGCAGACTGAATGAAATGTTCCCGAGCGGTTTATACAAACCTTTTTATTTTGGATGGAGCTGCGACTGTGATTATTTTCATTATTGGTTAATCTGTCGATCATTTTCAGATGTCTTGTGTTCATGTTACTGCCACAGAGGAGGAACGAACCCACAAAATATTCACAGAAGCTGAAATCACACAATTATGATTTTTTCTTTCAAATATCTGACTCAGTGATCGACTGATTTATCAAAATCATTGGCTGTTGGCTCGATGGATCTGCTGATTGTTGCAGCTCTATATCGCTGTGAAGTTTTTGAGGGGAAGAAGTCAGCAGGACATCATTAATGTTCAGTGTTTAACGTCACGGTTCGATGGATTTATCATTAACCTTGAACAGTTTTGTTCCTCCTCAGCTGCCGTAGTCTCAGACTGAAGACTTGTTGACTCGGTGGACTCGGCTCTAAGTTTCCTTCTCGCTGCTGTAAACTCACCGTGCTGTTTCTCTGCCGGTCGTGTTTCCTTCAGGCTTCTGTCTAATTAAAGTGGGATTAATGAATCACAGTGTAAAACAAAGGCGGACCTGCGGCTCTAATCAGGCTCAGCACACAGAGGGAGGCGAGCCGAGGCAGAGACCGGCCGGCACACGGACGCTTTGCAAAGCTGCGACAGCTTGTCTGGATTCCCTCCTTTTCACATTTACGTGTTTACATGTTGCAAACGCGACACTTATTGATTCCCCGGCTCGGTTCAGCTCAGCTGAGCCTCATTAGACTGAAACTGTTGAGGATCATTTGATCTCATCGCAGCCTGAAGCTGAAGCGATGTCTTTAAACTGCGTCTGTGCATCATCACACTGTACATCCTGGCCGTCAGATCAGATACGTCTCTGGGTGGGGAAAGAAAAACTGAATAACAGAGACAAGTGATGCAAATTGAAAGAACTGTGTTTGATTTAAACCTCCGGGAGCAACACGATCGGCAGAATAAATGTCAGCGACGTTTGTTTTTGCAGAACCGCAGATTCATTTGTTTCTTTATGTTTCAACTTTAAGTTTGTTCAGGTTGAATTTTCTATTTCAGCCGTCACAGCGTTGTGTTTCTGCTCCGGTGAGGTCGAAGCACGTGAAAAACATGATGGTTTGTTTTGTTCACCACAATCTCAGATGAAGATGATCTGACTTCCTGTCACAAATAGCCACAAAGACACATACAGATGTCGGCAGGTCTTCTTAGAGACAGAAGAGACGCCTGTAAATGTTCCAGGTGTCCTTCAAAACATCCACCTGTGTGTCTCACACTGTTCAGCAGCCTTGTTTCACTCCAACCTGGGTAATAACCTGATCTTCATTAATCCCAAACTTTGATCCATGATCCTGCTGGTGTCCCACAGGGATCTATTCTTGGTCCGTATGAAAGACCTTCCATCTGTTTGTCCTGAAGTTGAAACCATAATGTATGCAGATGTTTTATTTGTATTTTGCTAATCAAAGCAGATGTAACAAATACGCTCGTGAGTTCAGCGGCTCAGCTGTCTGAAAGGTCGCTGCCTCCTTTAAGTCACGTGTCAGAAAAAGCTGTGAAAGCGTCGAGTTCCATCTTTTTCGCTTCATCACAGAAATCACACGTCTGTTTCTGGATTCTTTGATTTTAACTCGTCAGAATTAGTGTTTGACAAGCTGGTCGCTGATCCAGGTTGAATCACTGCACAAACAAGCGATTTAAACAATCAGAAATATCAGATTTTAAGTTGGGATGACCTAATGAAATATACAAACGTGTGCTTGGTAGAAACATGTAGATCTTCTGCAGGTACATCAACACTGAGCTGACGTCTGTACTGTTCATATATCACGACTGGTTTCACTGACCGTCTGTCTTCCTCTCTCCGTCTCTCCAGGTGAAAGGATGCTGCAGCGACCTGACGAGGGACTGAGCCCTACCTGACCCCCCCTCCCCCTCCTCTCCCGACCCCTGACCCTCCCCCCTCCCCGACCCTCAGAGCCCTCAGCGTCGCCATCCCATCATGAACCTGCTGTGTCGCGGGCGCCTAAAGCTGCTGGTGGCGTCTCTCACGGCCATCGTCCTGCTCACCTGGCTCTACCTGCTGGCTGGAAACCTGGAGAGTGAGTATACGAGCCCGAACCGAGCTCCGCCAGAACCTTCTCATTACTCAGTCCCATCTGAGAGTCCACGCTGTGTAATTATCATGGAGACTTGGGAGATTTGAAAAGCCAAACTCTGATTTGTAATGACAGAGTGGCGCTGTGGTTTGGGTCAGAGGGACACATTGATCCAGCCAGCAGGAACAGAAAACATCAATTATCAGACGGGTTTTTATGCGACTCAGCTCGTTTTCCCTTCGATCCGACTATTAAGTTAATTTTTGTAACATATGGAGCTTATTTTTCTGTTCGGTTTGATTTTACATTCTGACATCACAGCGGCCGCAGTCAGCACTTTTGTTTGGATCAGAAGAGTCGAGGTCAGTTCAGAGAATCTCTTCTCCACGAGGCGGCCATGATGTTTCCTGGAAGAGCTTTTACGACACGTCCTCACACTCGATGACTGTACAGAGTCATCGGACAGGAAGCTCCTCCCGATCTATTTGTCTTATTGAGCCAGAATCAAACCTCAGCTCCATCTGGGCTCGCTTCTATCGGGCTAATATCAAAATCCAATGAACAAACTCCAGATAAATCCTCCTCAGTTCTGTGTGGCAGAGCATCTGTTTTCTGAGTAAATGCCGTCACTGTTAACAGGTTTGTCATCATGATGATACAGGATGCTGATTACAGCTCTCAGTCCACACTCCATCCTCTCGAGGCTCTGCGAGGATCAGTGCTGTTCAGTGGAAATGTTTGATTCTGTCAGGGCTTCTTACTGTAGATTTACTAGATGTGTTATCTTTAAGCATTTGTGGTTACAACTAAATCAAATGAGTCATTTTTCGTCTGGTTCCAGCTTCTTAAATGTGAAGATGCTGCTCTTCTCTGTCGCTCAGGACACTGACTGAAGAGTGTTTGTGTTTTGGACTGTTGGTTGGACGAGAGAAGTGATTTGGAGACATCACTTTGGGATCTGGGAAATTGTGATCAGAAGTTTTCACTTTATTTATGTTTACATTTTATATAATCTGCAGATTAATCAAAAATGTAAAATATAAATAAGTGTTTATTTAATTGAAACAGCAGGAAAGTAATTTTCTTTAAATGTGACGGTTTAATATGATCCATTAAATTGAACTGTAGATGACAGTCAGGTCGGTCTGTTTATCAGCTGTGTTGTGATGTAACAGTAAATGTAGGCAGCAGCCAGGTGGAACGTTTGTCACGGGACCTGTAGCGCCTCGGGTTGTCTCAGGTGGGAACTTCCGGCCACACCCCCTGGATGATGAGGTGAGCGCTCCGCGTCTTCACGTGCTGTTATTCCAGTAAGTAGTCGGTGGAATGAACCAGTAGCTCCTTTCAGATAGAAAGGGTGGCACATGTGCAGCAAGGTAAAGGCTGCAATGTGCCTCCTTGTCTGTCTAAAAGGGAGGTGTAATATTCCTCCTTTTCCAAACAGCCTCCACTTTTCCTCCTCTGGTAGGCGTCAACATGTGACGTGACGTGAAGCAGGAAGTTGGGCGTGAAGAGAAGCAGGTCGACTTTGTCTTCAAAATAAGAGTTTTACATCGCACCCCATCGGAGTTTAGAACTGGGTTCTTAGCGGGGGGCTTTTAATTTGAAAGTAGCGACCGCTATTAGCTCGCCGCTACAACAACAAGCGGACAACCAAGACAGCTACAGAGAGCGAGGAGACGCTAGCATCTCCCGGGGCGTTGGCGGACCAAAACAGACCCACAATTTGCCGCTTTCTGTCTAAATCCGCGGACCGAGCCGACAAAAAGACGGCAAATTGGCGGCTTACTGCCCAGTATAAAAACAGCTAGTGATGAGGGGGCGGCACGAATGACACGAAAAATGGCGCCGAGCTAGCATGACTTGCAAATATTGAACTCGTGACGCCATGTCCCAAAAGCTTATGGGCGTTGGCATTAACACGTGACGTCATGACGTTAACGTCGCCGATGTCTTGACGTTTATGATCGGATGATAATAATCTCTATGATCACACATCTACTGGAACTGAGACAGAGAGGCTGTCATGGAGGAAAGTGAGCGAGAAAGTCAGGCTGCCTGGTAAGTTTCTGAAAAATGTCTCAGCACAGCTCTGATCGATCTGAACTCCAGTCCAGGGAATAAGCATTTGAAAAGTTGTCAGCTCGTCACCTGGCGGACAGACATGACCAAGCATGGACTCAGACGTTTCACAAGGCGACATTATGATGTTGATACTTTGGCGTGGTTCTGATCCAGTTATTGCGTCAGACCACAGAGAAATCTCTTTGTTTTGGGTTCATACTGATGTGATCAGCAGTTATTTTTATTCATGTTAGTAAAAATGTATAATCAAATTCACGATGAAGGCGACACAGGTGTGTTGTTGGTGTTCGGTGTGAACACGGCAGGTGGCAGGTGTTTGGATTATTTTGCCCGACTGGTCTATATGATGGAAGTAGCCCTGATTCACTTCTATGCAGATGATGACATGTACTAGAATGTTGCTTTAGGTAAGAAACGGTCCAACAGAAAGACTGAAATAGCTGAGAATACATTTACAGAACATTTTGTAGCATGTGATGAATTTATAAGATTCATGGACGTTTATTGCACTTAAATTGCAGTTATAAAGACTGAAACAGAGACTGACGGTCAAACAGTGTTTGTACTCTGGATGACGAGCTGAGTGCTCCATGTTTTCACTGCTGCTGAACTTAATATTTTAGAGATTTGTATTTTATTGCTGCGGTACCAAACCTCTGCACCTGGAACAGCTCTGGTTTACATCAGTAGCTGTTCTTTCGATCTCCCCAGCAGATGGAATGATAGACGTCCAGATGTTCATCTCTCTGACCGCTTTAAAACTTCTCGTCCATGTTGAGTTAAATGTTCAGATTGAAAGTTTTTACCTTCAGTGTGTCTCGTGTGTCGTAACACCGGTGCTTTCCTGCAGAATCAGCAGAAGTTGACTGTAAACTGAGTCCAGTTACAGAACCAGGAGGCTCAGATCAGTCACGCTGCAGCGTTTGAAGGGGATTTCTTAAATTTCTGAGAAATAGAATATATTCAACATATTCATGAGTCTGGACCTGTTGACATTATTGATTAAGCCGCTGTGATCGAGCAACATTACGGCGTTTCAGTGCATTTGTGTTTTATTAATGAATGAGCGAGTCTCTCCTGATCCATGTGCACCCTGTGGTGTTTTTATTGATTTTGATAGTGATGGAGAAGGCTGACGAGCAACAAGGGCCACACACACACACACACACACACACACACACACACACACACACACACACACACACACAGTTGATATTTGATGGAGGTGAGCGGTGATTCCTGGAGAGCAGGCCTCTTCTATGTTGTCGATCTTTTCTCTCTGGAACATGGACGACTGCTGAGTTGTCATCGCGCTGTGTGTCCATGATGGACGGAGCTTTTGGAGACTATTTGTGCTTCTGCATGGCAACACAGCGCTTCAGAAATAACCAGCAGCAGTCTGTCTGTCTGTCTGTCTTTTGTGACTGCAGATCAGATTTGTGTCACTCTATCTGCCGTCTCAGGTTTAGTTTCTGTTTTCTGTGTCCTCCTTGCCTTCGCTCTTCCTTCCTCTCAATTTAAGTGTCTGAAAAGGAAGTTTGCGAGGTTTATAATCTGAGTATAATTATTCAGGATGTAAATAAAATGGTTTATATATTAATACATTATATACATTTTATTGAGCACTATATACACGAGGGGTGGGTAATCTGAGGATTTTAGGTTTCCAAACTCCTTCAACAAACCATAGAGTGATGCAGAAAAACTGGATGGCAATGCAGATTGGACAAATTACTTCACGTGACTCAAAAAAGCAGGCTTTAATACAAAAAAATACCAATAAAAAAGTGTTTTGATAGCAGGAGTCAGTTGGAAATACATAAAAAGAAACCCATGCTTTTGGGTTTGTTGTCACTTTTGTCCAGAAAATAAAGAAATTGATGGAATATTCCAGTCTGCTGTTAGTCGAAAGGGTATTTCAGGTCTGAAAAAGACCACAGTGTAGTTTGTGCGTCAGGATTGTGATTTAATGGATCCTGATGTTGTTTTTTGGCCGGATCGCCCACCAACAATGATCATTATACACAGTGGTGCAAGGTAGCAAAGTACATTAACTCAAGTGCTGTATTGAAGTGCAACTCTGCGGTATCTGTAGCAGACGTATTTTAATGTTGGAAAGGAAATGTTACACTTGTGTCCTCCAGTATTTATCTGACACGAGTATTACAGTAAATTAAACCACCCAACAGTTTATAGATCGCTCCGTGTTCCAGTGTTACAACAATAAGCGTCTGTAACATTAATCCAATAGAAACATACATGGTGATATACAGCGAGGTTCGTCCTGTACAGTGATGATGATCCTTCCTTCCTTCCTCGCCTGTCACTGTCATCTTCTTTCTCCTTCAGATTAGGGTGTGAACATTCCCAGCATGCCTCACTTCAGCTGTGGGCCAGCTGCTGCTCCAACAGCATTAGCGAGGAGGAGGAGGAGGAGGAGGGAAAGGACAGACCGGCAGTGAGGGAAATGATGATAATATATCATGAAAGATGTGAATATAAATGAAAAGAATCAACTTCCTTCTTTTCTTTCTGTTCTTTATTTTGTCCGTGTGCGCTCAGAGCCATTAAACGGCGCGGCGTTACCTTTGACGTCCCTCAAACATACATGCATAATTTACTGAGTCCACTTCAATTCAGCTTTAAATTAGGCGTCAGAAATTACTCAGTAAAAGACAAAGTGATTTATTCAAATATATTCAGAGCAAATGGATCTCTGCCAGCGCTCACATTTTTACTTTTATTAAGTAACAAGCTGCCACACACAGCGGCGCCCTGCCAGCGTTCGCACCACGGTCTGTCAGAGGAGAGCGAGGGATGGAGG
Organism: Lagodon rhomboides; assembly: GCA_039737535.1. NCBI lineage: Eukaryota > Metazoa > Chordata > Actinopteri > Spariformes > Sparidae > Lagodon > Lagodon rhomboides. The sequence goes on from CM077784.1 coordinate 37,868,693, forward strand.
AAGGTGGAGAAAGAAGAAGAAGTGTGATGAGCCAATTTTTCAAGTGTGAGACTCACGAGAACATGTTGCTCAGATATCCTCTGCATGTTTGTACCATTAAGCACAGAAACGTGACCACAGCGAGTGTGACGGCTGGAGGTCTGTGAAGTGATGATTTGAAGCTGGAGCTCAGGGTTTCACCTTCTGTCGCCTGTCAGCGGGAACGCTTTCAGAAACAGAGCCTGCTGGCAGCGCCATCATCGATACACCAAAATATAACTCTTAATATTCATGTTGCTTTTGATGAAACATGTGATTTTCTTTTTGTTGTTCAAAGCTCCATCCTCTGTCTCAGTGCAGGCTTGATGCTTACACTTGATTTACTTTATTTACATTTTAAGGCCACTACATTTCAGTGGCAGTCCCCTTTAATTCAATCAAGTCTACTCCAGTATCAGTCTCAATAGCATCACTCTTTAATAATCAGTTGTATCCTCCACAGATGGCCGCTCCCTCCTCCTGGCTCCCTGTCTGGCCGACACACCGGCAGCCCGAGTCCTGGAGCGAGCCGTGCTCGAGTCGCGGGTTCGAGAGGTGGAGGAAGAGAACCGGCAGATCCGGTTGCAGCTCAGCCAATCGCAAGGCACCGCCGCCCAGCCGCCGGACGGTAACTATGGCAACCAGCAGTGGGGAGCCTCCGCGGACACGGGGCCGGAGGACGGAGACAACACGGCGGAGGAGAAGAACAACCACACCGAGTGTCCCCGATCGCCCACCGTCCAGAAGTGTGAGGTGAGGAAACACACCTGTCCTGCAGCACCACACCTGTCCTGCAGCACCACACCTTTACTGCAGCACCACACCTTTACTGCAGCACCACACCTGTACTGCAGCACCACACCTTTACTGCAGCAGCACACCTTTACCGCAGCACCACACCTGTACTGCAGCACCACGCCTTTACAGCAGCACCACGCCTTTACCGCAGCACCACGCCTTTACTGCAGCACCACACCTGTCCTGCAGCACCACACCTGTCCTGCAGCACCACACCTGTCCTGCAGCACCACACCTTTACTGCAGCACCACACCTTTACTGCAGCACCACACCTGTCCTGCAGCACCACACCTTTACTGCAGCACCACACCTTTACTGCAGCACCACACCTTTACTGCAGCACCACACCTGTACTGCAGCACCACACCTGTCCTGCAGCACCACACCTGTCCTGCAGCACCACACCTTTACTGCAGCACCACACCTTTACTGCAGCACCACACCTTTACTGCAGCACCACACCTTTACTGCAGCACCACACCTTTACTGCAGCACCACACCTGTCCTGCAGCACCACACCTTTACTGCAGCACCACACCTGTCCTGCAGCACCACACCTTTACTGCAGCACCACACCTTTACTGCAGCACCACACCTGTACTGCAGCACCACACCTTTACTGCAGCACCACACCTGTACTGCAGCACCACACCTTTACTGCAGCACCACACCTTTACTGCAGCACCACACCTGTCCTGCAGCACCACACCTTTACTGCAGCACCACACCTTTACTGCAGCACCACACCTTTACTGCAGCACCACACCTTTACTGCAGCACCACACCTTTACTGCAGCACCACACCTTTACTGCAGCACCACACCTTTACTGCAGCACCACACCTTTACTGCAGCACCACACCTTTACTGCAGCACCACACCTTTACTGCAGCACCACACCTTTACTGCAGCACCACACCTGTCCTGCAGCACCACACCTGTCCTGCAGCACCACACCTGTCCTGCAGCACCACACCTTTACCGCAGCACCACACCTTTACCGCAGCACCACACCTGTACTGCAGCACCACACCTTTACTGCAGCACCACACCTGTCCTGCAGCACCACACCTTTACTGCAGCACCACACCTGTCCTGCAGCACCACACCTTTACTGCAGCACCACACCTGTCCTGCAGCACCACACCTTTACTGCAGCACCACACCTTTACTGCAGCACCACACCTTTACTGCAGCACCACACCTTTACTGCAGCACCACACCTGTCCTGCAGCACCACACCTTTACTGCAGCACCACACCTTTACTGCAGCACCACACCTTTACTGCAGCACCACACCTTTACTGCAGCACCACGCCTTTACTGCAGCACCACACCTTTACTGCAGGACCACACCTGTCCTGCAGCACCACACCTTCACCGCAGCACCACACCTGTCCTGCAGCACCACACCTTTACCGCAGCACCACACCTGTCCTGCAGCACCACACCTTTACTGCAGCACCACACCTGTCCTGCAGCACCACACCTGTCCTGCAGCACCACACCTGTCCTGCAGCACCACACCTTTACTGCAGCACCACACCTGTACCTGCAGCACCACACCTTTACTGCAGCACCACACCTTTACTGCAGCACCACACCTTTACTGCAGCACCACACCTTTACTGCAGCACCACACCTTTACTGCAGCACCACACCTTTCCTGCAGCACCACACCTTTACTGCAGCACCACACCTGTCCTGCAGCACCACACCTGTCCTGCAGCACCACACCTGTCCTGCAGCACCACACCTTTACTGCAGCACCACACCTTTACTGCAGCACCACACCTTTACTGCAGCACCACACCTTTACTGCAGCACCACACCTTTACTGCAGCACCACACCTGTCCTGTATCACAGCAGTTCATGCAGACAGATCTCAGATGGAGGCAGGAGGAAGCTGACGGGCGCTCAGATTCGAGGGAACACACACTTCGCTCTTTGATGTGACTTCCAACCTTTGAGCTCCAACTTTTCAAAGACTCCTCCTGCTGAAAAGCGTGTGACGTGAAATCATACATATCTGAGAAGCTAAATGTGAAATCTCACATCAGAGTGGGGTGTGATGTCCTGAATTATGTGGCGCTGTCGGGGTGAGCTGCTTTTATCTCCAGAAGATGTTAGGAAGCTAAAAAGAGGAGCTTCAGTTATTTTAGAAAAGAGTAAAATTCACAAATAAGGTGTTTTAAACTGATAGCTGTGGCTGCATGTTGTCATTACAAAAAAAAAAAGATGGAGGCAGATCTACAGAGAGAAGGACGCTGTGAACTCATGATGAAGGTTGTCTGCACCCAGAGTGTGAAGTGTAGCCGCTGACTCTTCCTGTCTTGTGTCTCCGCAGCTGATCCATGTAGCGTGCGTTTGTGCCGGTCACAACGCCAGCAGAGACGTGGTCACGCTGGTCAAGTCCGTCCTCTTTCACAGGTGAGTCACTTCATCCGCGACAGAAAAAGGTTTCGCACTGAATTTTCATTTCGGCGACCTTTTCCTCGACCTCTTCCACTTCTCTCTTTGTCCCTGAGTCTGAAACTCGTTTGAGCTCCACTTCAGCTTTTATGTTTTCTCTGCGGCAGAAGTTGACGCGGCCGTAACCCCGATTTGTAGGAGCTGTGAATCCTTGAACGGTGGCAGAGAGAGAAAGAAAGAGCTTTTGAAAATAAAAGGGCTTTGATGAAACTTTTAATGTAGCGCCGGAATGAAAGGAAAAACCTTCAACCCTTTTATCAAACCATCACCTCCGTCTGATTCTGAAATTAAACAAAATATTAACTTTTTACTGATTTCCTATTTATTTATGAGTATTTGTATGTTTTTAACCTTCAAGATTTAGATGCTGAGAAGGTTTCAGGTTTGTGTTGCTGTTTGCAGATTCCTCCTGACCTCAGGCGGCTCTTGTCTCTCGGGTCTGTTGCTTTTTACAGATGCTTTTAAAGTCTTAAAGTTCAGTTTAGTTATTTCTTCCTGTTTGACCTTTAGATGTGCTGCTGGTTCCAGAACAAACTCAATTCTCTTTCGCTGTATTTTCAAACTCCTGAGTGCTTCCTCTTGTCGACTTGTTTCCAAGATATTTTAATCTTTCATATTGCTTTTAGCTCAGTGCGATCCATGTCCAAGTGTTGGTTTTTTTCATGTGGCTGGAAAATCTTATAAATAAAGAGCAGTTTATGAAACATATATAAATGTCAGGAGCTCACAGGTCCTTGATGTCACCGTGAAACCTCTTTGTACCGACGTGACAAAGAAACATATTCACTTCAGTGAACACAACACAGTCTTCATGTGAACAGTCGACACCGACTCACCAGAGTCATTCTGTAGAGAACAGAGCAGGAATAATGAGCCTGAACACAGTTTGTATGTTGTGTGTAGTGACGAACACTGCCGGTACTGAATGTGGGCAGTGAGCGATGTGACACACAGATCAGTTCGCTGGTCTGTTGTTCGACCACATACTCACATTCCGTATCGTCCTCTGCAGCGGAGATGTGACTGTTCACTCAGAACGAGGCCTCCTTGCTCTCAGTTGTAGGCTCGACTTCATCACCAAAGTTGAACTCGACTCAAAGCCAAGATGCAAATTTGCTTCGCCAACAGAAACAAACATTTTATCTGCTCCTTCGCTCACATAGATAAGAAGCGAACAGGAGGTGAACAGTCTGCATGTGTTCAGGGCTGATACTGATTATTAGTTATCAAGGAGATCAATATTTGGAACCGATATACATTTACAGTAAAAATACAAATCTTAGTGTCAAAATTTTGAATAATTACAGTTTACTCAAGTACTGTACTTTATGTAGTATTTACAATTTTTGGTACCTGAGTTTTTTCATTACTTTCAACATTTAATTGACAATTTTAGTTCCTTCGATTCCGATTATTGAAGTCTCGATTCGATTATTAACGATTATTGATATTCCATTTAACATCAGTCAGCTGCTGAATTATTTTACTTCTCTTTTGACTCACACCTCACAGCACCTTCAATATTGTATAGAGTAACTGTAATATCCAAATTATTATTTTTTACTTTGTTTTAAATGTAGTCTTTCACTGTTACAAAAATGTCCACACTTGTGAATAAATGTCCAAATTCTATTTATCTATGTTATTCTCCATATAACAAAGATGCAGATGCTTTGGAACTTTCTGTGGTCACAGGACAGCTGTGTAATACCTGCACCTCCGGGTTAAATCAGGTATGACAGCCAGTAAGAGGAGGACTCCGGTTTGTATTACAATTTTTAAAAAAAATAAAAAAATTAAAAAAAAATCGATTTTTGGAAATTTAATAATCGACTCATAATCGTCAATATTATAATCGCGATTAATCAATAATCGATTTTTTTCACCAGCCCTAGTTATCAAGGAGATCAATATTTGGAACCGATATACATTTGCAGTAAAAATAAAAATCTTAGTGTCAAAATTTTGAATAATTTCAATTTACTCCAGTTCTGCACTTGATGTAGTATTTTACAATTTTTGGTACCTGAGTTTTTTCATTACTTCCAACATTTAATTGACAATTTTAGTTTCTAATTACTTTATAGATTTAGAATCAGCAGCTATTATTCGTACATCCAGTCACACTGAGAGAGAGCACAGGATGCTTCATCAGAGTCAAACCAGCTCTTTTCTGAATGAATGACACAGAAAACACCAACAATCAAAACCTGCTTAATATGGTATCCAGTAATCGTCCGGGTTGATAATCTGTCTGTACCTGCTACATCGTCAGGATGTTGGTGAAGTGAAACAGTAATAACATTCCTCCTATGATCAAACTTTTCTTTAAAAAAATCATCATAAATATTTGAAAGGTGCCGGTCAGGTCTGAGGCGCGAGGGAATAAAAAGCTAATTTAAGCCCAACACACTCCTTATAATTCTGCCGTCTCCCCTCGAGGCTGCGATCAGGTTCAACCCTGCTTAGCTTTTTAAATGAGTCATATTTTATGCTTAGGCTTTAGAAAAGTTGAGGTGGTTTTAACTGCACTGATGCTTCGGACCAGACCGTCCTGAACCTGCTCCCAACATCAAACCACCAACCAGATCAACATCTATTGTTAGAGAAGCAGCTGTGTCAGCAGAACGTCCCCCTCCTCCTCCTCCTCCTCCTCCTCCTCCTCCTCCTCCTCCTCCCTCCTCCTCCTCCTCCTCCTCCTCCTCCTCCTCCTCCTCCTCCTGACGGCTCTGTGTTTCCTCTTCTCAGGAGAAATCCTCTTCACTTTCATTTCATCACCGACACAGTAGCCAATCGTATCCTGAGTTCGCTGTTCCAGTCCTGGATGGTCCCGTCTGTGCAAGTCAGCTTCTACGATGCAGATGAACTCAAGGTGAGAGAGCGCACACACACACACACACACACACACACACACACACACACACACACACACACACACCTGGTCTCGTCCAAACAGCCCAACACACCCTCGCTCGCTGCTCTCTGTCAGGACAAGGTGAGCCAAAGTCAAACAGCACATTTAACATATCAAAGGAGGATCTCTGCAGCGGAGCAGCAGCTGGCTGTGAGGATACGAGTCGAGTTAAACGTATTTATAAATCTCCTCTCAGAGAAGAGACTCACCTCGGAGCATCAAAGCCTCAGAGACATCAATACAGAACCTGCTCCGTTCAGACACATCGTGAATATAAAGCGGGAGGTCACTGTGCGTCTTCATGTGCCTGTCAGCTGTCACGTTAACAGATCAGAGGACTGTTAAGCTGCTGATGTTACATCCAGATGTGACGGAGGGTCAATCTTCAGCTTAACCTCCGTTTACACTGACAACTCATCTCAAGACAGCAGGTCCGAGTTCATGTCGGAGTTAGATGCGTCAATATTCCACTAATTAACATCTCTGTCTGTTGTTTCTATTATTGTGTCCACCCACATTTGTGTTAATAAGCTGGGACACAATATTAGAAACACCGTTCAGCCTCTAAAATAACAAGTTACACATGTCACCTGGTTTCATTATGTACCAAGTGCATATATCACACTGCAGACTGCAGCAGTGGGATTATATTAGTTCACAACATGATTTATTAATTACATTTTTGTATTTTCTGCTCTTTTCTTAAAATCGATGGAGAAAATGCAAAATTTTCCAAAGTTTCAGCTTCATGAATTTAGAAATATGCTGGATTTCTTTGACTTCCATGATGATGAATTAAACATCTGACTTTTGGTCAGACCTAAAAAAAAAAGAAAAAGATTGAATCAATCAATAAATAAATCTAAGGATTAGTTCAACTTATGCAGTTTTCCCACCAGCACTTTTGGCCCCGCGAGTCAAACTGAGCCGCGCTGATTTGCTTTTCCATCACCAGTTTTACTGAGTTGAACCGAACCGCTCCAGAGTCGGGTCAGGCTGCAGCCGACCCGTAACAAGAACCCGTCTGCCCCTCAGATCAATACTGAACTCCTGTCTGTGCAGGAAACCTGAGAGAAACAGGTTTTAAAGTCAGTGTTCAGCTCTCAGGACTTCTGACTGAATCTCTTTAAGGCTTCGTTACACTTCTGCAACTGTGTAATGCGCTATCCAACTGTAACCACGGAGACCCCTCGAGCCCTCATAGTTCTCCGTCGTGGTGCCGGATACGCAATGCAATTTCCAATCGTAGCCCTTACCGTCATCGCCGAAACGCTACGAGCTGCAGGACTGCCGACCAATCGTAGCCCTTACCGTCTCCGTTGTCGCTTGATGGAGTGACGGACACTTAAAAAAATATTTTGTGCCGCCGGAGACGATGGGGAGGCTCTCCGACAACGTAGGGGGCTCTCCGCGACCTACGTACAGCACTTTACGCAGTCGTAAAAATTAGGCTTTAGTTTCTCTCGTCGTCTCTCGTGTTTGTTCTTTAAACATCTGCTGAGTTTCACTGGTTCATGTTGAGTTACTGCTGCTGTTGTGATGCTGCTTCACAATAAAAGCTTTTAAAAGACTAAATAAGGGGGAGCTTTTATTGTGAAGGAGTTATAGGAAATGAAACTTGTTTGTAACTGAATTAGTGGAGCCACTGTGTTAGCGGTGATTCTTCGATAGTGCTGCAGGATCGAAACATGCGCGTCAGTGGTTTAAGACTCACCTTCAAGCAGGTAGACCAGCTGTGATGGAAATGCAAAACCCAGACAGCACCGAGTCAAACCGAGTAGAACCGGGCCGGCAGATGTGATGGAAAACGGACAGTTGTGTTACAGTGTGTATCTCATATTGCCCAACCCTTCACATTGTCGCCTCACCTCCAAGCAGACTGCCGTGATGTCACGAGACCGCGACCGACCCGATGACCTCCTTCTTTCCCTCAAACAAGCTCACCTAAAGAAACCTGGCACCGTGTATTTGATATCTCGACCACAGGGAGACTTTCTGTCGGTGATCTGAGTTGTACGTCGTGCTCCTTACATTAAAACCGTGACATTCACCTCCGTGAAGGTTTTTTCACTGAACGAGCTGCTTAAACACTTTTCTCCCCGAGGCGAGTGACACTTCAGCACAAAAGCACCAAATAATTTATTTTAACATCAAGTTGATGAATGAGCTCTCAGAGTGACGGGAATGTGAGGAGCAAGCACGAACAAGTGTGTGTGTGTGTGTGTGTGTGTGTGTGTGTGTGTGTGTGTGTCTCAACCTGCATCCCCCTCCATCACATCATCACATTCTCCTCCCTCACACAGTGTTTGTGCTGAACAATGAGTCCTTTGTGCCGTCGGATGCTTCGACCTGCAGCCTCTCTCCTCGCTTTTCATTAACTCGCATTAAACTGGAGGAAAAACAGACGAGACTCTAAGCCGATTATATTTGCACATGACGCACTTATGCAGATCCAATTACTCTGAATCAAGAGAATTAATTAAAAGACACTATTTGCCGATTCGGGAAGAAAAGAAACACACTGAGCTTTCGCCAAAATATGATGAATGTTGCTTTGTGTTCACCTGCGAACAGAATCGGCTCACACATCTGTCGCCGTGACGACGCCTCACCTGTTTGTGTTCTTCTTTGTCGTTTCAGTCCGAGGTGTCGTGGATACCCAACAAACACTACTCAGGTATTTACGGCTTGATGAAGCTGACGCTAACCAAAGCTCTGCCCTCAGACCTGTCAAAGGTCATCGTCCTGGACACGGACATCACCTTCGCCACCGACATCGCCGAGCTCTGGGGCATTTTTAGGAAGTTCACCGGTGAGACATCTTTTGAATTTTATTCCTGTCTGTTAAAAACGATGTCGAGGCTTCACAGGTGTCACATTTAAAGTGACGGTGCTGCTGCTGCACCACCCGAACACCAACTACCATCAGAGTTAAAGCACAAAAACACAATAATAGGAAAATGATGCAGATCTTCATTGTCATTCAGATATGCAGCAATTTTAATGAAAACGAAATGAGTCAGAGGAGAAACTGTCCAAAACCTTCGACCACAGAATGAATCATATTCCTCCTGTTACTTAATTAAATCGACTTTAACAGATAAACAAACGGGAACAAAAACAATAGTTTCATTCTTCGTATTAGAGGATTATTTTACTTCCATCACCTCGGAGCTGTTGTTGTCCAACATGGCCACAAACTAAACCGTCAGCTCAGCTGTTAATCACTCGTGCTGCTGTCAAACTGCTCTGAGGACGAGATAAGACGAGGATAAAGACGAGATTTAACTGATCCCACCGCAGGAAAACTCATTTGTTCAAGAGTCAGAATCAGAGAAAGAGAAATGAAGCAGGACGATAAAACAAAACGTATTTATTTTTTATTATGAATAATGTTGATTTCTGTATTTGGAGCTATGCACATGTTTATGAATGAGATTTACTGACAGTGACTGTTTGTCGTGTGTGCAGATAAACAGGTGATCGGCCTGGTGGAGAACCAGAGCGACTGGTACCTGGGGAACCTGTGGAAGAACCACAAACCGTGGCCTGCGCTGGGGCGGGGCTTCAACACAGGTAACAGACGGTTTTCTGCTTTAAGACACAGGAAGTGATGTAACCTGGAGCCGGGTCACAGCGGTGGTTTGATGTGTGAGTTACTTCCTGCTCTCTCTCTCTCTCAGGCGTCATTCTTCTGTACCTGGAGCGACTGCGGCGGATCGGCTGGGAGCAGATGTGGCGGCTGACGGCAGAGAGGGAGCTAATGAGCATGCTCAGTACGTCGCTGGCTGATCAGGTGAGTGACGCCTCCAACACACTGAAATATGTTTCCTGTGTTTTTTTGGACATTTGATGGCACAAGAGGAAGGTCAGAGGTCACCAAACATTAAGATGTTTCTGAGGTGACGCAGTTAAAGTGAGTCTGAGTACAGTTTTTGGTCATTTGTTTGATACACTGCTTAAATATAACGATCATGTAGTTGAGAATGACGCTGAGGGACAGAGTGGAGACGGTGAGACAAATATAAACAATTTAATATTTGTATAGTACGTATACGGTTTAATATACCAATGCAGAATTTGATAATATAGAAAAAGATGACAGTGACAGCCTCAGTCAGAGGACAAAAACAGTCCTCTCGCTGAGGCTGAAACGCCCAGCTAGAGATTATTTTATCAGAATATGATATGCAAGATGAGTTACTGAGAGATGAACATGAGCAGCCTCCCACACAGACGGCTGATAACACAGTGCAGCCGCTGAGAGTCAGTTAGACACACACACGTTCAAATACACTGAACATATGTTTATTATTATTATTTTATTTGTTTAAACAGCTGTATGGATGTTGTCTTTATAGATGTAAACAATTCACTTGTCATTTGTGGATAATTGGCTGCTTGTGCATCAGAAATCTGTGTAGTTGAATGAAGGTCGCTGGGAAGCAGGAAGGAGCAGAGACTATTTATTGATCTGTTTATTTGGTGATACTGATTCCAGCGTTTTAGGGAGTATCAGACGAATTTCTGAATCTGGTATCGGTATCAAAACAACCCTAATTCAATATATGGAATTATGTTTTTAGACCCCAAAATCAGAAATCTGCCTTAAAGAGCTTTACAGTTGACAACACCTCTGTCCAACTTTGCTGGCTGGTTTAAAAAACAAACAAAGAGAAGCCCGGGTACGATCACTCAGTGAGCTTATTAAGCTGTAAAGGTCCAAATTCTGATTTAAACCAGGAACCATCTGACTGAAGACTCTTTAAAGCAGAATCTGTATCTGAACAGACATTCAGGGAGTTTTTTAATACGAAACTGCAGACAAACTGACATCAAGGTCCGAAGCCCCGTCCTGGTCCATTGTTCAGTTCAATATGAAACAAGAATTATTCTTTGTGCCTCATTATTCATATCAGGTTATTTACAGTCATACATCTTGTGTTACCAGCGTGCTTGTTGAGCTTCGATCAGAGACCTTGACTGTATTTTAAAGAGCACAAAGCGGCCGGCGTGCCGCCTTTGTTGGCCGTCCTACAGGCTGTAGAATCAAAGCGAGGTTGCCAGGGAACCGGCTCCGAGATAATGTCTCCTCTTCCCGATGCCTTGAAGAGCCGAGCCGAGCCGCCGCGCTTCAGTCTTAATGCCGCGATGACTCACAGTACCAGAGACTCGGACCGGAGGAGCTGCTGTCAGATGTTCACGCTGTGTGTTGTCTGTGTGCAGGACATCTTCAACGCCTTCATCAAGCAGAACCCCGTCCTGGTGCACCAGCTGCCCTGCTTCTGGAACGTCCAGCTGTCGGACCACACGCGCTCCGAGCAGTGCTACACTGAGGTGTCGGACCTCAAGGTACACACACACACACACACACACACACCTACACACAGACATGTTCCTGTAACTGAGCCGACAGCTCTGGAATTATTCTTTGATTTCACCACAAACACATTTAATTATTGATCCGTAGTACAGTGTGAATAATTAATAATTATAATTAAATGTCACCATTATTATTGAATGTTCTAAAGTGAAAATGTAACCTCAGTTTAACCCATTCAGGCCGAAGACGCCTGGGAAAAACCCCTAAAACCTGAAGATTTTCTGGACATTCAACAGCTACTAAATGATTGATTTCTCAGCCTCTGTAGCAGATAGAAACAAAATTCAAAAAGTATTTGAGAGCTTACACCTGTGGCTTTCCTCAGACATTGAGTTTATGTAGATAAAGTGAACACACAAATTGTCAATGTCAAAGTAAAGTGTCAGTGCAGGAACAGCGCTATTTTCAAATAAAAAACAGTGAGAAAATAAATAAAAATCAACTAGAAAAAAAGAACAAGACCAGAATGTGATGACTAACAGTCTGCCTTAGATGTGCCGGCGATAGTGCTTCCTGGAGCTCTCAATGTGAGTTGGAGTTTGTTGAACCTGGTCACGGTAATTATTCGCCCAAAGTTCCTCCGTAAAAATCTGATCACATGCCTGCAGCGGTGTGGCGTCTGCAGGCAAATCGACTTTCCCCCTGCTGTGCGATTGAAAACACTACGCTGATTACTGAGGTAGTTGTCAGTCTTCCACTCACTTTCAAACCCTTCAAACTCGTCGTCGTTATCATCGTCGTCGTCCTCAAACATCTGCCTCAACCAGAACTCCCGGTCGATTGGGTCGAATCGGGTCAAAGCCCTCCTCAGTAACTATGTCAGCGAGGCTGTCTTATTCCAAGCCGAGAAACTCCTCGAAATCGCTGCCTTCCGAAGAAAGACGTACCCGCTTTCCCGGCTTTAATGGTAGAAATGCGGCAATGCTTTCCCGGCCTGAATGGGTTAAGTAAATGAGCAGTAAAATATTATCATGTATCAAAGGATGAAAGAGCTTAAAAGTTACATTTGTTGCACCTTTTCTTCATCCCGAGCAGAAAACAACTGTGGACATGAACAAGTTCCTGATAGTGACTCAATTAAATGATACAAATAGTGAATTAAGGTTTTGAGCCTCCAGTTTGAGGATTACCTGCTGCCCTAAAAGTGATATTTAAAATCACTGCATGTGAAATGGAGATGAAAGAAACGGCTTCCTGGTTCACTTTGAGTTTGAGTTTTTTATTTTTGCACAATTTGGTAAAAAATACACATAAAAAAATCATGATAGGTAATAATGAGACAGTGCAGGGAGAGGCGAAAAACCACAGTGGGCTTGTTTGTAGCCTTCACCTTATAATAATAATAATATTTGCAATTCAATGTACAAAATCACAAAATAACTTGAAAAAAATCTTATAATAATAATGAGAATAATACAATAATCAGTGTTAAAATGTATAGTTATCAATGAACAGTAAGACAGTGCCTACATAGACAATACATTACAAAACAGCAGTTAAATGATCTTTTAAACATTTTACAGAAGAACATTTTTTTGCTAAATGGGAGAAATTGTTCCATAACTTAGTACCTCTATTAGTGAGGAGCTTTCAGATAAATCTCCTCAAATCGTAAAAAGAAACACTTTCGTAACATTTTTGGTTTCTGAGATCATTTTAATATGAGAACGAAAGTCTCCTGACATGGAAACGCCGTCGCTGTGGTTTCAGGTGATCCACTGGAACTCTCCGAAGAAGCTCCGGGTGAAGAACAAACACGTGGAGTTCTTCAGGAACCTCTACCTGACCTTCCTGGAGTACGACGGGAACCTGCTGAGGCGAGAGCTGTTCGGCTGTCCGAGTCAGGCCAGTCCGGAGACGGTGCAGGTGAGAGAGACGACATCACACTTTACTTTGTTCAGGGTGACACACAGTCGGACTGAATAATTGATTTCCAGAGTAACAAATATCTCCTGGCAACATTTAACACTTTCAGAGTGATTCATGATTATTTGGCAGGATATCAGCTTTAATGTTCCTCTGTACAGCGGGAGCGTGGTTGCCATGGCAACACACTTTTCTGCTAAGATTTGCCAAATCTCGATTCCAAGTTAATTTTACTGGTTGATTCATGTGTACGAGTCGAGTTCAGCCGTCAGAATTTTTAAAAGAGAGAGAGCCAAAACTAAACTGAGGAGGCGAAACTTGAATCTCAACAGATAATTAGAATTTAAAAACTCTCTTCTGTTCAAAGTGTTTTGGATTTTTATTTTGACCAGCGTTGTTGTGTTCGTCTCCTCAGCTGCAGGCGGCTCTGGAGGAGCTGGACGAGGACGATCAGTGCTACGACTTCCGTCGGGAGCGACTCACCGTCCACCGAGTGCACCTTTACTTCCTGCAGTACGAGTACACGCCCACTGAGGACGACACCGACGTCACGCTGGTCGCCCAGCTGTCCATGGACAGGTACCCACCCGTCCATCACCCATCAGCCACAGCATTAACCCATGTGGACCGGCTGCTGCGCGGCACAACATTGTTGATTTGTCGTCATTTTCATGACGCACGTAGCATATAATGCACTGTCACTGGTTCAAATACACATGAGGTGGGTTTTTTAAACCATGTGACCACCCAAATGTCGTGTGGACACGACATTTGGGTGGTCACATGGTTTAAAAAAACCCACCTCATGTGTATTTGAACCAATGACATAAATAATTTTCCAGGACGCGTGGGAACCCTGAAATTGCTTGTTAACTTTTATTAAATGATTAACTTTAAATCCAGTTTGATAGAGTAGCTGATAAGTAGCAAATCTGTAAATACATAATGTTTGACATTGTGCTTGAAGAATGAGATAAGAATCAGTCAGTTTGGAGTAAAAAACAACAACAATTGTGTTGAATAAATCTCATAACAAGGTTCTATTATGTTGCAGATGATCTTCATCTACACATTTGTGTTTGCACAGTTGTCCCTGAACTGTAGAAGATTTCCATTTTGATGTTAAAATAATTTAAGGGCTCAGACGAAACAGAAACTTGGAAGCAGAAGTTAGATAAACACTGACAGGTGAAGTGATTAGCGTTGGACACTGTGTACTGTTCTGCAGGGAGACTGTGGATGTCACTTGACACACACCAACCTCCACCCCCCATGGTGATGGTGTTCCCTGACCACACTGCTCAAGGACCATGACAAAGAGCTCAAGGTCGGATGTGGGAGTTTGGAGGCCGAGTCGACACCTTGAGCACTTCGTCACCTGCCATGATGAGGGTGAACCTGATCATCCTGCAGTGTTTGGGTGGGTGGTGGCCTCCACATGACTGCCAGGACTCAATGTTTCTCCATAAGAAGATTTGATTATGACGAGATGATCATCGTTATTAAACCATGTGACCACCCAAATGTCGTGTCCACACGACATTTGGGTGGTCACATGATCTAACAAACCCACCTGCATGTGTATTTGAACCAATGACATAAATCATTTTCCAGGAAAACTTAACCGTTTCCAGGACATTTGGCCTTTTTTCTCATTTTCCATATGTTTGACTAATTTTCCAGTCATGGAAATCATTTTCCAGATTTTCAAGGTTTTCCAGGACACGTGGGAACCCTGAAATTGCTCACCCGCCCACCCAAATGTCGTGTGGACACGACATTTGGGTGGTCACATGGTTTAAAATGACCAGAATGTGTATTTAGACGTCGACTCGGCCTCCAAACTCCCACATCCCAACCTTGAGCTCTTTGTCATGGTCCTTGAGCAGTGTGGTCAGGTGCATTGTGAGGACTTTGAGAGGTTGGTGTGTGTCGAGTGACGTCCACATGAAAGCCAGGACCCAACATCTCCCAGCAGAACAGTACATGGTGACCAACGTTAATCACTTCACCTGTCAGTGGTCTGCAGGATTCTGGCTGCTTCGTCTGAGCCCTTAAATTATTTTAACATCAAAATGGAAATCTTCTACAGTTCAGGGACAACTGTGCAAACACAAATGTGTAGATGAAGATCATCTGCAACATAATAGAACCTTGTTATGAGATTTATTCAACACAATTGTTGTTGTTTTTTACTCCAAACTGACTGATTCTTATCTCATTCTTAAAGCACAATGTCAAACATTATGTATTTACAGATTTGCTACTTATTTGCCAAGAAGTATAAGCTACTTATCAGCTACTCTATCAAACTGGATTTAAAGTTAATTCAGGTTTAATAAATGTTGAAAACCTGAGCAATGATTCAGTGATTTCCCACGCGTCCTGGAAAACACATGGAAAATGAGAAAAAAGGCCAAATGTCCTGGAAAATTATGTATTATTTATCCTTTAAAAGAAATCCATCTATTAACTTAATTGATTACTATTTTTTTTCCAGCCTACATTGCTGCTTGTTCAATTAACTCTTCTATTAAATTATTTTAATGTCTTTTTTAAATTTAAATTATTTTTCATAGATAAATTATAGACTGCACCTCAACTGTAGAAAAGAACACTTCCAAAGTATGAGGGGGACAGAGAAATGTACGACGTGCTAACTTGTCTCTGTAGCCACTGAAAATGTCCTGGAAAATAATTTCAGGGAAAGAGTGGGAACCCTGTTTTCGACTTACAGTCGCTAGTTTTGTCTCCAGGTGCTAAGTCCTTAACGGGGTCTGAAAAGTCGCTAAATCTAGTGACAAAATCAAGTGAAAGCACTGGGTGCTGTGCAGAACTGCTCTAAGCGGAAATGCAAATTTCATTTCATTCAACTTATAACTTGCAATCAAATAATTTGTCAAATACTGTAAAGTATTGGTCTTTTACTCTTCTAATAACGCATTATTTTGTTTACGGTTCCCTCTGCTTCTCTCTCTCCGCTCAGACTTTTGCGCTGACTCTCAGCTTTACGGTCTCTCAGTGACTTTTTGTTTGCAGTTTTGGCACAAACGTCTCGGGTGGGCGGGCTTTTTCAGCAGAGCGTCCCCATTGGCTAATAGTTTTTGACTGACACAGCTCAACGTCCGCAGTATACGGCATGCAAGTTTCCCAGAATGCATTTCGCTGCAGCGGTAGAGCTGCTAAAAGCTGTTTTAATTCTCGCTTTAGCGCTGTTAATACATCACTTTCGTAAGTTTTAATATATATTTATGCGAGAAAGTACCTATTTAGATCCTTAATATGCGATTAGTTTATCCAAATGACGCCTGTTTGTAAATTTGTTCCGACGTTTTCGGAGATGTGAAGAGCCACCTGTGGGACCAGCGCTCCGGGAGGTCTCAGAGACAGCAGCCCGTCTCCTGATGTGATGGGCCGGTCTAACCACATCGTTAGATTTCCTTCATGATACCAATATTTATCTAACAAAAGGATCTAAATAGGTACTTTCTCACATAAATATATATTAAAACTTACGAAAGTGATGTATTAACAGCGCTAAAGCGAGAATTAAAACAGCTTTTTGCAGCTCTACCGCTGCCTGTTGCAGCGAAATGCATTCTGGGAAACTTGCGGACGTCCAGCTGTGTCAGTCAAAAACTAAATTAGCCAATGGGGACGCTCTGCTGAAAAAGCCCGCCCACCCGAGACGTTTGTGCCAAAACTGCAAACAAAAAGTCACTGAGAGTCAGCGCAAAAGTCTGAGCGGAGAGAGAGAAGCAGAGGGAACCGTAAACAAAATAATGTGTTATTAGAAGAGTAAAAGACCAATACTTTACAGTATTTGACAAATTATTTGATTGCAAGTTTTATTTTTGAAATTAGTTTTGTTTGTTACTTTTGGCACAAATCTAATTCCATAAAATGTCAGCTGGAGCTCTGGAAACTTGTCTCGACTACTATTTAACAGTTAACTAAATCATAATAACGGCGGTGACTTCTGACCTGCAGGCTGCAGATGCTGGAGGCCATCTGTAAGCACTGGGAGGGGCCCATCAGCCTGGCGCTCTACATGTCGGACGCCGAGGCTCAGCAGTTCCTCCGGTACGCTCAGGCCTCCGAGGTCCTCAAGAACCGCAAGAACGTCGGCTACCACATCGTCTACAAGGAGGGCCAGTTCTACCCCGTCAACCTGGTGAGGAACGTGGCCCTGAAGAACGCCAACACGCCGTACGTGTTCCTGACAGACGTGGACTTCCTGCCCATGTACGGACTCTACGATTACCTCAGGTGAGATCGGCCGCCGTGCTGAAAGAACAGTAATGGTTTGTTAGACAGCAAACATAAAATTATGTGTAACTAATTGTTGAACAACCCTGAAGTAAAAGCACAGTGTCGTCAGCAAAGAAGTTGAATATGGCTCAGCTTTTAACATCAATACATTATATTTAGTACTTTTTTAGATATTCAGAGTCACTGTACAGACTAAGTGAAAGAATCTGCTGCAGTGTTAATCTATAAACCTTCACACTCACCTGTTGCTCTCACTGGACTGACGAATGTTCATTCCAGGTCGATCATTTTCTCGTTGTTTGGTCCAGAACCAAAAGATATCCAGTTTACCTTTTAGAGAAGAGTAAGACAAATACATACAACAGAAAATAGTCACATTTGAGAAGCTGGAAAAATAAATGTTTTTGTCAAGAAATGTAATTTAAAGTTGACACTTAATTCACCTGCTGATTGTTGCAGCTCAGTTTTTCATAATGATGTTTTCATTAAAGTTACAAGAACAATTTCTTCAGGGAGTCGAAGGCTTGATGCCCAGAAACATAGTCATTGTTTTTTCTAAAGTCTAACACATGCATTTTAGTTTAAAAGCGAGTGCCTTGAAGATGTCTTGTGGCTTTTATGTCAGTATGAGTCCAGACAGGAGCTCCTCACACAGATCTGCTGGATCAGGCAGGTCCAAACTTTTCCACAAAGGGTCGTGTGGCTGCAGGTTTTCATTCCAACAAGCAGCAGCAAACAAACCTGACTCATTTAATCAGCTGATCTCAGTCTGCAGAAAGATGATTGGTCAAACTGTGTGCAACAAAATCCTGCAGCCACACAGTTTGGACGTGTCTGATCTCGATCCTTTCTGTGTTCAGCGGGTCAATGTAGAAAAAACAGTAAAATGGAGATCTTTTAAGTTTTTCACCATGAAGCAGATAAGGGTTCCCACTCTTGAAATTATTTTCCAGGACAGCGAAAATGTCCAGGAAAAGTCCTGGAAAATAATTTCAGGAAGGGTGGGAACCCTGAAATTATTTTCCAGGAAAACTTAACCGTTTCCAGGACATTTGTCCTTTTTTCTCATTTTCCATATGTTTTCCATGCCTGGAAAATTGGTCAAACATTTTCCAGGT
This sequence comes from Lagodon rhomboides, assembly GCA_039737535.1. Taxonomy (NCBI): domain Eukaryota; kingdom Metazoa; phylum Chordata; class Actinopteri; order Spariformes; family Sparidae; genus Lagodon; species Lagodon rhomboides. The sequence continues at coordinate 37,887,535 of CM077784.1, forward strand.
TTTCAAGGACGCGTGGGAACCCTGGCAGATACTTTTTAGTTGAAGAAATTGCAGTTGTAAATAAATTTGTTAATTTTTTTCCCTGACTGGTGAATCCCATCTCTGGACATTTAATTAACATTAACACTCGTGCATGTCAGCTCAGAGTTCGGCTGCAACATTCAGTCAAAGGAAGGAAAATTAAATTGCAACTATTTTGATAATTATTTGTCATTTTTGCCACATCTGCAGCTTCCACGTTCAGATTTGCTGCTTCTTTTTGTAATTAACCCATTTGTACCGGATGCTGCACGGCGCAGCGTAGCGCATATTGGTGATTTGTCGCCATTTTCATGACACATGTAGCATATAATGCACTGTCATTGGTTCAAATACACATGAGGTGGGTCTTGTTGGGTTTTTTTAAACCACGTGACCACCCAAATGTTGCGTGGTTGGCCGACAATCACGTCAATCAATCAGACATACACGTGTATGTCCACAGCAGCCGGCGGTAGATGGAATGTAGCGCTGCGCAGCATCCGGTACAAATGGGTTAATTACAGTAGATGAAGAGTTTTTGGGTTTTAGACTGTTGTTTGAACATGATTTTGGCTTTTTGTAAACTAAACAATCATAAAAATAGTCGTTAGATATCCACTGACAGAACATCTATGTGGCCTTTTTTTCTACCTGTGTCTCACCTGTCCCGTCTCCTCGGAGCAGAAGGTCCGTGGTGCAGCTGGACATGGCTCACACCAAGAAGGCTCTGGTGGTTCCAGCCTTCGAGACGCTTCGTTACCGTCTGTCCTTCCCCAAATCCAAAGCCGAGCTGCTCTCCATGCTGGACATGGGGACTCTCTACACCTTCAGGTACCTGCACACGAACAGCTTCTCATGTCAGTGAACGATGACTGAGGGAAAGAAACGTCAGGTAGAAAACATGTCTCCCTCCCTCTCAGGTATCACGTGTGGCCCAAAGGTCACGCTCCTACCAACTATGCCAAATGGCGAACAGCCACCACACCGTACAAGGTGGAGTGGGAGCCGGACTTCGAGCCGTACGTGGTGGTGAGGCGAGACTGTCCCGAGTACGACCAGCGCTTCGTGGGCTTCGGCTGGAACAAAGTGTCCCACGTCATGGAGCTGGATGCACAGGTACGTCTGGAACAATGTCACCTCCACACGAGAAACATTGATCACCTCCATGTGTTCCAGGTCCTTCAGACTGAAGGCTTGTCTGCTTATGTATGAGCCAGAATATATATATAAAACAAAACCTGAACTGACAAAGGAAACATTTCTATTTTAAAAACAACGTGAAAAATAAAACATCAAGTTATTTTATTATACTTTGGATTTATTTATATTTTTATATTTTGTTCAGTGCTGCTGATTTTCTGTCTCAGCTTCCTGTCAGTGTTTTGGCGTGTAGAGGGACGATACAGTGTGATCTGCATCTTCACTAACCAGTGAGAAACATCTCATGCAGCAGCGGCTTCACCTGAGTTCACCTGAAGCTCCCAAACAACAAGTCTGTGTCTCTCTGCTCTTATTGAATCTCATGAAAACTGGGCTGGATTAAAGGTCACTTCTAACTGATGTATGGTGGTCTGGCAGAGGTCTGCTGGAAGGAGCTCCGACGTTTGCTCCTGTCAGCTAACAGACGACCCTGATGTTAGCTGAGATTCAGGTGAACTCAGGTGAAATCACACTTTTTTATTGCCCCTCCACAACAAAACAGTGACAGAAAGTTGAAGCAGAAACATCAAAATCCTCCAGAAATCAATCTGTTGATGTCGTCTGTGTTATTTTTCAGTGCCGATGTTTCCTTTTGTCAGTTCAGGTTTTGTTTTCTCTGTTGTGGCTCTGAAACATCACACATGGAGCTAATAAATGTTCCCGGAGGAGATCTGGTTTTTATCACCACTGAAATAGAGACTGTTGTGTTTCAGATATTAATATCGTTTGGTAGTAAACTCAGTCAGAACATGTTCTGATATGTCTTTGCTGCGGTATTAAAAAATATACGTGCAGCTCCAAATCAAATGGCGACAATCGACTGGTCGGAATAAAGAATATATATTACAGCTGTTTTCTTCAGTGAATTATTTCTGGTCACTGATTGTAATGTGTGGTAATGAGCCAACAATCCTAATGAAATAATAAAGTTTGACTCACTTCATCCTCTGAGTTTGAGCTGTGTTCTCTGTGTCGCCTCGTTCACACAGCTGATGAGCCTGTTGGAACAAACACGAAAGTTAACAACACTAAATGAGTCATGATGACATGAAAACTGTTTTCTGATGTAGAAATTCAAACCCAGTTATTGTTTTTCTACATGAGATGATTGTTCAGTCAGGTTTGTGTGAAGCCGCTGATGAGAAACGTGACGGAGATTTAAATTTGTTTCAGTAACTCAACACGATGTTTGTGAAGGAATGTAACCAGGTACTTTACTTTAGTATTTCTATTTTTAGTTAATTATGCTTCATTCCACCACATTAATCTGATAACATTAGTTACTTTGCATTTTTAAATTAATCTGAGTCGGCAGTTTGATAAAAACAACACTGATTTCAGAGTACAGATACAGATCATCAGTCGACCTGCAGTATTTACTATCTGCAGGATGCATCATTCACTTTAAGAGGCCGATCAGACTCTTCACTCCACCTGCGATCGATTTATAGACGACGAGGAGAAGCATGATTTAGACAAATGACTCTGAAGCGCCTGCAGAGCCCCCGGCCATCATAAAGCGCAAGTTATGCTTCCACATTGACACAATGCAAGGGCCTGACGTGCACCTCCCAAAAATCCTAGACGTGCGCCGAGGCGACGCAAACACCAACGCAGCGGCCTTGGCTGTGATTGGTCCGCTAACTACATCCGCTGGAGACCGCTTTTCCGGTTTCCACTCATAAACACCGCCATTTTTAAAAGTCTAGAAGTATTTCTTCCTCGACTTCGATAAATTCGAGCTCCAACGCCAGTCTCTCTGTCTCCTTCTCCATCGTTCACTGTGACTGGGAGAAAAGCCAGAAGGTAAACAAACAAGGCTGAAGCTACGACGATACACGTCACAAGAGTCTCGCTGTCGGTCAGTCTTTACAAAAAAACATAGCGCTCTCTTACCGGTGTGGCATTGAATTGCATTTCGACACGTAAACCCCACGCAGAACCATCACGGTGTCATGACTGCGTCCAAGCAACTGCGTGATCACTACGCGGAACCATAACCGACGCTTAAGTCATTATTAGGAAACGCAGAGCGACTCCTGAACTTTAGAAACAGCTGGTGTGATCAGACCCATACGTGTAGTTTTGATTCTTTTACTCGAGTACTATCCAAACTGGTGACTTCCACTTTTAACACAACATCGTTACCTGTACTGAGGTATAACTTGTTAAAACACTTTGTTTTTGAGATGGTTAAATCTATCTTCAGTGTCCTGATGTCTTCGTTCTGCCGTCTCAAGCTGTTTCTCTTCCCGTCCTCAGGAGTACGACCTGATGGTTCTCCCCAACGCCTTCATGATCCACATGCCCCACGCTCCCAGCTTCGACATCTCCAAGTTTCGCTCCAGCTCCAGTTACCGCAACTGTCTGAACACCCTGAAGGACGAGTTCCACCAGGACCTGTCCAGGAAGTACGGCTCGGCCGCTCTCAAGTACCTCACCGCCCAGAGGAACATCTAAGAACCCGAACCGCTGAGAGCCAGCGAGTCCGTCGGCCTCGGAGGCCCGAGAGCTGGGACACGTACTGACGCAGCACGGCGCCGCCGGCCGCATCGCTGCAGAGCGCAAAACAATGACGGCAAAGCTTTACAGCCCTTTTGAACACTGCTGGGCTCCTGTGCATTAATTCTCCAGTCGACTCCACCTGAAGGTGACCGAGGACGAGACGCAGAGACGAGTGTCTCCTGACGGCAGGATCACTGAGCTGACGGACCGATGGATGGATGAGAGCGGATACTGACGGGACTAGCTTTAAGGCCGGAAATAACAACCATATACTTACTATTTGTTCTGACAATCAGGGCTTTTTCCAGAAGACGCAGGATGAACCCGTCCGTCCTCGTGGACATCAGGACGCGACGGGAAGCATCTCGTCTGTGGAGACATTCAAAGAGGAGAGTCGTGTGTGTGAGGCCAGTCGAACTGGAGAAAGATTTAAGCCTTATTACTTTCATGGTATTTACTGAGATATTTAATACTTTCTTTTCGTTTCTTTCCTCCCCCGGTGTAAATCAGAACCAATGAATAACAAACGTTGGCATTTACAATGTTTTGATTACGACTTTGCATAAGAATCAGTTTATTTTTTCCTTTCTATATTTTCTGACCTCTTTAAAAAGAAGATCCATCGTGTCCCGGTCGAGTCGTGTCCGAGTCTGAGCTTCAGGGACGCGCTCAGTGTGTGTGTGTGTGTGAGTGTGTGTGTGTGTGTGTGATCCAGCTGCATCATATGGCTCGTCTTCAACACGCTAACTGATTGTCGTCGATGTCATTCTCGCTTCCGTCTTGATCATACAGTTGCTTGCATGTAAAGAGTTTGCACTACACGTTCCTTTCACGTCACGTTCGGTTTGTTTTCCAGCGTTCATCCTCAGAGAGACGCAGAATCTGTTAATAACAAAGAGACGCATCATCGCTGATCGGGACCAACTCTGACGTGTGACACTGAGTCGTTATTAATGAAACGAGGAGCTGCTGAAGTTTGTGTCATTTTATCTTTAATGTGTCTGATTCACTGGATTTGTGTGCCGTCTACTGTTCCGCCCGACGATCCTGTTCTGTTCTGTTCACCTACAGTCCGACTGAAATGTTGACTTCACACCTTCCTGCAGTCACTTTATTGAATTAAAGTATGAGAAGCTTTTCTTGACCTTGACAACTTTCCCTCCAAACAAGATAAAGTCACCTGGCCATCATGAAAAAGATGCATTATTTACGTTACGTAAGACACATACAGACGGGGCAGTGTAGCATTTAGCTTATCGTTCAAGCAAGACACGACCAGAGGACGAGAGGAAGAAGTTTAAAAATGTCGTAGTTTTTGGGGAGAAGTTATACGAGTTAGTGAAACAGTCAGTACAGAGCAGCTGGGAGGAGACTGGAGGTCCGTGTGAGACAGATTTGAAGGTCACAGTGTTGGAAACAGACGGCAGTATTTTGGTAGATAAAGGTAAAGCAAACAGGCCTTCAGACGCCTTTCACACAGGACAGAAACCCCACAAACATCTGGCTTCAGTCTAACGTTCACTCTGCAGCAGTCACACGTGTTTCTCAGCTCTGATTGGCTGACGATGGAAACAACACCTGGCTGTGACGCAAGCACAAGTCAAGGATGCTTAGTCTCTGTTCAACCAGCGCCGACGCTGAGAGAGACTGAAGTAAAAAATATTTTAAAAATAACCGTTTGTGTCAGAACATGAGCGTACTGAGCGTGTGCAGCTCTCAACAGAGATCAGAAAGAACAACTTCCATCATCAGCTCCAGAAAACAACAACAAGTCTAAATTTATTTTAAAAAGTCTTCAGTATATTTTTAATTAATGTGTTCTGGATCAAACGTTTCTACCGGTACATACAAGATGACAAACATGAGACGAGGAGAAAACAAAGAAAAACTCTCCTCCCGTCACTGTGAGAGAGAACGCTCGAGGATTTTAGCACGTTTAAAAAATGTGCACATGAACTTTAAGTGTAAAAGTGCGACCAGCAGTCAAACACAGTGTTGATTGGCTTTATACAAAGAAGTGCTGGATCTGTGCTCAGATTATTATAAATTATACATAGACATGAAGCCACGTGTGAAAATAAAAACCTTTCAGATGTTGACTTGTCTCTTTTAAACGAGGACACCTGGAGGCTGCAGCAGGAGGAAACACTTTCAGTTGGACTTCCTGATTTCTTTATTTTTTTTTTTTCCCTTTTCAGTTTTTACTTTCTGAGCTGACATGTGATTCCAACGTTCAGTGGCTGAATTATCACGGGGAAATTAAATTAAATTAACCTTCAGTCATGACAAACTTCATGAAGAGTTATTGGCCAGATGTGTTTGTCCTGTATGATCGAGCTCCCAGAGGATGATCCTCAGGTTCTTACAGAACTTTTTACATTGTCGCTCAGAACCTGGAATCGTTCTGGATCATCTCCTCTTTTTACTTCCATTTATGTTCAGAATATTTTGTCCCTTTGTTCTATTTTAGTTTAATTCCTTCCTGCGTTTGGACAGAAGGTGAGCAGAGTAGAACTGATTCAGATCTGGACAGACAGAACCGGAGTGGCTGTTGGATCTTGAGTGGTTCTGACCGTGAGGCCCGCGGGCTCACACAGTCTGTTTGTTGAGGAGTGACTGAACCTCCCCCCCCCCTCCTCCCTCCATCCACGCCGCCTCCATTGACTTGTTGTTGATTGTGGTAAATGCTAGTGCCTTTGCTGTATTGTGAAACTGGATATTGATTGTACTGTTGTACCGACAGGGCCTGGGGATAGTCAGGCACTCTATTTATTATTGTTGACTCAAATCAATCATATTTTTCTATGTAAGTGCTTTAAATAAATTTGCCCTTTTTTAAATCACTTCGTCTGGTACATTTTGTTTTTCTGCACAGGAACTTTTCTTCATGAATCTGAGGTCATGTTGTTGTTGGATCACTGAAACTGAGGATTTTATAAAACTCTTAACCCCCCAGGATATAAACAATATCTCAGGGTAACCAGGAGGTTATAATATTCACCAGGTTTTAAGCTGTGTGAACTTTCCATGTGTGTAATTGCTCTAACAAACGTTTCCATCGCAAACTGAATGATTCTGGATGAAAACAGGAGCCTCCTGATAGTTCACGTCCAGGTTAAATGTAAATTATAATAAATTAAATGGACACAAACTCGTTTCTCACACTGAACACTAGAATATGTTTTATATTTATCAAGTACAGAACAGTTTTAAAAATAGATTTTGCATCAATAACAGGCAGAGAGCCTTGAAATAAGCCCTGAAACTACATGTGGGCGACGTGGCCTTAAAATAACACCAGGCTGCATCATAACACACAATAAATATATAAATATCTCTATTTTGAAATCTCCTCAGAGAACTTCATAAATGCTCCAAAAGGGCGACAAAATTAAATCTCACAATATTTATGACTCAAATATCGATATTCAACAAATCAGCGGCCTGAAGCTTCAAACTGAAGTTAGTAATATTACATCTGGAACATCTGGTCAGACTTTCAAAATAAAGCTCGCTGACAGACATTTCACGTGTTATGACATACTGTGACTTTTGGACGGTTATTAATGTCAAACAGAGGTGAGAGGTAACAAAGTACAAATACTGATGACGTCGACCTATCAGAGCGCATCACGCACGGCAGACGCAGCGAGACGAGACAAAGACGTAAAAGCCGTAAGAAGCCGTGAACAGACAGAGAGGGAGGCTGGAATGTGGAGAAAAGGCGTGTTAGTGTCTCGTATCTGCAGAGAGTTTCTGATTTTCTCTCTTTGTTGCTGCTCGGGACGCTTTACAACCCAACATGTGTCTATGTGACGTCCTGGGAATGAGACTCAACAATCAGCTGTCTTTGTGGTGCGTTCAGGAACAGCTGGGACAAATCCTGCTGATTCTACCTTTAACTTTAATAGTCTTTGAGTTATATTAATATGACGTGAGCTTCAGTTAGCTTTGACCACAGATGTCCTTCAGAGGGAGACTTTTTACTCTGATACTCTGAGGACATGTCAGAGCCTGTACTCCATCAGGTTCAACACTGACTCCATCAGGTCCAACACTGACTCCATCAGTACCAACACTGACTCCATCAGACCAACACTGACTCCATCAGACCAACACTGACTCCATCAGTACCAACACTGACTCCATCAGTATCAACACTGACTCCATCAGGTCAACACCGACTCCATCAGGTCAACACCGACTCCATCAGATCAACACCGACTCCATCAGTATCAACACTGACTCCATCAGATCAACACCGACTCCATCAGATCAACACCGACTCCATCAGATCAACACCGACTCCATCAGATCAACACCGACTCCATCAGACCAACACCGACTCCATCAGTACCAACACTGACTCCATCAGTATCAACACTGACTCCATCAGACCAACACTGACTCCATCAGACCAACACCGACTCCATCAGACCAACACCGACTCCATCAGACCAACACTGACTCCATCAGACCAACACTGACTCCATCAGATCAACACTGACTCCATCAGTATCAACACTGACTCCATCAGATCAACACTGACTCCATCAGTATCAACACTGACTCCATCAGACCAACACTGACTCCATCAGATCAACACTGACTCCATCAGACCAACACTGACTCCATCAGATCAACACTGACTCCATCAGTATCAACACTGACTCCATCAGTATCAACACCGACTCCATCAGACCAACACTGACTCCATCAGATCAACACTGACTCCATCAGTATCAACACTGACTCCATCAGATCAACACTGACTCCATCAGATCAACACTGACTCCATCAGATCAACACTGACTCCATCAGCATCAACATGCAGAAAGTGTTTAATGACAGAATCTACTTTAATTTGTTTCATGTGTGAAATCTGTGATGAAATATCTGAAATATCTAAAATACTTTTAATTAAATCCTGATCATGTTCACATTCACTGACACATCGCCTGTCGACCAATCACTGCAGCTGTCCATCCATGAAACATGATGTCATCCACAGCAACAGGGTCTCTAATCAGCTCTCTGTAAAGAGTCGAAACTAATGAGTGAAGGTCAGAACTACAAACGTAGGAACCAGGTTCTAAAGGAAGGAATGGACCGGCAGAACCGTCTCTGCAGCTCTGTGGAGCTTTTAGCTTCTTTGAGCTTCTAGTTTTGGTTTTGCAGAACATTCGTCTGATTCAGTCTCAGTGTTTCCAGCAGCAGCAGTTTTCTGATGAACCCACCGAGCAGCACACAGCAGACGGACACAGCTGGAGACGTTCAGCAGAACCCGTCCACAGCGTCTTTACCCAGCTGAGGAGTGAACGTCTACGTCAGCAGGCTGCCGGAGAGACGGCGCTCTGCCTTCTGTGTGGCCACACTGAGTCGAGAAGCTCCCAACTGTTCTGAACGGCGCTGCTGACATCACCGTCGCTCTTTGCTTTCCTGGCTGAGGCGATAATATTCACCGTATCTTTGTCTCCTGAGGATCATCAGCATTTATTCTCTCAGCGCACAAACGCTTCATCTCAGCACTGAGTGCACAACCAGCGCCTGAAACAAACACTGTGTGGACACGGATCCCACCTGGTGAACATGGTGGAGTGTTCAGAGCCAGATATCTCACCAGGAGCTGGTGGAGACCAAAAACAGAGCACCACTCAGTGTGAGGACACCTTCCAGCTCAACAGGATGAAATGTCGGCACTCAACGTTTCTACAAACTTCTGATGTGTTCACATTTGTACGATTCAGGCCACGTACCAAACTGACATTCTACAAAATGTGTCATATCACATTCAGATGACTGTTAATGACCTGACTCTCATCCTGAGAGGTGGAGGGGAGGGAGGCGGAGCTACAGCAAGGTGAGACGGCTGCCAGGTGAGAGACACCTGTACATCTGTAAGAACTAAACCAGTGGATGTTCAGAACAAGACATCAGGACGTTTGTGGCGACAACACAAGATATTTTATGTTAAAAACAAGATCTTTTCCCGACTTAACCAAGAGGACTTTGTGCCTGAACCTAACCACATTGTTGTGATGACATGTTGTTTTTAGGGCTGCAACGATTCCTCAAGTACCTCGAGTAACTCGATTACAAAAAATGATCGAGGAACTTCCTCGGCCTCGAAGCCTCGTTTAATTAAATTTAAAGCGCACGTTTCGCACAGATTCTTTTTAGTGTGACACAACGTGCTTACGTCAGAAGGCTATGCTTGGTGAAAATAAGGAATGCGTCCCGTCACGTGTGTCACCACGCGCCTTTGCATATCTGACAGTCAGGTTACACACAACTCATTTGAAAAACAACAGCGGAAATTAAGCAGCTTCTTTGGTGTTTCACCACCACCGAAGAAACGGCAAACCGAGCCTGTTAACCGGTCCGGCACGGCGGCGGAGCCGATACGTTTCACTGTCAGTTTCCAACGACTGCGGATGCGCTGCATTACGGCTCCAGCAGTCCGGAGACGCCCTGATTAATACTCGATTAATATTCGATAGAATACTCGATTACCAAAATATTCGATAGCTGCAGCCCTAGTTGTTTTCATGATTGTTTCTGTCCACACTGATGAAACGCTGCAGCTCTGCAGTGTGATGTGTTTCCTGTGATGGAGGAATATTCCTGTAACATGAGCCGAACACGTTGTGAAGCACAGAGGAGCTCGATGTCGAGTCGCGACCTTCAACACGTCTACATTAACTTCAGCTGTATGCACGCGCGCACACACACACACACACACACACACACACACACACATGCAGTGTGTGTATGTGGAGCCTGCAGCCGTCCTCTCCTCCGACACATTAACGTAGCGGGAACATTGGGCCTCCTTGCAGCAGAAGACCGTCCACGTCTCCCTGCAGCGACGACTCTTCAGTTATTAGTCAGCCTCTCTGCATGTAGGCCAGCGAGGCCGAGAGTACAGAGAGTCACCAGACATCCAGCGCACGTACAGTCGTTAGTCGAAGAGACGGTCGCTGACGCTCAGGACGTTATTTAGTATTTTCAGAATTATCATAGTGTGTACTCAGGAATCCATCATCTGAGTCACACTGGAGCCACAGAGAGAAAAGAAACTGTTGTATAATATTATTAATATTAATGATAATAATAATAATAATAACAATAATAATGATAATAATAATAATAGTAATAATATTATTATTATTATTATTATTATTATTATTATTATTATTATTATTATTAATAATAATAATAATAATAATAATAATAATAATCATCACTGGGCTGAGGAAAAACTAAATGTCTTTTATATGATTTTAACTGGATGTCTGAACGCAAATTTAATCAATCTGCAGCACATTTTTCAAAAAATACATCAACGTATAAACAATTTATAATCTTCCATGAGATGTTTGTCAAGGACTCTTTAATGACTACACCTGAACCCAACCCTCACCTGACCCTGAGACTCACACAGGGGATTTAAAACCCTGAATTATTCATGACATCACGCACATTAACTCTCTAATCTGAAACATGCACTACAAGATTTGTAGTTTGAAATTGACGTAGAAGTTTGGAACTATACTGGCTGAATGAGACTCACATCTTTTTTACTGAATTTTACTGCTCCTCTGGTTTTTGGGAATATTTTTAATTTAAAATATCTGCATTTTTTTCTATAGCTTTCACTCAGAATCAACCCTGAAATGTTTTCCTCCACTGGTCGAGTGAGACAAACCTCTTAGTCTTCTCTTTCCTCTTTTATCAAAAATCTGCATCAGAACATTACTTTTAGATTTTGCAATAAAAATATAAATCTAATAGGAATGCAAGCAGAGCAAAAAATAATGTTTCATCAGAGAATTAATCATTTTTTATAACATATCTGAAAAAACAAATCTGTTTTTGTGTAATTTTCTTTTCTTTGTTTTTAAATAGAGATTTTTATACAAAACAAGACAAATATTTTTCAGATGGTGATTAGAAAATGTTGTTTATGTTGTTTTATGTCACGATGATGTCGACAAACAATGCGTGTCGTCTGATGTGTTGGTTTTAGTTTTAGTTGATTTTATTTTGGAGATTTCTTCTGATGAGTTTTTTCTTCTTTGACTTTAAGCCTGAAAATATATTATAAAAAAAATATATAGGCTATATATATAAATCAAACTGCACACAGGGTTGGAAAGGCAAAGAGCTCTGAAGGTAAGTTTAAGATGATGGAAACCCAGAAACCTGAGCTCCACTGTGGTTCAGACGAAAGGAAACGAGCTGCAGGTGTGAAGATGATTTAAGTCTCCTGAACAAACGAGCTCTGTAGGAATCGCTCCACCCGGACCTCCACCCGCTCTGCAGCGGCGGAGTAAAGCTCCCACTGCCATCGTTTCCTGCTCCGCCATAAAGCTCCCGTCAGACAGGAATAAACCACGTCACCACGTCTGATCCTCCTGCTGCTCCTCTCTGGTTTAATGTTCTCAGTATCTGAGCTTTGTGATGACGTCATCGATGTTCTGACTATAAGTTGCTCTGAACAGATCAACAGTGACGTCAGCTGGATGTTTTAACATTAGAGTTCATCACGGCGTCTTTTACAGGACGAACGAGCTCCTGATGGTTCACATCAACATGTGAGGCGTTCAGGGTCAGAGAGAGTGTGGGGATGTTAAATGATTACATATTACATTACAGGATGTCCTCTGAGCAGATCGAACGCTGTACAGTTCAACAGTCAAAGTCAGCTGAGCTGATGACGGCCTGCTCATTATATTTTTTATCATTTGTGGAATAAAAGCTTTCTTCTTCTGGTGATTTATTAAATGAGATTGTTGGGAACACACCGTTGGAGGTGATGATGTCAGAACGTAACAGGAACTGTGTCCACACTCAGCAGCTGCAGACTGAACGATGTGCAACACTGTGTTCCCCTGAGGTCACTTTAAGTTGCTCCAATCAAAGACAACAACAACAACAACAACAACAACAGTCCAAAACCCGAAACCTCTTCAGAACCATCAGAACCAACAGAAGAGCAGCCGATCTGGATCCAGACGACATCCGCTGAGAGGTTCATCGATAATAGAATTAGTAGAAAACTAATTTTACCACGACGGATTATTGTGAAACTTTTGGTTTGAAGATAGCAGAACTGAAGAGTAACTGATGGTTGCAGCTCCACTGTTTGTCTCCAGAGACTTTGTGATGTCACTAGTTTGTACCGGAAGCCCTGAAGGGCAAGTGAAAAATACATTTTCACAAACAAAAGAAAATTCTGTGAGTGGAACTAACTGAATTTTTTTTTAAAGGTAAAAATTTAAATTTTTGGGGTAAAAAATAAGATTTTTTTTTCCACCAAATGTAGTTTTTCTCTCGTGTGGAACAGAGTGAAAAAAAATTCAAGATTTTTTTTTCTTTGTAAGGTTAATTTTGTGTCACGTGTTTGTTTTTGAAATACTCAAGTTGGTATATTAGAATTTGAATAATACTATGTAAAATTATAATATTCAATCTGAATTTTCTGACCCATGACACCAACAGCAGATCAGCGCAATGTGTGAATCATCGTCCAAAAAGGACAAAAAAAAACCCTACTGAAAATCTTTTTTTCAATCTTTTTTTTTTTTTTTTACCTCAAACTTCTTTAAACTTTTTTAACTTAACTAAATTTTTAGGTTTTGCTGGAATAATCATTTGTTTTTTGATTTTTTTTCAAAATCTTTTTTTTCCCCAATATGAAAAAAGAATAATCATAATTGTCCTGAAAAGTAAAAAGTAGTTTCACGAGAATAAAGTGATGAAAAAATTAGCAAGTAACAAAACACTGAATTTTTTTTAGCTCTCAAATTTTTCACAGATGGAAAAAAAAAATAAGGAACTTAGAATTGAAAATCCAATGTAAAACATTTTTGGTGACTGCAGAAAGATTCTGATCCTGACAGAACTTTTGTTTCCCACCAGGACTCGAGTCATAAACACATAAAACACATCAGAAACTGGATCAGTTGACCCGCCGGGCTTCCGTACAAAATGTTTGATCCTCCAGTTCAACTCGAAGCTCTCTGGTGTCGTGGAGTGTGAAAATAATACAACAGGTTTGATTCCAGCTCTCCGCCGGGGGAACCGGGCCGGACACAGGACAATTACCAGTGTCAGAGCCGAGCTGGATCGATGTGCTCCTGACAAAAAGCAACTCCCACCAGCCGCCCAGAGGACCACAACCTCCTCCTCCTCCTCCTCCTCCTGCTCCTGCTCCTCCTCCTCCTCCTCCTCCTCCTCCATCCTCCTCCTCCCCCTCCTCCCTCCTCCTCCTCCGATCGATGACAGTAACTGCTCCCTCTCCTCCTCCTCCCCCTCCTCCCTCCTCCTCCTCCGATCGATGACAGTAACTGCTCCCTCTCCTCCTCCTCCTCCCTCGATCGATGACAGTAACTGCTCCCTCTCCTCCTCCTCCTCCTCCTCCTCCTCCCTCGATCAATGACAGTAACTCCTCCCTCCTCCATCCTCCTCCTCCCTCTCCTCCTCCTCCTCCTCCTCCTCCTCCTCCTCCTCCTCCTCCTCCCTCTCCTCCATCCTCCTCCCTCTCCTCCATCCTCCTCCTATCGATGACAGTAACTCCTCCTCCTCCTCCTCCTCCTCCTCCTCCTCCTCCTCCTCCTCCTCCTCCTCCTCCTCCCTCTCCTCCTCCTCCTCGATAAAGGGGCGGCCGGCTCTCCGTCTCTCTCAGCAGTGATGAGGCTCTCAGCAGAACAGCTCTGATGTCTCCATCATATTTACTCTGGCTGGTTATTGTCCTGTCGGCCTCTTATTGACCCGCTCGCTCTCTGGAGGGTTCGTCCACTGATGACCCTAATCCAGACCCGGTAATGACGGAGTCACAGAGAGCAGACGGGACCAGGCAGCTGAATACATCTGGACACGTTAACACGGCCTCCAGGTGAACATCTAACAACTGTCACTGGGACATCAGACATGACCTGAAGTCAAGAAGACGACTTCTCTGTGATTCCTCATTTAAAAAGTCTATACATCACACAGCTGCTGTCGTTAACTGGTCTTTATGTTGAACGTCAGACGATGTCGCCGTCACAAACTACAGATCGGTTCAGTTTGTGACGACGGTCAACAGAATATTTATGAGTTTGTTCTTTACTCGCTCCACCGACTGACCACAGAAAGATGTAAAATGTGTTAAACTCGGCTGTTTTAAGACACAGATGAGTCGTCTCAGAGAGCACGAGGACACTGAGGAGCTGCTTCACCAGACGATGCAAACATCTCAACACAAGTGTACAGTCATGATGGAAACAACATCCAGAGCCTGGATTCTGCTGATTCTGCTGGTTCTGTTCATGCACAACCATTCCAGGATGAAACCAATCAGCAGACAAACAAGCTAATAAACGAGCATGTAAGAGTGTCTCAGTGAGTCCCATTCCCAAATGTCCACGAGATCCATTTCAGTTACACATGTGGTCCAAAAAGGCAGCGATCACGTTGATTCATCTCACATCAGACACCATCATCTGAGCTTCTACGCCCGCCCTCGAACCTACAACAGCCAATGAGTGATGGTCTTTTCTCCTGAGCCTCCACATCACTGATGCATCATGAAGCCAATGAGATTTCAAACCCAGTAATATACAGATATATAGTCTGTCAGAGTTTAATGATGTGACTTTGTCGTTTCGTGTGGCTGTTTTTCCTCCTCAGCTCTTGTTCTCAACTATTTAATCTGCACAGAGTCAGTGTGAATAAAGAAATAAGGAACTATACTGAGTTTTTGGAGGATTTTTCAGTGATATTGGTGTTAAATCTGAACTTGGACCTGTTGATGCAGACGATGCCGTCACAGCTTAAAAACATTCAGGTGAGAAATATTTTAAACACCCGAACACTTGGAGAGGATCTGAAGTTTCCCCCTCAGCGTTCAGCCACATGAAAAACATCCTGACAGCCACTAAAGAAGCTTCTATAACACACAGGGAGTCGTTTTTTAAAGGGTCAGTTCAGATAATCAAATCAAAAGGTCTCGTTGGATCCATAGTTGCGACTTTTCCTCTGTGAAACATCAGACTGAGGTTGTTTCAGAGGTTGTTTCCTGCTGCTGCTCAGTTAATCTGATCAATACGTGTTAATTGGTAACTTTTGATATTTGACTGCTGCAGTTTAATGAATTGTTTTGCTTAATGTCATGAATTGAAAGCCGGTTCCTGCCTGTGGGACGATCGGAGGTTTATTATAATCGAGCTAATGAGTTTACAGCCAGCAGCCGCTGCGCTCAGAACAGATCCGAGTCGGGTCGGGTCAATACAAACGTTCTGGTTCTGTGTCTCATTATGAAAGTCAGCAAATTAAATGAGTTCAGATATTTCTGTGTCTGGACAGAACGACATATTGGAGCTTTAACTCTCACCTCTCCCTCATTAAACATTTCATCTTCACATTTTCATAATTGATTAAAAAAATGAAAACCAGCAGCTGAGATATTCTGCTCAAAACATTAAAAAATATTTAAATTATGAATTAAATCCTACAGACTTTTGCATGTTGTCACGTCTGCTTCTGTATCATAAACCCTGGATCATTGGTGTAAACGTGTTGTTGCTGTAAACTCTCTGATCAATAGATTTGTAACGTCTGTGAACAAAGTCGATCAGACGTCACAAGAAACTCCTGCCCTCAGGTTCAGTATAAAAACTAATGATCCGTTATTATTTAATCTATTTATCGTCATTCTTTCCTTAGAAATCCTTCAAATCTACAAAACACGGCGGTTTAAATATAATCTCAAAGATTACATCAACACGATCTGTTTCTACTCATCTCCACCAGAGTTGAGCAAACGTCCTGATGAAGACCTGACACGTCTTCCATTTCTATAAACAATAAATGAACCGTACGTGATATTAAACTCTCAGTTTCACCCTGAAGCTTCCTGTTTGTGTCCGTCAGCAGTTTGTCGTCTGTAGCAACAGAAGGTCCTTTCTTTATTACAAACCTGAACACAATGCTGAAGACACAATCAGGTCCACCCACCACTGACTACCACCTCCTGACCTCCACCTCCCGACCTCCACCTCCTGACCTCCTCATCCCGACCTCCTCATCCCGACCTCCACATCCAGACCTCCTCATCCTGACCTCCACATCCAGACCTCCACATCCAGACCTCCACATCCAGACCTCCTCATCCTGACCTCCACATCCAGACCTCCACATCCAGACCTCCACATCCAGACCTCCACATCCAGACCTCCACATCCAGACCTCCTCATCCCGACCTCCTCATCCCGACCTCCACATCCCGACCTCCTCATCCCGACCTCCACATCCCGACCTCCTCATCCCGACCTCCACATCACCTCCTCATCCAGACCTCCACATCCCGACCTCCACATCCCGACCTCCACATCCCCACCTCCACATCCCCACCTCCTCATCCTGACCTCCACATCCTGACCTCATCATCCTGACCTCCACATCCTGACCTCCACATCCTGACCTCCACATCCTGACCTCATCATCCTGACCTCCACATCCTGACCTCCTCATCCTGACCTCCACATCCTGACCTCCATCATCCTGACCTCCACATCCTGACCTCATCGTCCTGACCTCCTCGTCCTGACCTCCTCGTCCTGACCTCCTCGTCCTGACCTCCTCGTCCTGACCTCCTCGTCCTGACCTCCACACCCTCACCTCCACACCCTCACCTCCACACCCTCACCTCCACACCCTCACCTCCACATCCAGACCTCCACATCCAGACCTCATCATCCTGACCTCCACATCCTGACCTCCACATCCCGACCTCCACATCCTGACCTCCTCGTCCTGACCTCCACATCCAGACCTCCATCATCCTGACCTCCACATCCTGACCTCCTCATCCTGACCTCCTCATCCTGACCTCCACATCCTGACCTCCTCATCCAGACCTCCTCGTCCCGACCTCCACGTCCCGACCTCCACGACACTGTACCATCGTCACATCACAGCTGAGCTACAGCGGTAAAGACACGCAGGCTTATCATGAAGTCCGGCTCACTGTAAACCAGGCCGGTCACCATGGTAACCTGAGCCGTCAGCTGACCTGTCACCTGCACGACCATCAGCTGATTGAGAAAACACGACTCCTACAGGATCCCGTCAGGGACAAACGAGCTCCTAACGAGGTGATAAAGAGCATCGTTAGAACCAGATAATTATGTTTCTGTGTTTCTGCTTTAAAACGAGACGCGTCACAAACAAAGCGAAGCGGCGGCCTGATGAACGATGATTACAGCGGCTGATTAATCGTGTTAAGTTGCTGTCTGACAGGATTCCTCACAGAGCCGATGCTTCACTCCTGCTTCATCAGGACACGTGTTCGATCAGAAACACTCTGTTCATTAGCTGAAGTATCGAGTCTGTTCATCTCATAATCATCACACACATTAGTTTGTTCATCAGCAGACGGCCGAGCACAGACGTGTGGAGCTTTACACTGGTCACGATTGGCTCCACGCCAGCTGTGATGTCATGAATGCTGCAGGTGCGTCCAGGTGAAGAGAGTTTCGACACACACAGGACTCCTGAGCATCAACACGCCCAAAACATCCACCTCATACCTGAAGCTCTTACAAGACACAGAAATGGACATTTTCCACTTCATTACATCTGATTCCCCCCGATCCTCCCCACTGATCCTCCCCCTGGTGGGAGGACGGTCGAGGGGCCTCTGCAGCAGCCGGGTGACGTGATGTCAGAGCCGCCTCCTCGTCTCTGACATCACGTGGTCGGCGAGGAGGCTGCAGCAGCTTAATGAGGGCGAAGGGGCGAACACGCTTTTACACGATGGATTCATTAGAGAGACATTCTGCAGCATTTGGTAAATGAAGCCCAACTGGTGCAGCCTGCTAAGCGTGTGTGTGTGTGTGTGTGTGTGTGTGTGTGTGTGTGTGTGTGTGTGTGCCATCATGGCCCCAGGTCTCCAATTACAGACCAAACTTCTCATCTGGAACTGAGGGCAAAACACCTGCTCACAACATCTGCTGAGCTCGCTGCAGGAAGTGTGTGTGTGTGTGTGTGTGTTTGTGTTTGTGTTTGTGTTGTGTGTGTGTGTGTGTGTGTGTGTGTGTGTGTGTGTGTGTGTGTGTGTGTATTAATGTGAGCTAGGTTGACACTTTGTGTGTGTCAGTTCTCAGGTTGCTGCTCTGGAGGATCAGTTTTCTGGCCTTATAAACCTTTTTTAAAAAGGGGACCTGATGGAAGACACTATCAAGTTGCATTATGGGAATTATTTCTTCCGAAAAAGTCAGAATATCCTGATCGTGCACATGCAGCCAGAACAAGAGATGACTTTTACATCACACTGATCTGTAACAGCAGAAAGGTTCAGAGTGAACAACACACCTGTCAATCAGCAGAGTGAGACGCTGCTGCAAAATGATGACAACTTTGTTTTTACAACGGCAACTGGAAGGCACCCTGTAGAGCGCATACCTCCACCGACGCCCAACAGCCTCTTTAATATGCATCAAACTGTCCTCTCTCAGATAAATACACCTGGTTCTGTTCACTCAGATCCATTCAGAATAACTCACAATGTTAAAGAAAGTGAGACAAACGTCTCAGATCCGTCCCTTCATCTGGATCAGCACCAAGTTATTAACAGCTTGTTCTGGGCCCAGACTCATCCTCTGTCCAACCAACCGCTGGACCAACCGCTCAGTGAAAACACAACCTCTACAACCTGTGGTAACTACAGCGATGATCAACATCGTTCTGCTCATCTTCACGGAACTTGAAGAACATATTTAACAAGCCGACACTGAAACCCAACGCAAAACTGGCAAATCCAATAAATGTGTAAGTTATACTGACACTTTTACACTGAAATTAGTGTTTACAGGCAGATTTTTTTAAACACAGGTAATAATTGGCATCAACTCTTTTCACAGTGATGATGGATCTGAGCAGCACGTGTGAAACTACGACTGCTGATTATGATGTTACATTTGCTCATTTTCTGAGATTACAACAAAAAAGGAAGATTTAAGACCCATATTTTTCGATCTCCTTGTACACCTGACATCACAGACTATGTGTTGATTTCTTGTACTAGATTTTCTTTCTGATATTTTTTTGTTCCGTATGAGAACACACATATAACCTTGTTTTATAAAGTCAGAATCAATAATATTCTGAATCAGACACATTGTTTTTTTTTTTTATCAGGAGCTGATGACTGAAGTTTCTGAGCAGTGAGACGTCGCGCTGCTTTCTGGTCTCTGATGAGCTGCACATGCTCAGTACGGATCCGACAGCCGACACAGAACAGTGTTCATGTCACAGCCGAGCTGAACCGGAGCTGATACAGACCCGGCACTGCTGCAGGGTCCACTGACCCGGGACCAGACCCGATAACATTCACACACAGAAGCCAGGTGTTACAGGAGTGAACACAACACTGCAGTGATGACACAACACAAACACAACACAACAAGACAGAACTTCTGCCTTCTCTCATCTTCTCTCTCAGGATCTAACAGATACAAAAATACATGAAATCTGAAAGCCGAAGATCTTAAAACATCTTCAAGAAACTAAAAACCAACATCAGCTCTTCTTCTTAAACACACACCTGCTGACCTGAACACACACCTGCCGACATGAACACACACCTTGTTGTCTTGAGTCCACCAGGTGAACGTGCTGCTAACACACTTAGCTTGTTAGCTTGTTAGCTGTAGCATGTGAAACAGTGTAAATCCTCTGTGCTGCTGTCGACACAGTTCTGATCAGAAGCTAAAGGTTCTGCTGCTCTTCCTCCAACACCACAGAAACTGAATGTCCTCCTGTCTGCAGAGCTGCAGCTCAGGTCCAGTTCAGGTGAACATCCACCTGCAGCTCACCTGTCTGCAGGAGGACACCTGATCTCCATCTCCACAGGAGGTTTCATCCATTCAGTCATAAAAAGACACATTTCTGAGCTCACAGTCTGAAAACATCTGAAGTTATTGATCCTACCTCCTGCTGCAGGTGGACGTCTCTCCGTCAGCCCCACGTCTCTTCTTCTTCTTCTTCTTCTTCTCCTCTTCATTTCCAGCAGATCTGAATCTCACTGTTCTCATCATTGTTACAGAGTCTTTGTCGTGATTGTTCATGTTCCAGGTCTTTTTCTTGCTCCACATTTTCATCACAATCCATGAGATGATATGTGACCATGTCCAGCTCTCCACACGTACATGTCCGTGTTGTTTACTGTCCAGGTGTGTCCAGGTGTGTCCAGGTGCGCTGTCTACCTGAGCACAGTGTTGTTAGCTGTGTGTTCAGGTAGTTTTCCCTCTGTTGTATTTTCACTGCTGACAGATTTAATGTTTCCACACAGACATTCAGCTCTTCATCTGCTCCACTCCAACATGTGCTGACATCCTCACACCTGCTGCCACTTCCTGTTGATTAGAGGGAGCTCAGGAGGGGGCGTGGCTTCTTCTTCTTCTTCTTCTGCTTCTGCTGCTTCTCCTTCTTGTGTGGACCAGAGATTAAATTATAGTGAGCTGTTTAACTTGTAGTGACTCGTTGTGTTGCAGGTGACCTCTTCTTCTCTCCTGTGTGTGTTTCTTACTGTTTAAATTTGTTCATTAAACTGTAGAAAACTGTCCTTTCTACATTTTGTGGCCTTTACTTCTTTTCCTTCTCTATTTATTTTATTTTTTACTTTATTCTGCCAACAGAACACTCGAGCAGATTAATAAGAACATTAACCAACAAACACCACAGAAATAAATTCAAGTAATAAAAAATAACTGACAGAAAACAGTCGGACAAAATAAATAATGACTATTCTTCTGATTTATTCAATCTTTATTCAAACTGTATAACTTTAAAGTGATTCTGTGGATTTAAACACTAGTTTCTATAATCAGCACAGGTTAGATTGTATGTTAATGTGTAGTTTGATGACACTGTCGAGGATTACTCGTCTTCTTACAGAACACACAGCTCACCTGGACACCTGGTGATGCTGCTGATACAAACTGCATTTTATTTACATTCAAAATGTTTAAAGAGAAATCAAATATTTGTTGAACGTTCGTGGCTGCAGAATAAGGAGAAATATCTTCAAGGTTTGAACTGAAGGTAATCCAGAATAATCGGATTTGATTTCTCTTTTATCGTAATGCAAGTCATCTGATCCGAGGCCGTCGATTGTTGCTCGTCAAGTACTGAAGCTTTGGTTTGGTTCCGAACCCAAACGACTGTACGCTCAAATCTTTCTCCAGAACTGTTTTTAGTGTCGAAGCACAAACTCCAAAGACTCAACAGGTTTCACAGCCATCGTTTAATAACCAGTAGAATAAAACTCAAACAGGTCCATCCTGTCTGGTTCTGATAGTTGAACCAGGGGAGGTGACACGTACTGAGCTCCAGTCACACAAACACCAGCCCGTATACGGTACGTTGTGTGTTTGTCCCCAGCAGCTTGACTCTGGACCAGGACTGAGTCTGCAGCGATCTGCAGCGTCTCGGAGGCCTCGGCGGTAACTGGACAGTGACGGAGCTGCTCGCCTGTCGGCACGCTCTCCGGGTCTTATCTGGACTCGTGGTTTCCAGGCCAACAGCGTGGGAGCCGTCCGGCCGGCCGGCGCACAAACTGTGGCGTCTGAAATTGATTAACTCATTTATATTCAGGCCCGCTGCTTCTCTGAGCCAAGACAAAGAAGAAGAAGTCCCTTCAGCAGAACCAGAACAGCAGAGGAATAAATCACTGTCGATGGCTTCTTTTAATACACCGACGCCTGTGAGACGAAGCTCATTTAGTTCTTTTTGTGGAGGAACCGGCGCCGGGTGGTTCTGCAGAGCCCGGTGACAGGTGAGGCGGGAGATGACGAGATGATCGGGTTCAGGTGATCGATCGCAAACACAGCCAGACGACTTACAGACGGCTTCCACAATGAAGCCTTATTAAAAGCTGCATAATGTGACGCGGCGTGATGGAGAGGGCAGCTGGTGCTGGTCCGGCCCGCGGCCCGAGTGACGGCCGGCGGCGCCGCGTTGTGACATCACGCTGACTCTCCTCATTAGGCTAATTGAGCAGCAGAGCGGCGTCTCACATCAGGACGCAGCCTGACATCTTAGTGAGCAGCGTGGAGCCGCCACATCCGCCCGGCAACACATCAGGACGACCTGTGTGTGTGTGTGTGTGTGTGTGTGTGTGTGTGTGTGTGTGTGTGTGTGTGTGTGTGTGTGTGTGTGTGTGTGTCAACAGACTTGAGAACAAACTTTCCTGCTACATGGAGCCGACGGGTTCTTCAGTTTCACTCTCCTCCTCGACATCAGGATTGATTGACCCGCTCCAGGCTCCGGAGGTTCTGTCTGTGGTGAGAAGTTCTCAAACTGTTGAAGTTTAAACTTTATTAAACTTTATTTATATGTTGTAAAGAAAGACGACGGCCTTAAAGGGATATTCCGGTGTAAGTTTTAGCAACTCCATGTAATGCTCAGTTCTTATTATCGAGAGCTGACAGGGAAAAGAACGGAAGTAATGGAGTAATAATCAGACATTTTCATCCTTGAGCTGCAGAAATCTACTGCACTTGGTAATCGACTCGTCAGGGCTTCCCCACACAGGCAGGCTGCTGGAGGAGAGGGTGAGTTGTGTTGTGTTTTTAATCCAAATCCAGCAAAGCTAGCAGATGTTTGATGCTTCGTACTGTGTGCTGGGACTGTACATGTACTGTTGCTGAAGTTTGCTGCTGTTCTCACCATTAATTGTGGCTTTTTGATGGCGGTTTCTAGTTGGAGACATAAGCTGCAGTGTGTTGTTATCGTGCGGTCTTTCTGAGGTTGCTAAAACTAGCTAAGCTAGCGGTCAGCTAACTTGACCTCTCGAGGGGGAGTCTTACTCGGTGTCACGGTGTGTTAGACCATGGATTAAACTCACACCGGAATATCCCTTTACAGGAGCAGAACAGACGGACGTGTTTGACAGTACGAAGCCGTTTGTGAAGTCTGACAAATGTCCTCGAGTGATGTCATCTGAGTCAGGAAGTTAGAAACTGAAACAAACGTGTCGGTGTGAAGCGAGCCGATCCTGCAGGATACAGGCTACATTAGCTGCTGCTGCTGCTGGTCATGTTGCATTGTGGGTAGATCAGCTCAGTGAAGGACTCTTTGAATCTCCTCACCAAAAGTTCATGGTTTTATTTGTCACTTTACAGTACGAGACTGTCGCCTTCACGTTACACATCCTGAAAACATAAAGACAGATATTCAAATATTTAAAACTGACAACATTTCCCTGCTAGCATTTACAAATACCGAACTCAGAGATGTGAGTTTATTCCTTCATTTAGTCGACAACACAGACGTGAAATTGTAGAAATGACGGCGGCTTCACTGAATCACGAGCAGGAGGGAAGGTAGGAGCCGACGTTTACTTCATCACGATGCTTTAAAGTCAGAAAAGTGTCTTTTTCCATGGAACAGAATAAAAGAGAACAAGACTTGTTGTTGAACGTGTCAGAGTGAAGCCCTGAGCGTTAGCGTTAGCGTAGCTGCAGGGATTTATCTGCAGCTCAGATCGTCTTCAGCAGGCGCTGCAACCTCGGAAATTACACCCCCACACAGCTCTGAGAGAAGCACACGAGATAAAAAGTTTGGTTGTACCGTGAAGACAGACTTTTACATTTATTAGAATGAGTTCACTGATGGATGAACGCTGCTGCTGCCGGTGCTGGATCGCCCTTTAAGACATTTCAACAAACTTTTCAACAAACTTTGAAAACTGAAAACCATCGAATGAGCGGCGCTGATAAGGTCACCGCTCGACCACACGTCTGTCGGCTCGCCTCACCTGCCGCTGTCTGTCAGACAGGTGGAGAACAGCTGCTCACAGGCACCTCTGTGACCCGGAGCTTCACCTGGAGGAACCTGGAGGACGTCTTCTGGGTTCTGCCAGAACATTTCAGATACACATCAAAAACCACTTCACTTCAGGTGGATGAGTTCTGTTCAGCTGTGGGACAGAAAACAGTTTAACGAACGTTTAAACCTCAGTTTTATAAAATCAAGATATATGAGACTGACTCCAGATCAGCTGACTGCCGCCCTCAGGAGCCGGTCCGTCTCTGTGGAGGTGATTCACAGTGATGATGGAGGCAACACCTTCATCTAAAGGAACATCAGCTCCTCCCTCCTCTGATGGAGAGTCAGGTGAAGTTCGATATTCAACCACCATGTTTGTTGTTGACCTTCTGTGAACGAGCCGTGATGTCGTGCTGACGGACTCACACCAACACACATCACGTCGCTGTGAAGCAGAAAAGATTAAGTCTCTTTCACTTCCAAGTTTTAATTACTGACGAACTATCTGTGCAGTCCGGCGGCACCAGAACTCCTCGTCTTCTTCTTCTTCACCACGATTACATGAGACCGTGAGACGGTTCGGCCTCCGGGCGACGCCGCCTCCCACTTCTTACAGCAGCATCAACACAACTTCCTGTTTCCTGCTGACAGCCTGAACAAGGGCTCGTACAGGAAACATTTATAGAGCGGAACACACTTCATCGCCTGTTCATACGGAGCACGCACTGAGCAGACGTGACAGCGAGCGAGGCGACGATAGCGCCAATACCTCCGGAGATAAACGCTACCGCCTCTTTCTTTTTCAGTCACAGTCGTCGGCGCGGCCTCCGCCTCTCCGCCCGTCTCCCGCGTGTCATCTCAGATTAATGGCGTGTGGAGAGGTGCAGGGGAGGGATGTTTTCCACGGCGTTTCACAGAGTTAATCTCGGCTGCGGTGTCTTGTCAGCACATCCGATACGTGGCGATTTCCCCCGAGGCGGTCTCCTATCTCTCTCTCGCTCCGTTTGTGAGAGGAGGAGGAGGAGGAGGCGGCGATGAGCAGATTCATACAGCAGAAACAGAACCAGGAGCAGCTACTCTGAGAAGATCCACGTCTGAGTTATCTTTGATTTATTACAGACATGTGACTGACACAGAACCAGAACCACGGACGGACAGAAGTCAGCAAACAACCACTGTTCGTCTCGTTTCACTGAACAACTGCAGCTCACTGACAAGAAAAGGAAAAAGAGACCAAATCAAATGATTCTGTATGCAGAAAGGCCGAACGAGCAGCTGACATCTGACGGTCGGACTCCTGTGGGGCCTGGAAGACAATTACACCGAGTCAGAGGACAGAAAAACATCCTCAGCAGAGGACGGCGGTGGGGAATAATCACCGCGGTCGCCCGTTTTACTGGCTGGAGCTGTTTAATCACAGGGTCACGATGTGTGACTGTTTGCTCAGAAAAGCAATTATCATGACTAAATGTCTTCTGCGTGTTCGCGGCTCTGTGAGGCTGCGATGGACATTCACACTGGAAACTAATCTGATGGATGGATAAGAAAGAAGCAGGCAGCAGGACAGTCAGTCTGAGCGTTTATCAGTGCCCGCGTTACGTACAGAAACACTGAATCGTAACTGTTAACATGCTTCTGTGCAGCAGCTCAGAGTCAACCCGATCTCCAGAACCAACGTTCGTTCAGTACGTTTCTGCAAAACCACCGATCAGTGCAGACTGAACGTTTCTTTACGTTTGTTAGGTTGAATTTTCTGTGCTTCTGTTCTGGTTCGGCACAAAGACCAGCTGATCAGGTTCAGGAAAACTATCCTGTGACTTGAACTGTGGTCGGCTGTTCGGACGCCTCGTTGACTCTGATATCACCGCCTCCATCGCCTCCACCTCCTGAGACAGCTGACTGATAATCATATAACATGAACGTGAGGTGCCACGTTTGGTGCAGAGGTCGACCTCGGACGTGTCTGTGGTTTGCAGAAACATTAAGCTGCTGACATAAAATCCTGGAGACGGAGCTGCAGTCAACACATCCTGATACGTAGACTGAAAATTATATTATCAATCAGAGAAACTGATCACAAATGTAATTTCCGGTACATTCAGATTTTCACCATAGTTTCACCATAAAACGTGCACAAATATGAATAAAGTAATTGTAACTTTACGGTTAGATGTCTGCAACAATGGTGAACATAAATGAGGCTGAGCTAAAGCTGCTGAAGGCCTCCACCTGCGTCCTCGAGTGATGTCACTTGAGTCAGTGTCGCGTGTTGTCGAGTTAAGGCCTCCACACACCGGCTCCGACGACTTCCTTCTCCGACCACTCCATCGCCTCCTGTCTGACCCGTTCAGCAGAATGAAACACACCGCCCCGGCTACACAGCAGCGTATACGTTCTGCAATAAGTCTCCTAAACATCGGGTGGCGCTAGTCTCGTGCCAGTCACCCAACACATAAAAACAGGAAATGACAGAACGGAGTGCGGACCGTAGCTTATCAGAACAAAGCACACACAGTGTTAGCTCGGCATTACTTGCGTGATGTCGTATTACGGTGGTCTCTCTTCCACCAGGGCAGCCAGCTGCTCCTCAAAGTCCTCGGTCCACACAGCCATGGCTTCCAAACATACGTTGGTTTATCCCCAAAATAACGAACGGTGAAGTGTTGTTTGTAACTCTGTGCCGTCTCTGTTTATGTGGTTTGTTTACCATCGTCACTTCCGCCGCCCCTCCCACACGCCGCGCTGATTCGCTGGCACACCGCCAATCAGAATGGTCACTGAACAGCTAGCTAACAACCAATCAGAGTATCCGACGGCGTCCAACCTCAGACGGCCGACTGAACATGTTCAGTCGGATCAGACGCAGCTGAACACACCGAACAGAGCAGCTCCAGAACTCGTCCGACTCTCTCCTAACGCTTCAGACGTCCGACGTCGGAGCCGGTGTGTGGGGGCCTTTAGAAATACGTGAGCTGAGATCTGTAGCTGCTCGTCATCGCTGCTCTGCGGTGGAGTTGCATTGTGGGTACTGTAGCTTGTAGGATGTGTGTTGCAGCTCACACACAGTTCAGGTGTGTTTACTTCAGGTCACTTCCACGACTAACACGAGTCAATAACCCTGAAGTGGAACCCTGACGGGATGGTTTCCACACCACAGAGGCTTGATGAAAGGCTCAGCAGCTGCAGGAATAATCACCAGCATCACTTTAATTCAGCCAGTTTTGCAGGATCTGCTCAGACCTCCTGCTGTGACGCGTTCCTGGAGTCCGACCTTGAAAACAAAGCAGTTGTATAAAAGTAATGACTTTAAGTGAAACCTGTTATGAGTCAGAGCTGATT
Organism: Lagodon rhomboides; assembly: GCA_039737535.1. Taxonomy (NCBI): domain Eukaryota; kingdom Metazoa; phylum Chordata; class Actinopteri; order Spariformes; family Sparidae; genus Lagodon; species Lagodon rhomboides. The sequence goes on from CM077784.1 coordinate 37,915,417, forward strand.
GCTGTAAAATTAACACTCCTGTTCCTCCGCTGCTCCACGTTCCTCCGGCGTCCAGCAGCCGAGGGAGCCGCTCATTAAACCCGCTGGGTTTTTAACGAGAGCGGAGCTGCAGAAGCTACAAGACGGAGCCGGCTGAACCTCCACTGTAACACTGAGGAGGACGTCCGCTCCAAGCAGGACATCACCTGTGGACATCACCTGTGGTGCTGCTCAGCTGCTGATCGGGTCTCACCTGCTGTCACTCCAGAACTCAGATTCTCCTTCAGCTCTGAAAGAATCAGACTGGAGGCTATTTTTCATATTATAATATTTATATTATATATATATCTCTTTGAATATAAATATTGATTCATACGTGGCGTTCTGTTCCATCCCGCTCTCCCTCAGTGATGTCATCGAGCGAGGCGGCGAGGCCATCTCTCGAGTGGATTGGAGGATTGGGAGGATTTGTGTGGCTTCTTGTATCGCAGCCATGTCTGCTGGATCCTGAAACCATTTAACCCTGTAATCACACTCAATCCTGTTATGTGAGGAAGAAAGGAGGGATGAGACGCTGTTTCCTGCCGCCACCGCCGCGTCGGCAGCGTCTGTTTGTTTTCAGCTGCGTGGTCGTCGCTTCACAAACAGCCGAGACACCGAAGACCACCGAGACGCCTCCGGCAGCTCCAATCAATAACAGGAAGAAACACGGAGATGTCTCTGTATAGCACGAGTCTGCTGATACTCTCTCTCTCTCTCTCTCTCTCTCTAATAAAGCTCTCATATATATATATATATATATATATATATATATATAGATAGATAGATAGATAGATATTTATATATATGTTTGTTACTGTCATCACGATCCCTGAGAGTGAAGTATTGTGTGTGTTTCCATTAAAACACATCGATGAGACACTGTTGCTCTGCGTGAAGCAACTCCACGTGTCACTTCTGACCAAAAACCAGTACAATTACCTTTATTCAAATATATTTACTCAAGTACTCAAACTCAGAATATTAATATTTACAATATTAATGAGGTAATAATACAAACTTTTCATCATCATCAGTGAATAAACAAGCTGCTCTCAGAGGACCCAGAACACTGTCTGAAGCTAGAAAGGTGGCAGGGTCCGCCACATATCAAACAGGTGTGCTTTGGAGGAACCAGCTGAGCCGGTTCCTCCAAAGCACACCTGTGTAATAATCAAGCATTTATACTTTTGTTGAGCGTGTGCAGCCAGTTTCTCCAGGAAAAGATCTGAACGCTTCTTCCTCCAGTGAAGCTGCTTCGGACTCGGAGGACTCGGACGACTCGGAGGTGAAGCGACTGTTAAAACTCACCTGTGTCTTCAGAAGCTGTTGTTTCCTCTGTCGTTCCTTGATTACGTTCACAGCTGCTCAGATTACAGGGATTAAAGTTAAAAACAGTACAATTACTAACAGTACTTACTTAAGTACTCAAACTCAGAATATTAATATTTACAATATTAATGAGGTAATAATACAAACTTTTCATCATCATCAGTGAATAAACAAACTGTACCCAGAACACTGTCTGAAGCTAGAAAGGTGGCAGGGTCCGCCACATAGTACACAGGTGTGCTTTGGAGGAACCAGCTGAGCCGGTTCCTCCAAAGCACACCTGTCTAATAATCAAGCATTTATACTTTTGTTGAGTGTGTGCAGCCAGTTTCTCCAGGAAAAGATCTGAACGCTTCTTCCTCCAGTGAAGCTGCTTCGGACTCGAGGACTCGGAGGACTTGGAGGTGAAGCGACTGTTAAAACTCACCTGTGTCTTCAGAAGCTGTTGTTTCCTCTGTCATTCCTTGATTACGTTCACAGCTGCTCAGATTACAGGGATTAAAGTTAAAAACAGTACAATTACCTTTACTTAAGTACTCAAACTCAGAATATTAATATTTACAATATTAATGAGGTAATAATACAAACTTTTTCCATCAGTGAATAAACAAGCTGACCCAGAACACTGTCTGAAGCTAGAAAGGTGGCGGGGTCCGCCACATATCAAACAGGTGTGCTTTGGAGGAACCAGCCGAGCCGGTTCCTCCAAAGCACACCTGCTTAGTAATCAAGCATTTATACTTTTGTTGAGCGTGTGCAGCCAGTTTCTCCAGGAAAAGATCTGAACGCTTCTTCCTCCAGTGAAGCTGCTTCGGACTCGGACTCGGAGGACTCAGGAGGACTCGGAGGACTCGGACTCGGAGGACTCAGGAGGACTCGGAGGACTCGGACTCTGAGGACTCAGGAGGACTCGGAGGACTCGGAGGACTCAGGAGGACTCGAACTCGGAGGACTCGGGAGGACTCGGAGGTGAAGCGACTGTTAAAACTCACCTGTGTCTTCAGAAGCTGTTGTTTCCTCTGATTACGTTCACAGCCGCTCAGATTACAGGGATTAAAGTTATCAATGTGAGTGATAACGACGCTGCTGATGACTGTTATTACTGTTTCTGCTCGCCGAGCGAGTGAAATAATTCACTCTGCGTCCTGACTGACGAGATAATGTGCGTAATGACTTCACCTCCACTCGGTGTGTTATCAGGACATCATGTTGTCTGTTAACGCTAATTATTCTGCTCCCCAGTCGGTCCAGAACAATAAGCTAATGACTGCAGGAGCAACAGAAATCAGCCTCAGACTTCACGACTCTGTTTCGCCGCTCGACTTCAACAAAATAATCAAATGTAGCTTCTTCGTTTTCTGTTTTGGGCAGCGAGTCACGTGTCCGACCGTCTGAAAACATCTGTCTGGAGAAGAAATTGAATTAGTTGGAGAGAAAGCAGAAAACTAAAAACACATCAGGGTGATAATACGGAGGAAACAATCAGTGTCGGGCTGCAGAATGATTCCATTCGTGTCGGAGGCACATTTCATTGTGGCTCAGACAATGAGTGACACAGTTCATGGTACCAAATCATCAATTAATCTGCATCCACCTCCGTCGCCTCCTCCGCCCGGTTCTGCTCCTCCATTGTGCTGCAGGCGGGTTTCATCTGCTCATTGTTACCTCTGAGTGGCACCTCTCCATTTTTTAATCAAGGAGCAAAGACGGCGCGGCGCTTCGATCCAGTCGGAGAGCGCCGCTGCTCTTATTGAATTATTCCGTCAGTTTTCTGCCTCCGTCGGAGAGAAAAGGCTCTATTGTTGAGAGATGGATTCTCATTTGGAGGAGCTTCATGGGAGAGCGGAGAGAAGAATGGCTCTGTCATGTTCCCACCACCCTCGGCTCCCCGTCCTCGCCGCCGCCTCGCCACCGCGCCGACCCAAACCGACTTTAAATAGGCGCCGAGGATAACATCAGTGTCACGGGCAGAACAATTCAATTTAAGAGCTCTGTCAGGTGGAAATGTGATGAACTGCATTTATCCTCCGGAAGAAAAGCAGAGATGATTCGCTCCGTCGTCGCGATCAGAGGCGGAGGGCAGAGTGTCAGAACGTGTCGAGGGAACCGAGCCGGTAAAGAGTCCGGACTTCAGCTCCGACTGTGAAATGAAAACTTCGGTTTGGGTTCATGAACGATGTGAAGATGCTGATCTCATCTCAGACCTGAAGCAGCACTCGGACTCGCAGAGAGCAGAAGTTCAACAGCACATTAGTTCTGCAGAACTGAGTCAGAGCGACGGTGGAGCCGAGCCGAGCCGTGACCCGAATACAGCCCGAGGAAAACAGGTAAACACAGAACTCAGCAGCATCGAGGCGAACATGAGGAGAAAACACTAACTTGACCTCGACTGCAGAGTCAGAGCCGCTCCGGGAACAGAACCATCTGCTGAAGGCTTGAGCGTAAAGCCGGGGCGGTGCTGTAGGTACCGCTGGAGCC
>CM077784.1:37924244-38079244 GCA_039737535.1 Lagodon rhomboides
TACCAGATGAATTTGGTTCCGCCTCGCTCCACTCATCCATCTGGGATCGCTCCATTGGAGATGTGTTTCAGAAGGCTGGGCCTTATCAAACATCCTTGCATGTGATTGGATAAACCACTTGTCTGTCATCTTTACTGACGTGCTACTTCAACCACTCACATCGAAACCAACCTGTGACGTCGATGAGAGCGACGTTCTTTTAACGAACAAATATTGGGTAGATTGGACGACGCGGATGAAACAGCAGCATCAGTGTTGACGCTTGCTTCCTCGATGCGAGCCGCCATTGTTGTCTGAATCAAAACAGTCGCTTCTCCGCTACGTCACATCTATGAAACTCCCGCCCGGTGGTCCTGATTGGCTCGACCTGAAAATCTGGTGCTGAAATCCCTCCCAACGGGAGCGATCCCAGATGGATGTGAGTGGAGCTAGGCGGAACGAAATGCATCTGGAGAGAGTCAGGTTAGATTCCTCCAGATTCTCTGAGAGGATCACAGAGTTACTGCTGATGTTTTCCCCAAAACTGTCAAGATTCAACATGGCCCCTGTTCTCCTCTCACCTGACGGGCCAGCTGCTGCACCTGAGACTCGAGGATGAACTCTTCTAAGCTTTGACTCAGAGGTCTGAACGGGTTTCTTTCCATTCACTGTGACAGACCACAGAAGAAGAAATCCTGCCATCCTGAAGAGACACTTTAAACTCTACCGTCTGCGTCTGTTCTGAGACTTCAGGATCTTTACATTCAACATGTCTAAAGTTTCACTCTCAAACACAGCCGTCTGCTCTCCGAACGCTCGAACGCTGAGTCAGAGCGACTGACGAGGTGCGATTTTACTCCTCGCCGATGTTTGTTTGTTCGTTTATCGGCTGTTTGTCTGCCGGGCGGGCGGCGCCGTCACGCTCGCTCTGAGCCGGGCGGCTTCGTGCGGCTTCGTCTGGACCGTCGTCGTATTTATAGATCCGTCTGTCTGAGGACGGAGCCAGAAGCCAGGGAGTAATGATGCGCTGCAAATGGGACTCATCCAAAACTCGTCTCTCCTCTGCCCCCACACACAGCCCTATTAACCTTCAGACACACACACACACACACACACACACACACACACACACACACACACACACACACACACACACACACACACACACACACACACACACACACACACACACACACACACACACACACACACACACACACACGTTTACGGTATCTTTTTTATAGATTGAAAGCTCCGAGCGACCGTTTGCCAAGTTCTGCATCAACCTGCAGGAAGCGATCAGATTATACGACGGCACATTAAAGCTGCACATTAAAGCTTGTGGAGCTGCTGCGGCCCGGTCACCTGACCAGAACTTCCTCCAATCAGAACCAGAACATCTCACAGTCGGATCTCTTCCAACAGGTGAGCGTATAAAACATTTAGTGTTCACGTATACGGATTCCAGATATTTAACTGGTCGGACAGATTTGTTCCTGAGCATCACACCAGCGGAGCCACAAGCCGGGCCGGGAGTTACTGGTTCTGATCCAGGTTCTGTTTACCTGTTCATTATGCAGTCAGTCACCAAATCCATGTATTAAAGTAATGTAACTCGATTTCTTTCCATTAAATCGAAGACGTGATGTGTGCGTATTTTATTCTTCACATCACGATGTGTTTTAAAATCAGACCTGCCGACTCTTCAGTTTCATTTGGAGTGAGATTTGTTTTATTGTATTTTCTGAGCAGTTCTTCTGTGACGGGCTCGTGATAATAAAGTAAAGTCAATAATCAGAGTGGATAATGAAGACGTTTCTTATTAACTAGGAAACTCAAGGAGAAACAGCAAATCAATAGTAAACAAAATTGGGTAGTTACCTTCCGTCTGTCTTCTAGTAAGCAGGAGAACGTCAAGTGGGTTTTAAATGTCGGCGCCGTTGTGAGTGAAAGATAGTTAGAGACGCCAAGACCCGCCTTACGTTGCTTCTGATTGGTTTATATTGCGTGGTGCCTTCCGTGGTCGGTTAGATTTAGGCACAAAGGACTGATGGATTGGTTATCTCGGTCAGTCACTCAGAGTTACTCGAACTACGGCAAGCCACGTACGAGTATTGAATGGGGAAATAAGCGTGAGAAATGTCATGTGTGGTGTGAGAATGGGACTGTCACACTCAAAGCGTGACGCTTGGCAGCTCTGCGTTTGTTTGACCTCCAGACAGCAGATCCTGGATCAGGAGACCAAACACAACCAGACAAATCTGGGGATTTTATTTATTCATGATTCATGAACAAAATCATCAGAATAAATGTTAAGTACGATTCTGTGAAACCCCAGAAATGTTCAGACTGAATGTTTCTTTATGTTTCCCATGTTTAGGCTGAATTTTCCATTTCTCTCTGGTCACAGCTCTGTGATGAGGCTCTGGTGATGTTCAGGAAACATCACGGTCTGGTGTAAAATGATCTGTATTGCTGGCGACGATCTGACTTCCAGCTCGGAGACATCTTCAGGTGTCCTCAGAAACCTCCAGCGGTGCGACTCAAACTGTCCTGACTGAACTCAAACTGACAGGTTTTGTGTGTTATTGAAACAGATCTGCCTTTTGTCTCGCTCTGATGTTTATCAGGTGAAGCTGCAGGTGTCAGGAGGGAATCTGAACGACTGTTGCTCTTAAATGATGGTAAGTTGCGTCACGTTTGAACTGAAGCAGTGAAGAAAACCCAGAAGAAAGAAGAAGAACAAGTCATTTGACTTCAGTAAAACGCTCCTGAACATCTGTCAGCCGTCTGCAGCTGGAGACTCGTACAGTTATTGATCCAGTTCACTGTGTGTTGATCTACATGTCCACGATCACACCGGACGTCTCACCGTGAGACTGTGAGCCTCCATCGATCCTCGCTGATATAAAAGGAGCTCACATCGTCAGGCTGAATGTGTGAGCGACCGTCCTGCAGCCACACGGACAACTTTAAACAGCTGAGAGCAAACTGACTTCACTGCAGCGTAGGCAAAGAGAAGATGTCAGGTCACATGTCTGAGTGAAGACGTCTGGTCTGCAAACATCTGGATGTGACACCCGATGTGTCGCTGCCGGATGATTCAGGCTGTGTAGGAGCGTCTCTCTGAGCATCCTTCAGCTGCCACAGTGTGGGCTCTGCTGCACAAACTGGATTTGGAACGACTGTACATAATTACTGTCACGCCAATAAAGCAAATTTGAATGTGAATGAGCGAGGGAGAGAGGAGGAGAGACGGAGGTTGTGATTTCTCGCTCTGTAACTGGAACCGATCGAAGCCCTCAGGACACAGATACGTTTCATTTGGAGGTGAGAGCAGATCGTCACACGACCTCCTGCGAGGACGAAGGAGCGAACGAGCCGCCACGAAGACGAGACGACGACAGTTCAGGGAGCAGAAATCCACCATCTCGGACCAACGTGAAGATGAAACAGAGCTCACACAGACAGCAGCAGGAGGTGGACCAGAATGCATTGCAGTAATGTGACATGTGACATGTTTCAGGGGGCCGAGAGACGACTGCCAGACTCTTTATTTCTGTCTCCACCTACACAGGAGTGAAGTTCAGCTGGTCTCAGCTGTCAGGTGGATTTTCATCATGTTGGTAGACTTGTAGTCAAGACCGCCTAAACCGAGACCAAGACACTACCAAGACCAGAGAGTATCAAGACAGACCAAGACCAAGACTTGTTCAGCTCGAGACCGAGACCAAAAAAAGACTATTTTTTTGCCATTTTGCATGAGTTGTAGAACCCGCATGCAGGTGCACCAAAAAATGCATTAAATTAAATGCAAAATACAAATAGTTTATAGTACAAATAGTACAAAATTGTACTTCAAATTGTACATTAACAAGAGGAAGAACTGGTCACCTTGATGTGTGCAATGGCATCTCAATTATAACACACTTTATCAAGTTGTAGTTGTAGCTGTAGTTCAGTGGGACAAGAACAATATAACACAGACATCACAAAGAACAGATACATAAACATATACATTCAAACTGTAGAACAAAAGGCAGACTACATCATGAATGCATTTATGTCTTGAGTAGACTTGTAGTCAAGACCGCCTAAACCGAGACCAAGACACTACCAAGACCAGAGAGTATCAAGACCAAGACCAAAACCAGAGAGTATCAAGACCAAGACCACGGAAAAGTGGTCTTGAGACCGAGACCGGTCTCGAGAACTACAAGTCTACATGTTGGTGACTGAAAAATGTATTAACTGTATTTTAGTTCTGGTCTGTGTCATTTTCACAATAAGCTCGTTAAGTAAAGGTGTCATTGTGTACCCGACCCAGGATCACCGACGGTCCACTGTGTCACTGTAAACAACACGGTCGGCTAAAATGAGTCATTATTACCTACCTGCCTCTCAGTCCACGTTTATACACAGCAGGGTATTTAGAGAAACGAATATTTCCCCCCTCCGTTTTCAAAAATAACATCGTGCACACAACATCGTTTTCAAAAAAGTTGTCATTTCCATCAACCTGCATAAATACGCCGTCGAGCGCCATTCTAACTCTGCCAAACCTCTGGGCGGCAGTGTAGGGAGAAGGATGAAGCCATGCAAGCCAATCAGAATCCTCAGAATCAACAACAACGAATAACACGAGCGACTTCCTGTTCCTTTCAAAACAAAGCTCACATGACGTTAAGCATTTTCTGGCACATAGCCTAATGAGCGTGAGAAGCTAAAACCCCGTTTCTCCCAGCTGACACGACAGCACAGAACCGAGTTCCAAATTCTCCACTTTGCCCGGAGTTTTTAGAAATAATCGTTTTCTGTGATAAAAACGGGGTTTTCGTGTAAATGAGAGGCCAAACCGCCTGGAAATATCTGCGTTTTCCCTTCGTGTAAACGGGGCTTCAGGTGGGTCAAACCATCTGTTCACCAACAACCTACCTTCTGTGCTTTCGTCATTGTTGCCTCCTGCTGGAACAGAAACTTCATACATGGGTCGTTTTCCATCAGCCAGGTGAACCGTCACACTCACAGGTGTCCTGGTGTTTCCCTTTTCTGACGTGTGACGGGAAACGTTTTGTGTATTTACTGTGTCGTCCTCAGCAGTTTGTGTTCACAGCTCCTCGGCTCAGGACGTCAGACTGACATCACGATCAAACAGTCACGTTGGTGTCGGTTTAAAGTCTGCACCAGAGTTTGAATGATGACTTTCACACCAGCCTACATGGACCGAAGCAAACAGGAACATGTGTTTAGCGGGTCGGGTTTGTTTCACCTAATAAATAAAAAAAAGCAAAAAAGGTAAATTGGCCACGATGAAGAGTGTTTTAGTTCAGTTCCATTTTGGACTCTTAATTTCAAACTGTCAGGTGTCACGTTTGTTTTGTCAAGTTTCTGTTTCATGTTGTGTTTAGTTCAAGTCACTTCCTGTTTTATTTTGAAGTTCTTGTGTTCCACGTCTTGTCTTCCCTTCACCTGTCCTCTTGTGTCTCACCTGTGCCTCGTTCCCCCGTTTGTCTCTGGGTATTTAAGTCCTGGGTTTTTGTTTCTGTCTTTGTCGCTTCATTGTTTGTGTTTGTAGTAGTTGTAGTTGTAGTTGTTTATGCCTTACCATGTTCATGTCGCCCTTTCGAGATAATTAAATACTTTTTTTGAATCCCTACAACCGTCTGTCTGCCGTCTGTGCATCTGCCTCGTCATCACCTGCTACCTTTGTGACAGAAAGGTAGCTTAAATACCCAGAGACAAACGAGGGAACGAGGCACAGGTGAGACACGAGAGGACAGGTGCAGGTAATCAGACAGAACAGGGAAGACAAGAACTACAAAATAAAACAGGAAGTGACTTGAACTAAACACAACAGGAAACAGAAACGTGACATTAGGAGCCTTTCATTCCAAAAAGAAATCGGGTCGGTTCTGTTCTCAGGTGGAGCCAAAAACACCAGGTTCTCCCTGACATGAAGTGTGAAAATCTGTAGGTTGTTATTATAATGGTTCTGCTCAAAACTCGTGAAAATGAAGGACCGAGTGTGTAACGTAACTGGATCAAGAACCAGACCGGAGCGGAGGATCCTCACGGAGGGAAACGTAGCTTCACTGTACTTCACCTCACCTCTCAGTTAGTCCTGCAGAGCTGAGCAGAAGCCTCACAGCTGGAGTTTCCTCTTCACACGCTGCCATCGAAGGCAGCAGCTCTGAGATCAGCGTCCTGCAGCTGCTGACGTGTCTTCATGTTCACGACTCGTTCACGTGGCCTGCTTTCCTTCAGACTCTCACTCAGTCATCAGCTGTTGTTTCTGTACTTTCTCCAAACTGCAGAGCCTTTAAGGAGATTTAACACACCTGAGCACAAAGAGATGTTATATCTGTTCTACCTGTCAGAGTTCAGAGCAGACGAGGTTCATACGACAGTCACCACTTTAACCTTAGTTTGAATCCACATCCTCGGTGTGTGTGGAGTTAAAGAAGCAGGTCCACGTGTGATTCAGCGACTCAGTGTGAAACAGACTGGAATTAAAACGTCACAATGGATTTTTATTCGTGACGACTTCTTCTTCTGTGTGTGTGTTTACTCTCCTGACGATAGCAGCGACTCGTTAATCCTCCGAAGGAAGGAATGAATTGCCGGTTTGAACTTGGAGGCAGACGATTGGACCTCGTGTGATGTATTACCCTCTGAAACCTGCAGCATTAATCAAGTGCAGCTTTATAACTTAAGCAAAAATCCAAGGATATCAGCAGGTGAGCAAACAAGGTGTGATGGATTACAGACGCCAGAAGGAAACGGAGAGCGCAGAAGCATCAGGTTAAATATTTCCACCGAGGTGAAGAGAGAAGCACTCGCAGAAGTAGTTGAAATAATGAAAAATCCATTTTGCCAGATGTGAGGATGACCGGTCATTTCCCACCCGGCTGCAGAGAAAACACCAAACATTTTATCCCAACAGAAAAGGAACAAACCCAGTGATGCACGTCTGCATCAAGAGATCCTCATCAATACTCACTAAACTGCAGCTTCTCACCTCCATATCTGATGAGATACGACGTAAGTTTGCTAGAGAAAAAGCAGCAAGAAGCTGGTAATTAAACGCAGAAGATAAAATCCAGGACAGCAGATCCTGGATCAGGAGACCAAACAAAATCTTCAGAATAAATGTTAAGTACGATTCTGTGAAACCCCAGAAATGTTCAGACTGAATGTTTCCTTACGTTTGTTTAGGTTGAATTCTCCGTTTCTCTCTGGTCACAACGCTGTGATGAGGCTCTGGTTGTGTTCAGGAAACATCTCGGTCTGGTGTAAAACATCTGTTTTCACCACAATCACGGATGGAGACGGTCTGACTTCCAGCTCTGAAACATCTTCAGGTGTCCTCAGAAACCTCCAGCGGTGCGACTCAAACTGTCCTGACTGAACTCAAACTACTCAAACAGATCTGCCTTTTGTCTCGCTCTGATGTTGATCAGATGAAGCTGCAGGTGTCAGGAGGGAATCTGAACGACTGTTGCTCTTAAATGATGGTCCCACCCGGCTGCAGAGAAAATGCCAAACGACAACAACAAACATTTTATCCCAACAGAAAAGGAACAAAGCCAGTGATGCACGTCTGGTCTCAAGAGATCCTCATCAATACTCACTAAACTGTGTTTCTCTCCTCGATATCTGATGAGATACGTCGTAAGTTTGTTAGAGAAAAAGCAGCAAGAAGCTGGTAATTAAACGCCGAACATAGAATCCAGGAAGCAGAGATGTGAGAGGAGATAATTGGAGGAAGTCCCCGAGCTCGCTCCGTCACGTCAGAACAGAACTCTCAGCTTCAATCCGCCTCCGGAGTCACGCCGCGACTTCACTACGCTTTAAAACCCACACAGGCTGCAGAGTCGCTGGATGAGAGCGGCACTCACACAAATATATCCATAAGTACAGAAGAGGAGCGGCGCCGGCTGACGGAGGAGGCTGCAGGATTAGCTGAATTATTTTTCGGTGGCTCGAGGGAAATCAGGCGCCGAGCACAAACGCACCTTCGGTATCTGTGAGCCGTTAACATCAGATGTGATGGAGAGTGTCTGTCGCCTGATTCCACATGAACCCGACTCTCATTGTTATTCTAATTGTCAGAGAACATCACAGTCCTCCAGCTGGAGTGTGTTTCCTGCTGCAGGCTGATGATGCAGCAGCTGCAGGCCTCAATCTGCCGCCGCTTACTTCACATTTTACCACAATCAGTCCGATGATGATGATGATGATGATGATGATGATGATGAACAGTGTGATGGTGCTGATGGTTAAAGATGCCGAGGCGTCTGCAGCAGTGCCTTGTGGGTCCTGACCGTGTGGATAAAGAGCCTGCACCCTCAGCGGAGGAGATAATGTGACTTATTGACCGTGAGACGAGAGACGGCGTCTGATTTAAAGGTTGTCATGGGGACGTCGTCACACAGAGACGACCGAGGAGCCGTGAAGGTCGGCGCCTAACGAGGCCGGCCCGTCAGAATCACATGGCGGTGAAGTGATGTCACACACGTGACGAGCTGCGTGATGAATGAAGAGTCTCATTGTACACGATGTGATGATTACCATGATGTTCTCAGCAGGTCCGGACTTTAATTTATGCATCCTGCTTTGGTTTCCTGCTGCTCATCAGCCACAGAGCAACGCTGCTGAAGGAGAGAGGTCATTATTCCATTTTTCATTTGGATTGGCGAGTCACTCGGACTTCAGGACGGTCGGGCGATAAGTAACGTAATAAAATATTTATAAAATGCTGCATTTCGTGTCGGTGCTGACTCACAGTTAGCACCGACACAGCGTACGACTCCCTGACACCTGAGGTCTGAATTTGGTCGAAGAGGAACTTAAACCACCCTGAAAATCTCGTCTTTGCTGACGTTGCTGCGATGATGTACTGGTCCACTCCAGACCGGGTTAGTGTCTGCTCAGGGTGGAGGTAGGTCGGGGCTGTTGGATGGGTGAAACAAAGACAGCCATCGACTGGGTGTTTGTGTCTCATGCATTTGTAATTGTAACTTATAAACTGATTTCACTAATGTTTCATACTGAGGTCTCGTTCAAAGACATCTGACGAGAGGTGAGTCGTCTCAGGAAGACGACGGTGGAAACACGAGTCAGAGTTGAGTCGTGCCTGAATATCGAACAGATTTTTGATCTCTCAGTTTGAGTCTTCTCTGTGAACGGGACTTGTGTTCGTGGTTATAAAAGAATCGTATTATTTAACTCAAAGGTCTCTCTGTCCGGATCGTTTCTGTAATGTTGTCAGACTCTGAGAATAACAACAAAAACAAGAAGTGGACGTAACGTTGACAGTCACAGTTGCCCCAAAGGATCACGTTACAGCCGTGTGCCGGCTGAGGACGTCTACTGGACCGGGTCCAAAACTCTTAGTAAGTGTGAATCATTGACAAAGCAAATCATGTAAATACATCTCAGGTTTTAAAATACTGGAATTCCTTTTAATTCTCCTCTCTACATCTGAACACAATCATCTGAACTTTCTTCTCCTCACAGCTTCAAAACAGGCTGCATCTGAGGTGAATTATTGATTATTTTTATTGAACATGTCTGAGAGTGGAAAAATAAATATGTCTTTTGTTAAATGCTGTGACTGGAATACTTCATGGTTAATCTAACGTCATTGTTCTCCTGGTGAAGATCAAATCAATAAACGTAATAAAATATTAATATTATAAACTGATTTCACTAATGTTTCATACTGAGGTCTCGTTCAAAGACATCTGACGAGAGGTGAGTCGTCTCAGGAAGACGACGGTGGAAACACGAGTCAGAGTTGAGTCGTGCCTGAATATCGAACAGATGTTTGATCTCTCACGAGATTTCAGTGTGAGTCTTCTCCGTGAACTGGACTCGTGTTCGTGGTTCCAAAAAGAACCGTATTATTTAACCGAAACGTCTCTCTGTCCGGATCGTCTCTGTAATGTTGTCAGACTCTGAGAATAACAACAAAAACAAGAAGTGGACGTAACGTTGATTACAGCCGTGTGCCGGCTGAGGACGTCTACTGGACCGGGTCCAAAACTCTTGGTAAGTGTGAATCATTGACAAAGCAAATCATGTAAATACATCTCAGGTTTTAAAATACTGGAATTCCCTTTTAATTCTCCTCTCTACATCTGAACACAAACACCTGAACTTTCTCCTCCTCACATTTTCATTAGTTTGATGCATCTGAGGTGAATTATTGATTATTTTTATCGAACATGTCTGAGAGTGGAAAAATAAATATGTCCTTTTATAAATGCTTTTGTTAAATGTGACTGGAATACTTCATGGTTAATCTAACGTCATTGTTCTCCTGGTGAAAATCAAATCACTACAGCAGGTATTCGTCCTGCTGAGCTCTGATGAGCGTCCACAGGCTCAACGGCACTCAGGCAGCCAGTAAATACCTGAACACGTCCCTCGACTACTCAAACACGCTGCTGTGGTGATGTGACTGCTGGGACAGACCTTTAAATAGACCGACCAATCAGGAGGGAGGATGCAGGTGGCAGGAGCTGCTGAGAGGATGTTTAGAAATCTACACACGATGGAGATATTAAAAGAAAACACTCACTGTTTCCTCCTCTGAGATGTTCATGTGAAAAGATTCATTTGTCTTCAGACGTGTGTGATTGGCCTCAGCAGCTCCTCACGCTGTCAGACAGAACAAAAGGAAAGTGCTCTGTGATCTTGTTAATTTCTCTTGTTAAAACACGAGACGGTCTCTGGATGCTGAACATCGTCTTCATCCAGTCTGACTCCAGAACACCTCTCAGGGCTCGTTGTTCCGTCCTGTCACCTGTGGAGATGGAGGGCAAGTGCTGGTGAGAAGAAATCAGGTTTTCGGTGTGAACTTCTGAGAATCAGAGCGACTGAGCGGCACCTCTGCTGCTTATCATCAGCTCCGGTGCTTCACAGTTCAGGCGATGTGACAGAAGGATAATGACGGCGCCGGCTGCTCGCTGTACAGTCGAGTCACTGCATTTTAAAAAGGTTTGAGGAACGAGGACAGAAGCGTTTTGTCAGCGCTTTAGGGAGAATTTGTTTCCTGGAGCATCGTGTCAGCTCCGCGGTGGAGACTCTCGGCCTTCACCCGCCTGATTACCTGCTGAACCCCGACGCTGGTGTCAAGTGATTCTTCTGCACACACTCCATCAGCTCGGTTACCGCCGCCGGCCTCACGACATCACACTGAAACAGAGACGTCCTCTGAGTCAAATGACTTCTCTCTGCTTTCTCCTGCTGTCAGAGATTCTCTCACTCGTATATTTTAAACATTATCAGGTTTCTTTCTGCTGTCGTCAGGAGGCGCTGACGTTCATCACGGGCCGAACTTCCAGGAACGTACCTGAAGGAATACAGTGACATTTACAAGCAGCCAGTTCACGACTGAGTCCAATAAGTCAACAACATAAACTCATAAATGTGAAGAAAGGAAATATTCTGACTCCTATTTTCATTATAAACAGAAAAATCCAACCGTCCACCATCTGAACTCAAGTTTCTGTCTCTGACTGAACTCAGACCAGTTTAATCTGCTCGTTAACTCATCGTCAGACTCACTTCATTCAGACTGAGTCAGAGTCACCAGAACAGTTCTGGTTTGTCTCCACAGTCTCCTCTGGTTCGGTCCAAATCAATCCTCAGCTCACAGTAACATGTGAAGATATTCTGTCTCTATACGCTGATGATGTCCGACTCTCTCTCTCTGTCCTCTCCTGCCGTGTCTTCTCGTCCCCGGAGTCATAGTCCTGGTCAGAGCTGCTGTAAATCACCTCTGTAGTTTGTCCTCTGTCTTCACACTGTCTCTCTCAGAGGTTCACTCTCATGTTACTGAATCCAGTTGAGCTCGGTCGCTCGTGGTGACTTCCCTCATGATCCAAAGGGGGTCATCCCTATGTTCCCTGGGTCCTATGTTCCCTCCTTTTTTAGAAAAAAGGTCTTATGTTCCCCGTTTTTCCCAAAAAGGGACCTATGTTCCCCTGTAGCAATACATAGGTTAGGGTTAGGGTAGGATTAGGGTAGGGGGTTAGGGTTAGGGTTAGCCCGTAGGCCTACATAGGCCTGTTTGCCATGGAATTTTTCAGTAATGGTGGAAAAAGTAACACACAAAGCGGGGAACATAGACACGCTCCCATCCAAAGTGTCAGCCGAGGCGAACTCTCCGCGGCTAACTGAGCCATGAGATAATAAGCTATCGGCAGCTAGGTACAGCTAGGATAGCTATCAGAGGCCTGCAGTTGCTCTGCCCTCGACATTTGAAGGTATTCTATCCATGTTTTACAGATGGTCTGTGAATATTCTCATTCATCCAGGTCATAGTTATCTCAAGGAAACTGAATCGAACGCAACTGGATTTGGTTTTTGTCTTGAAGACGTTTCACCTCTCATCCGAGAGGCTTCATCAGTTCCTGCTCCCTTGACTAGGCTGAGACTAGTCCAACTAGCCGGTGTGGAGGTCCAGCTATTTAACCTCTCAGGAGGCGGTCACAAGGCCACTGATGTCTATGGGTCGTATGTGCTCCATTATTGCCAACGACAGTCGTTAGTGTGGTCGTTGGGGATGGTGGAAAGTTGGTTTCGAACTTCGTTAGTGTTCTATTGTGTTGTAACGACAGTCGTTGGAGTCACATGAGGCCCTTTGTGCACAGCCGTTGTTCTTAGAGGCTAAGTTGTTGAATCTCCTGGGAAGACATGAAAGGGCAGCATTGTAAATTGGAGATTCGCAGACCCCCTCCTCTGTTTAGAGATGGTTTTTCAATTTTTGCATAGAGATCCTAAAGATCCTTGAAGAAGACTTTTCTGTGAGCCTCTTCTGCCTCAGCCGGACTCACTGAGGACTCTCAGCTCTCAGTAATGTGGTGATTACTGTCATCGAACGTCACAAACAGCCGAACACTGCAGTTGTACCGAGCCCATACTGAAACAGCAGAGCGGCTCTTGTTTACATGTCCTAACCTGCAGACATGACAGATTAATGTGATTACACAGATGCCTTCTTTCCAACAGACGTCTGCTGCAGGATGTGCTAACCGCCTATTGATCGCTGAGAGCCAGTAACTAAGCCCTTTCCAGTTTTCTGAGGTAGCGGTACGATGCTAAATGTCAGAGAAAAGTCAAAGCCTCCCGGGTTCAGATTAAAAGCGAGGCTGAGGGGTCAGGCAGGAGTCAGCCATTAGCGTGGCGCAGCATCCATTGTGTCCACGTTCCTCTGCTGAGTCGGAAAAGGCCAGCGCGTCGATATTTAGAACGACCGGGCATTTTTCTCCCGAGGCCAGCACAAGACTCCAGCGTGGATTAATCTGAGTTCAAACTGTATCACAGGGACAAAAAGAGGAGGGAGTCTCACAGATACCACAGATGGAGGTTTAATTGGTCTCAGGCAGCTTCAAATGAGGATGATGTAAAGGTAGAAAGGAAAATGAACCGACGTTACATCAAGCTGGTGAACCTGCTGCTTGTATGGTCCCGTTTATTGACTCTGTTCTTCAGCGAGTCTCACATCAAGACAAAAACATGAAGGGAAGAGATGAAACACACCGAAAACACACAGAAATCAAATGATCTCTGTCTTTTGATGAGACAAAAACATTTTCTCTGTGTTAAATTCACCTCGTCTCATCACAAAGGAAATAAAAGCAGTTTTATAAATCACAAAAACACTGAATGAGACAATTTCATAGATTTATTTATAACTTTTATGGATATTTTACTTTGATTTGACCTGAGAGAGATGATCCATGTCTCAACCACTCAGCCAGCAGGACGCCTCAGTGAGAAACTCTTCAGTCTATTGTGTGGGAGTAAAATAGATTCCTGTGCTTCCTGCCAACTGCATGAATGTGATCTCAATGAGTTACGACTGAAAGCATGCCCGTGTAACGGTAATCTCAAGACAATGGCCTATTCTACGGTGGTCGACAAGGGTCAAACGGACGGCAATGGCCCAATACGTCTCAGTTTGAGAAAACAGCTTCAAGTACAGAAACGATGCAAAATCACAAACTCAAACACAAGTCTAAATGAGGTACAAAATGAGGAACGTGGTGCAAATGAAAAAACGTCCTGCAAATATTAAAGACAAATGCATCATCGTCAAACGCGCTGCAAATAGAAAAACGATCTGCAAACGAAAACGTGTGACCCTTGTCGGCCACCGTACTATTCTAATCTTAATCTAAGTACAGAAGACTCACACACAAATATCTTTATTATTTCTGCATTAGCATTAGCCACCAAAAGCTTCGGATCACACCAGAATGAGAGTGTTTCACTGCTGATGAAGTCAAGTTTGCAGAGGTGTGGAGATGAACTGAGGCTAAATACATTTCAGGAGAGCGAGCAGAAGAGAGGTGGCTTTAGTATTTTCTCTCTTTCTGACTGTGTTTTTATCTCCAGGAATATTTTGCATATAGTGAAAAAACTGCTAAGAGGCTGTGAGAAACAACGAGAGCAGCAGATCTGGAAGAAGCCGAAGCTTTCAGGTTAAAAATCCTGATTTCTGTGAATGTTCACGGGTCAGTCTGACTCACCAGGTGCTGACGATGGGAACCAGCCCGGCACCACCTCCACCATCTGTCTTTATGAGAACCAACAACCTCTGAGATAACTACTGACATGCTGGAAATGGTAAGCTACCCTAAACCTTAGCCTGGTCGCTAACAACAACAAGCTAGCAGCTGTTACCTTTTCTTTTCCAGGACTAAGCCAACGACATGTGCAAGAGATGCTCCACCACAGCAGCTTCCTCCTGAGCTGCAGACCTTTCTCCAGCAGGGTTGTGGAGAGGTGGAGGTCTGCTATGTGAGACTAAAGAGATGTACGTTGGACCTTTTGTCTACGAAACGTGTCAGATTTCATCATGTTTCAATAGGTTGACCATAAAACTCTCAGAGAAATGTGTGTTTATCTGAGCGTGCCTGGTGAAGTCTGCTTCACGCTGCCTCTCTCTCTGTGACTCTGTGATTCTGTGTCAGGACTCTGACAGATGATCGTGTTGACACTTTTACAGCCCAGATTAAATATGAAGACGGCAGCCTTGCTTTGTCATCACGCAGGATTGTGCCAGAAGGTGCACATTTGTGAGGATGGATGTGTGGACGAGAGAGAGTGATGAAGACGAGCCACGGGGACCAATAACAGACGAGACGCATCTCAAATCAGCTCCGCCTGCCGTAAGTCAACTTTTATACCACAGCCAATGAAATCACAGTGTTTCCTCTGGGAAGTTTTCTTGCTTTCAGTGTGCTGACGCTCTGAAATCTCCACTGTCATGAAATTAGCTGTGGATAATTAGAACATAAGTTCCTCTTGATCAAGAGAAACAGTCAAATCTACTGTTTCCAGGCTTCACTTTGGTGGCACGTCCAGGTAGAATAACACCCGTCCAGGTGATGAAAACTGGATTCAAACTTCATTTTTCAATCAAGACGAGTTCATAATGCGCACAGACCAGCGGGCCTTCATGCTGATTCACAACATCAACTCACATTCAGAGGAAAAACATATTTTCACAGTTCACAAGTTGTCGTCGGTCGCAGCCGATGTTACTGTATGCACAGTTTTTTCTACACTTCTTGGGCTCATTGTCGGATGAACTGTACTGCAGGGCGGACAGTCAACAGCTGTCCGTGTTCCCAGGATCGAAACCAAGCGAGGTAAAGCAGCTTTTAGTTTTTATGCTCCCCACCTGTGGAGAAGCTTCACACTACCTGCTGAAACCAGCTCATTTAGATCTGTGTCGGGAACTTGACTCAGGGACAGGGACTCACATTTTACTTGAAAAAGATCAAACAAAAGATGCTCTCATGGAGGAAACAAAAATATAACAAAAGGAGCTCACTTAGGAGGTTACAAACTACAACTAAATGCAGTCGGTATCTGGACACAAAACCTGGTTATTCCTGGAGCTCGGCAACAACACACAAGACAAACACAGGGAATACAATATAACATCCGTCCTGTCACCGTGCAAACTCAAATACTCTGCTAACATCTGCTAATAACGCTACAAACACCGATAAATGTGTCCGTCTGTCTGTCCAGACAAAACGAGGAGGAAGGAGTTTACTCAGTGACTCAAACACTGTTCATGTGAGGACAGAACCTGTAATCAGTCACTGTTGATTTGACTAACCTGTCTGCACGGAGCCCAAAGGATGCTGAGAAACAGCCACAGTCTGTTCACCTGCTGCCATCTGACACCAGAAACAGAAGGATCACAGGGGAACACAGGTGAGACGAATCAGGGACCGGGGAGGCAATCACAGTGGAGGGAAAATCACACAATGGAAGGAAGTCAAGTGGCTGAAACGAGAGGGGAAAGGTGAGTACAAAATAAAACAGGAAGTGAACGACAAGACTAGACATGAAAGTGTTCAACAGAATTAACAAACGTTGCGCTGACATGACAATCTGAATCAAACGTCATCGTTCACTGTGGCTTTCCAATAAACTACATACATAAATAATTTCATCTGTAACTTCTTATGTTCCTTGCTTTTGTTTTTGTTCTCTTTTAAATGCAATTAACGTGCTTGATAAATAAAAAACTTGCCCTCCAACCTGGCCACATCATATTTCTTGAGTTGAGTTGAAGTTGGTGCCGAGCCAACCCAGATGACACCGACCTGACCCGGCAGGGTAAACATCATAAACTTTAAAAGGACGGCACCTTACAGGCCAACAAGAATTATTCATAAACCTTTTGTTTGACTGGTTTATAATGATAATAAACTTTATATATAGCACCTTTAGAAACAGAGTTTACAAAGTGCTTTGACAAACAGACGCGAGCAGGAAACTCAGGAAGACAATATTACAGAACAAACACTCGACAGTCGAGACAAACAGGAGGAAGATTCATCTGAGGCGAGTCAACACGAGAAGGCAGAACAGACATTCTAGACGTCAATATGAGTAATTACAGGTTCACTAATGAGACCAAGGTAGTTTATTTAAATTGGTAGAAGATTTGGGAAGGATAGGATGGTTGATGAAGACAAGGGTTTGAGTTGGGTTGCAGAGTGACTGGACCGCCTAGGAACCGGAGAGGTTGAGACTCGACGGGTGCAGGTCTTTGTCGGCTTCATCATCCCCCCCATGGTTCCTGTGCTGGACTGGATAAAAGAGATAAAACAGGCAAAATCACAGAAGATGAAAAAGAAAAAAGGATCAGAAGACTATCAGATCAGGAGTCAAGAGCTCAGAACAAAAAGCAGCAGAAGGAATAAAAAGGTAGAAAGATGAAAAATCAGGTGAAAACATTGACATCACAGAAAAGCAGGTTTCTAAAAGACGTTGCTGATTCTCTGAGCCGTATCTCCTCAGGCAGGATGCTCCAACATCGAGGGGCCCTGACAGCAAAAGATTTATTATATATAAGTTTATTATCGATAATGATCAATAGATAATACGAATGAATGGATAATTATTTCTAGGTTCACCTCCTGATGTAAGAGATGGAAACATTCTGCTGAAACTACGCTCAGTCTGAAATCAGTCTCATGAGGTGAACTGATATTATTTAAAGGTTCAGGTCCAGGTGAGGGACGGTATCGTGTCACAGTTTGTCCTCACAAAGACAGAAGTGTAACTGTGTGTGGCAGCTCGCGGTGAACTCGGCGTCTCGTCGTGCCGGCGGGCAGCAGCTTACCCTCTCACCCCTCAGCTGTGGCTGCTGCAGGAGGCATTTCAAGGCGGTTCGCCCACATGTGGTGATGATGACGCAGCAGCTGACCCTGGTGCTGCTGGAGAGGCCCGAGAACTGCTCCGTCATCCCTCAGCGAGCGACAGAGAGAGAGGAGGAGTTTACTCAAGAAGTGGTGACATAAATCAGCTCAGTGATGCTGACGACCTCTGTGACCTGAAGCTGTATATCAGAGGAGAAACCTGCCGACTCTCTCTCTCTGCGTTAGCTCCATAATGAGAACATTCCTGAGCAAACTTTCTTTGCAGTCACAGAGTTTGACTGCGAGCCTTCAGGCCACAGGACGACCTCACAGTTCATGAAAGTACAGAACGATTCAGAGTCTCAGAAGGTCTTTCATCCCATCTGGTCTCTCTCTGACCCGTGGACCTCTGAGCCTCTGCACTCTCCAGCTGTAGCTGAGGAACCGTCGTAGTTCTGTTTCTACTGACAGCCTGAAGCTGTTTGGACGCAGACAGACGGATCATCTGGAGAGTTTTCAGCTCTCGTACAGAGCCTCAGGAAGACATGCGTGTTTCCATCAAGGTTCATTTCATGTCACACAGACTGTACAATGAAATGTAAGTGTGTGTTGCTTCATGCTACACAAGAGAAAAACTACTTTTTCTTTGTGGTGTGTGAGGATGAGGAGTCTAAAGACGCACTGTCCTATCTGTTTACATGAAGTTTGCCTTTAATTAATTATAATATTCAGTAAATATGATGACACATTATTTTCCTTAACCCCCGTCGAAAGAGCGAGAAAATCTGAGGGGGAAAGAGAGAGGGAGAGAAGGTGAAAGTTGTGTGTTCTCTTCAGATACAGACATTAAAACTAGTAAAACGCTGGTATGATGTGGATATGACGCGTGATCTAATGATCGAAATAAAAAGCGAGAGTTAACGAGGGTGAGGAGTGAAGCTGCTGTCACGGCAGCAGATCCTTCTGTATCAGTTTTCAGTGTACAAAGCCATGTTTCCATCAAGGGCCTGTACAATGAAATGTAAGTGTTGTGTGTTGCTTCATGCTACACAAGAGAAAAACTGCTTTTCTTTGTCATGTGTGAGGATGAGGAGTCTAAAGACGCACTGTCCTATCTGTTTACATGAAGTTTGCCTTTAATTAATTATAATATTCAGTAAATATGATGACACATGATTTTACTTAACCCCCGTCGAAAGAGCGAGAACATATGAGGGAGACAGAGAGAGGGAGAGAAGGTGAAAGTTGTGTGTTCTCTTAAAATACAGGCATTAAAACTAGTAAAAAGCTGGTGTGATGTGGATATGATGCGAGGAGTGAAGCTGCTGTCACGGCAGCAGATCCTTCTGTATCTGGTGTCAGATGGCAGCAGGATGAACAGACTGTGGCTGTTTCTCAGCATCCTTTGGGCTCCGTGCAGACAGGTTAGTCAAATCAACAGTGACTGATTACAGGTTCTGTCATCACATGAACAGTGTTTGAGTCACTGAGTAAACTCCTTCCTCCTCGTTTTGTCTGGACAGACAGACGGACATGTACGGTGACAGAACGGATGTTCTATTGTTTAACTTTACATTTTGAAAGACAAACACAGGCATTAATAGGACAACGATGGAAAAGAGACAAACATCCGAAGTCTCCTGAGGAGATCAAGACCTCTCTTCCAACATCGACCTGAACACGTAACACATCTGTAGCTCAGTCACACAAAAGACATTTTCCACAAAGATAAGAGAAGCAGATTACTTTTCAAGAGGTGAACGCTGCTGTGGTCTGTGTTTGACGGACAGCCGAGATGAAGGAAAGGCTTGTTAAAGTCTCGAAACTGTCTGTGCTCAATAATACCTGTCATCCCAGAATAATCCTGGCTGCGTGTCGGAGCTGCTCGGCTGCATTATGAGCGATCGGGTCTAAATATTGCAGGATCTCTTGTGACTGCTGCGCTGGTGAAGACGTGTGTTGACACTGTGTGATATTAAACGCTCGTGTTATTCATCTGTTACTCTGCTTTGACTGTGACCGCTGTGTGCGTCCATAAATACTTTATTATATATTTGTATTTCTGCTCTTTGAAGGTTCATGTTTCACAGCTCGAGCGGATCATCCACTCCTGAATTCTTTAAAAGCCAATCAGTTATTAATGTTTCATTGGCCTTTGCCCGGCTGACTCGTGGCCTGTTCCGCCTCCGTAAATCTGCTGGCACACTTTAATGACCTGTGTTCGTCTGCCAGAGATGCTGCTGCTGCTGAGAAACCTGAGACGGTTCACAGACCGGATCATCTTCATAATGAAACACGGCCTGAAATATGAGAAAACATACAACCCACTAATATTTTATGATAAACAGACAAGCAGGTATCAGAATCCAGTTAAATATTGCAGAACATGCTTTTCTTCTCTTCTTATAAATCTGTTTTTTAAACAGCTTCTCCTGCGGCGCTGCTCTCCTCTCCGCTGTAGACTCTCTGTAAACAGGTATTTGTGTAGAAGGAGGAAACAAAGACGGATGTCATGTTAAATAGAAGTAAAAGTTCTCTCAATCTGATTCTTCTTTTGAGAAAACATTGTTCATTTCCACATTAAGTGACCTCTGTGGCCTCTGGGGCTCCTCAGGGCTTCATCCACGGTCCTCTCCTTTTCCCTCTCCACATGTTTCCACTAGTTTCCACCTGTTTGTAGGAACACAGACGCTGTGGTGCCGTAAGAAAAAGTGTTTAACGGCAACTTAAAGCGCCAAAATATAGTGTACACTTAAAGATATTTATATATTTTAGGTAGAACAGTGATGCTCGAGTCGTTAAACTCGTCTTCTGTTAATATGTTTGTCAGCTTGCATTATGATAATTATAAAGATAATGGTCCTTGTGTAAATAAACAGATGATGTTTATACACAAACATAAAGATTATTTCCCTGTGTTGTTGGGGAGCTAAATGTTTCAGGATGATTTAGACGTATGAGGAGACAAAGTTTTCTCCACTTTTAATTTCTCCATGAACCAGCGGCAGTCCGTATGAAGGACGGAGATGAGCTGACTATGTTTAATTTTTCTTGTTTATTCATGCACCACATTTTTTATTGTCTCCGTGACTTTGGCTGCTGGGAGGCACTTCTTTACTTCTAAACTTTGCTCGTAACGTTTACGGCCATCTTCATAAATCTATATGCGTAAATCTCAAGGACTGGTGTCCCAGCAGAGAATTAACTTTTTCACTGTTTTATTTAACAACCTGCAGGAAACGTTATTAAAGAAGACGGCAGTTTAATAAAAGGAAATGACTTCCATCTGTCCTGCGGTGTTTCGCTCTGTTTGTTCTCTCGTGTTGGAACTTCACTGAGCAACTTCAGGTAAATTAATTTCCTGTCATCGACGGCGTCGTCTCTCAGGGTCCCCGGGGTTCAGAGGCAGGTCAGCTGTTGTTCATCGTGCCAGCGGAGGGACAAGGTCATTAATAACAATCCAGGTAGGTGAAGCCACAGCTGCTCACCTTGACTCTGATCTTTTCAGAGTGAACAGCGGGGCAGTCGTCAGGGGACTTGTTACTAAGCAACGACAGGATGTCACCGTTAACTACAGCGCTTCTGTGGAAAATCTCCGTGAAGCTTTTATCATTCAGAACAGGGAGGAACGTCGACTTAGAGTTCAGGTTTCTGTGCTTTTTTCATTTCACAGCGTTTTGAGAGTTGTGTTTTTCCTTCATGGACACAGAAACGCTGCTCGCTGTTCTGCGGCGTCGTTGTGCACAAAATGTTCCCGGAGACAGACGGAGCAGCAAAACAAAGTTCAGTAGAGTTCTGTCGAGGCTGTTTGCAGGTAGGAAACAGAACAAATTTGGGTCTGAACAAAGTTTGACTGGATTTTGTTCACCTCACGACTGCACTGATTCTGTTCAGCTGAATCATGTCGGTCCAAAGTTTTTCCTGGTCGACATTCAAACAGGATCTCATGAGATGTCGTATGAAAACACAGCAGTATTTTAAATCTGTTGTGTTTCATTTAACACATCTTTTAAGTTTTGGAGGTGCAGAAAAGGAAAGTTAAACTAATTACATGTGTAAAATAAGTCACCTGGTTTCTTCAGACATCACCTGACGCTGTCCGTCTACGTCTCTGGTACATAAACTTTGTGCACGTTCCAGCATTTCTGCACAAAACTAAACTCTATTCTGGTCTTTTATATGCAAACCAGGTAATCAGTTTACAGCCATTTATAGTAAATTGTGGGGCTGATGGGAAAGCGTGTGCTTGTGCATAAGATTTCAGGATGATGGAGGCAGATTCTCCACCTGAGTACACAGAGTTTTATACATGTGGCAGTCAGCTCTTTCTCTTTGTTTCCAAAGATGAGATGTCAGAATATTTCTCCTTCGGTTAATCACACTGAAACGTAAAGTTGTGAAGTTGTGAGTCATCTGAACGATGTCACCGGCATCAACAGGAGCCGTTCTGACATTGAAACGAGCCGGACCCCCACCTGGACCCCTGCTGTGTGTTTGATCCACGATTATCCTGAACCATGACTCTTCTGGCAAGAGTCCATATAATCTTTTATCCATACAGAACAAAGTCCACAGATCGTCTCCAGTCTGATGGCGTCCAGCCTGCAGACGTGCAGACAGGAAGCTTCTAACTGGGGATAATAAATGTGGTGTTGGAGAATCATCATCATGCTGTTGTCTCGTACTGTATGTCATCACACATTGAGTCACTGAGAGCAGTTTATAAGTGTTCATCCTCTGAAACAATGAGTCCGTTCATTGAACCCGTCTGTGGCTCTGCAGCTCGCTCACAACCTCACAAACAACAAACACATTACGTTTTTTATTTGTGATTTTAATCCTAACAGCACTCCGACGAGTTAAAAAGCTTCTACATGATAATAATGCTCTGTGATTAGAGGGAGGCATTAGGACGTCCACACAGCAGCCGGAGCTCGTTCAGACTGATGGCAACACCGAGAGGAAACATCTATTTGTCTAATGAGTTAAACTACAGGTTTAACAGGATGAGCTGTGATTTGCCTCCTCAGCTCCGAGTCTGTGCAAACATAATGAGCTGGTGCCGGCTGAGACGCCGCGGCGCCGACAATCACCTGCAGATTTATAACGGTTCGGTTTCATTTCTACGGGAGCTGTGACGGAGATAAAATAAGAAGATGAGGCTGAAACGAGGGAATATTGTGTCATTATGAAATAATGATGTGTGTGAGATAACAGCGTGTTCACATCCCTCCGGTCCAAACACAACAGTCACCGCTAATACAGAGCTGAGTCTGCATCGAGCCAATCGGACTCCCAGAACAACGTTAACGTCCCGCCGTGACGTTCAACACGTCACCAAATGAGTTCAGATTAAAAAACTCATATTTAGAGACGACGTTTAAAAACAGCATGAAAGATGATAATGAACGGAGCCTGACAGGTGACTGATGCAGGTGATGAAAGAAACTATGATTTAGTATTTATCAGATGCTTCAGGTTCTGACAGAGTTCTGTGTGTTGATGTGGACGTTCGTCGGCCCGTCAGGTCCACACTGGGTTTCTCTCCTCGTTCCTCCTGGAGTCAGGAGCTGGTTATTAACGAGACGTTCTCTCTGAAAACCACAGGTCATGTTCTGTTATTGAGTCAACACTGATTTGTCTTTAATTTACGTAACGTAAGTAAGAGAACGTACATGAACGAGGTTACTGACATCATCCACTTACTCACATAACACTTACATTATTTTTTTTAACAAGCCTGTGAATATTCTCATTCATCCAGGTCATAGTTATCTCAATAATAAATAATAATAATAATAATAATAATAATAAATTGAATTTATATAGCGCCTTTCAAGAAACCCAAGGTCGCTTCACAAAAAGAAAAAAAAGAAAAAAAAAAAAGAAAAAAAAGGAAAAAATAATAATAAAGAAAAAAAATAAAGAAAAAAGAAAAAAAGAAAAAAAAAGAAAAAAAAAGAAAAAAAAGAAAGAAAAAAGGACAAAAAAAAGAAAAAAGAAAAAAAAGGAAAAAAAAGAAAAAAAAAGGAAAAAGAAGAAAAAAGAAAAGAAAAGTCCCAGCCTAGTCAAGCGAGCAGGAACTGATGAAGCCAATCGAACCAGTTCGATTCAATTTCCTTGAGATTTTTTGATGAGCTGGGAGCTCGTCAGATTCAGTTGGATTGATGACATCACACATCCTGATCCAATATTCAGCTAACACATACACATGCACACACACTGAGGACGGACAGGTCAGTCACACAAGAGAGAATGACTCATCCCTTAATACATGTGAGGAGGAGATCCTTAAGTTTTAGTTTAGTTTCAATCTAAAAGCGTTCGGAGTGGAGAACTTAAGACGCTGCACCTTCTCTCTGGACGCAGTCAGCAGAACAGTTCTGGAGCTTCACAGTAAAACAGAGTTGCAGAGTTCTGCTAAACAGCTGAAGCAGCTGGAGACTTGATTTAAACCATCAGATGTCTCCACACAGCTCGTCTGCTGAGATCCCAGTCATCACTAACTGATCTGAGACCAGATCACAACCTGATCTGAGGAGACAGCGAGGAGAAGCTGCCTCTAAAGTTTCTGACCATCAGCTGAGTCGTCACGATGATGTTGTATAGTGAAGTCCAGAGTCTGAGCCTTCTTGCTTCCTGAACCTGTGAGAGTGCAGCAGTTTAAACAGGAGACGCTGTTATACGATCACGTCCGTCCTATAAATCTGTTTCTCCTCTGGTGTACAGACGTGATCCGCTGACCTGCTGTCAAAAGGCCACTTCTCTGACATTTAGTCTCCGGGAGGACATAAAACAAAGGAGGAAGACGGGGAAAAGGTGTGCGACCTGCGAGTGTTTGTCTGGGGATGGTGGAGTGATCGAAGACGGAGCGCCGGTGTCGGTATCAGTCAGATAAGCCGCCGTATGAATCTGACCTTTCTCTGACCTTTCGGAGGTGGATTGGTATCGCTGTGCCTCCGTCAGGTTAATGACCTGCCAGACTGACTGATCCGTGAGAGCGCCGGACTGTGACGGCACACACACACACACACACACACCCAGGAGACCAGGTCAGGTCAAAACTGCACTTTGGCCGGCAAATGTCTTCATTAGATCTCCGTCCACATCTCTGTCTCATTTCAAAGACTCAGAGTCTCGGTACCGGAGGTTCATCCTTTGACAGCCTCTGGTGGTCGACTCATAGACGTGACTTCAGTAACGTTGAACTATTAGCCGAGGGAGCTAACGTCACACTAGCAAGCCTTCAAATCAATATCTTTGCGTACGGTTGACAGACAGTACATATAATCTGCCATCAGACCCAGAAGACCTACAGCTG
This sequence comes from Lagodon rhomboides, assembly GCA_039737535.1. Lineage (NCBI taxonomy): Eukaryota > Metazoa > Chordata > Actinopteri > Spariformes > Sparidae > Lagodon > Lagodon rhomboides. Next base: position 37,949,226 of record CM077784.1, read on the forward strand.
TGACGACTCAGGAGACAAATGATGCTGATTGTATCTTCTGTATCACTTTGATTTTCACCTCAGACACAAAAACATGTGGAAAAAGGGGTTCAAGTTGAAAAAAATACCAAAGTTGCCCTTTAACATATGAATAATGATCAGCGCAGCATTAACTCTGATCACTCTGATCACGTTATCGAGCCGATCCAGCAGCCTGTGTTTACTGAAACAACATTAACATGATTCAAAAAGCTGCGACATCAAATCAAGTCTCTCAGCAGAAGAGACGAAGTGAAGTGACTACAGAGACACAATGAGTCTAGACTAGTTTAAAAAGATCTTGTTACCATTAGACACAAAAACATGTGGAAAAAGGGTCCAGGTTGAAAAAAATACCCAAGTTATACAAATAAGTTACAACAAATAAAAACTTGTATCATCATCATGATGAGACGTCAGTGTCTCAGTTATAATGTGTGTAAATGACACATCACCAGTTTTTATCGTCACAACTCAAAGTTTAAACCTGCTTCAGACATTTTTTGGCTTTAATTTAATTTTTTTTTTGCTGGTTTTGAAATTCGACAGTTTCACATTTGCACATTGATGTCGACTCGACTGTACGTCTTGTTCTGAAAGAGGCTGGACGTCTCATGATGTGGTCTGTAGACTGTCTCTCGTATTACGATGAAGAGGAGGCTAACGTTCAGCATCCTCACCCAAACATTGAGACACCAAATGTCATGGAACAAAAGAAGGACAGCAGCTCCTCCGCTGAGTCAGCAGCAGGAGGAGGAGGGAGGCGACGGATGCACAGAACGAGGCAGAGCAGAGGAAACTGCTGCGTCTCGGTTTTGATAACCAGCCAGCAGAAATGCTGAAGCTTTCATCAGGGGACCTTGGCAGGGTGGAGTAATGTGCCTCCGCTGCTTCTGCGTCCTGTTTCTGCCTCCCTAAGACAGACACGCAGAGACGCTAATCCATCTTCATCTGTTACGGCTGCACACACACACACACACACACACACACACACACACACACACACACACACACACACACACACACACACACACACACGTTGTTTGCTGAGACAGTGCAATTTTCTACAAAACGTCCCGTTGCATTTTGGGATGCAGATTGACCCCCTGCCACTGATCCTGAGTGTGATGATGTGATGAAGCTCCATCATCATCATCATCATCATCATCATCATCAGGACCTTCAGCTGCAGTGATGAAGCTGATTAAGATACAAAAATTATGATCCAAGCTGAAGATGATTCTTTCAGACGTTACACAATCTGAAATGAAGCGAGACTGGACCGGGACACGTCGTTACAAAATGTAGAACCAGTCGGACCCTTGTTTTCCTCTGGTGTCAGGCCCGGTGTCGGACTCTGTGTCAGGCCCGGTGTCAGGCCCGGTGTCAGGCCCGGTGTCAGGCCCAGTGTCAGGCCCAGTGTCAGGCCCAGTGTCAGGCCCGGTGTCAGGCCCGATGTGTGTGTGTCCATCAACTGCATCTGATTGAATGATTGTGAATCGGAGCGACGAGTCTGATCAGAGCCTGACTGAACGACTGAAAAGAGTTCAAGGAGATTCACGACTGACCCAAACAGGTGGAGTGTGCGGTGCTGTCCGAGGTTCTGGAGGAAACTGGTGGAGTCGGGCTGATCAGGGTGAATCTTGATCTCTGGAGATGGAGCAGAATCAACAACAGGCAAAACAACAAGTCACATGAACACAGACTCAACGAGAGCACGAGGTGACCAGAGCTTTTCACCAGACGCTGATTGTCGATGTGATTCAGGTGTGAGCAGACGTCTGCTGCACCAGAGGAGATGTAACCCGGCCAGAACACAGAACAGCACCGCAAAGAGTCCAAACTACAACAAGAGGAGCTGACAGGTGAATAAATGAGTCGCCTGTCACTCAGTGTGAGCATGAGATTTGTCGTATTCTCCTCTTTAAAAACAGAAGTTAAAGGTTTAAACCAGCAGCGTGGTGTCACCGACCGGCTGCAGAGAAGATGTGAAACCATGTGAACGTGCAAACTTCTTGATCGTCGTCGGCCAATCAGAGGCGAACGCCGAACAAAGCCCCGTAATGACTCTGTAATTAGAGGCATGTTTTCCTCTCTGCTCCTCCTGATTTCACCAAATTAAGACGATTATTCATAACTTTCTTTCATCTGCACAGATGCAAAGAGCCGAATAACAAAGAGCTGAACTGCACTGATTAGTTTCCAGTTTCTCATGTGAGATGTTGGAACTCGACGACAGACGAGAGGCCGTGACACAGAGAACATCCTGAACATGAAACAGATGATGGAGACGAGAATACTCACTTCACTCCAATTATCCTCCAATTAAAACCAACGAGGGAATTAAACCACATCTACCAGTATTGATTACAGGCACTTCTGATTGAGTTTCCAGCTCTTTGCTCTTCTAAGCTCCATGTTCTGCTGAGACTGATTGGACGAAAACTCGACAATGTGTTTATTTATTCTGCTACATGTATCTGATCGAATCATTTCCACACATCTTCTGCTACATCGTGTTTGATCAGCTGCCTCGTACGTGGATTATTGTCCTGCTCTTTACTGAAAGACATTTCTGCCGAACTCATCAGATCGTCCTCGTCCTTGAAACGTATTTGAAAAGGCTGAGAAAGTTGTTTTTCTTCTGTTCTTCAGAGCCTGCCGGCTGCCTCTCTCGGAGCATTTCGTGGATCTTCTCCACAAACACTTCTGGGCTGCGTGGCGGTCGACCGTGTCCTCAGCAGTAAAGAAGTTTGGAAACATTTTCCTCTCGTCAGAAATATATTTCCCCCTCGGCAGCTCGGCCCACTTCACCAAATCGATCACTTATGCTGAATATCTTCTCTCAGACTGCCAGCTGATGTGTGTCTTTATGATGTGCAGTCACTCATCTGAATCTTCAGACGGTGTCGGAGCAAACTGCCTCCGGAAACATGTTTCTTGTGGCTGTCAGGACTCTGAGCGAGCTGATGTATTTGACAGACATTCAGATATTCATCTTCTCTTCACAGACGGCTGCTCTGGACTCTTTCTATTGAACGCCTCTAATTGGATGACGATCTTTGTGCTCTGTTGTACCTGGACCAGCCAGCAGGGCAGACGTGGACGGATTACTTTCTGGACTTCTATAGAGACATTCCTCAGTATCAGGTCCAGCTGCACATCAGCTGTCCTCCGTCACGTACAGAGACACCAGAGGACCGACACGTCAGAGGAGCCATTACATCACATCACTTCCTACACCGCTACACCCGCTGCTTCTCCCAGGTGGAGGCGTGCCGACTGCCATCAGTTTACATGCAGTCAGGTCAGTAATAATACGTATTATTATGCTTCGAGGTAAAGCTCGCTGACAGACAGGTCACATATTATCACTGTTATTAAACACATACATATTAAAGCTAAGTACATTTCTGTTAAACCACAGATAAGTTTCTTTATGTTTAACTCTACGTTTGTTTTGGGTGAATTTTTATTTCTCTCTCGTCACGACGCTGTGTGTCTGCAGAACAAATCCACTTGGTTCTGGTTGGAAAACATCTGGGTTTGACTTGAAATACCTGCAGGAAACGTCTCCAGGTGTCCTAAAGAATATCCAGTGGTGTGACTCAAACTGCAGTCAGCTGTTCTGCAGCTCCACCTCCTGATGTGAAAGTCAGCTGATGTGACACGTTTGGAACAAATATGTGTCTGTGGTTTGCAGAGATGTTAGCTGCTGACGTTACATCCTGCAGACTGTTTAAACTCTTCCTGTTTCTCTGTGTCGATACAAACCTGTGGACGGTTTGTTGAAGTAGTTTCATGCTGCTGGACTGTGGATTTCTCTGTGAAGGACTCGGTTCTGATCCAAAGGATGTGACTCGATGCCTCCTCGAGTGCCTCTCTCTCCGTGCTGCTAATGCAGAACAACAGTTGCTAACACTTAAGATCCACAGAACCTCTTTCACTAACAAGACCACGCCAAGTTTAACTGTTTAAGAAGTTTATCAAAATTTTGGGAAAATGATGAGGATAGTAAAGAGGGTTCTGGGGGGGGAAGGTTAAGAACTTGAGACGAACAGGGGAGAGATGGTTTGACTTACCTATATAGGTCTCATGGTTGATGGGATCAGGGCGATGGGATGGTTGAGTTGATCAGGTCCAGGTGATGAGAATCAGGTGTTTATGTTGATGAGATGCAGGTGGTTTGATTGGGCTGGACCTGGGAGGCAGGTCGGCGAGTGGCGTGGTCTAGTTCCTGAACCTTAGTGATAATAACTCCATTTAATGTCTGCAAACGTAGTTTCATTTGTGGTTCAGGCTCAAAATACTCAGGTAGGTTCAGGAAGAAATCATCCTTTGGGTTAAAATAACAATGTTCAGTGATGTAACTTATGTCAAGTCTGGTCATATTATATCATTTATGTGTCTACATCACCTCCAGTCTCTGTGCAGTCAGTCCTGTGACCCAACCGACCAGCCCGACCCAGTCTGTTCTCACTCTTCATACCACTGCATGAGAGGGCGCTTCAAGAAGTGATGCTAGAGGAGGAACTGGCGCCTCACGTAGACGTGTCGGACCAGAGACCGGCTGCTGGGTTTGATGTGCTGGAGGTGAGTCTGCAGCATCTGAAGCCCGGCAGCTCCGTCTGCACAGGTCCAGTTTCAACAGAGCCAACAGAACAACGAGCCGTTACAGCTTCAGTGTCTGAAAGAGGATTCAGAGAACAATTTATTCCTCCTTCTCTTTTCTGTCTGAAAAACAATTATTCAGCCAAACTATTCATTAGGAGCAGAATCTGCTGCTGGATCGGTCCCACCGCACCGAGCCGAGCCGAGCCGCTTCCTTCCTCCCCTCCGGTCCTGTTTCTTATTTCTTCACTTCAGAACTTTGTTGTTTTTGTCTCAGTTCTGCACACACACACACACACACACACACACACACACTCTCTCTGTCAGAGTAGTTTCGTGTGTTTCCCTCCAGGCTTCGTCTGGAAATAAGAGTTTGTGCTTATTTGTTAAGACAAAATGAAGGAAGTGGAAAATAAGAAGTGTAGATTTGTGTCTTTAATCGAGACACATTACTCTCACTGTGCGTCTGTGTCGTGTACATTTGTACAGTTTATTAAAAACAGCACCGTCGGTGTTTCTGCTGAAGTCGAACCTGCTCTCACCTCCTGCGGCCAAAACAGAACATGTAAGAGCCGACGAGGAGAAAGAAGCTGTGAAGGTGTCAGACAGACTCAGGACCAGGCTACACCTTCAGGTGAGACGCCAGCAGAGATACTGGGTCAGGGTTCTGGTTCGGTTCTCCATCCATCGCTTCCCCTGCTGGTCCTGCACCTTCATGTGGGCGTGGCTACAGGCGTGAAACCGTCACGCTCGCCCTCCGTCTGCTGACAGAGGCGGCAGGTCGATTAAACGCTTCAGACACTTTTTACCTGAATAAAATACCTGAGCATTGTCCTCATACAAAGACTGCTGACTGAAGGAAGGTTGTGCGAGTGTACGTACTGTTGCTATGGTTACCACGTTACCTCGCTCACGTATCAGCTGTGGTTAAAACGTTGACCAGCGTCCCGTGTGTCAGGAGAGCACGCAGACCTGAACCGCCGTCTTGTGTCCATCTTAAGAGAGACGGACGGCACTTTCCCGTCCTGAGATGTTCCAGCTGAGTCTCCAGCCTCCATCCAACAGCTTCCACACGTCCTCTCCTCCATCAGCTCCATCAGCTCCAGCAGCTCCATCAGCTCCAGCAGCTCCAGGCCGACTCACGTCTCACATGGAGCGCCGCCAAATTGGAGAGAAAATGTGTTTTGACTCAGATGTCCCAGTGGCCCCTGAAGCCCTTTACTGTGTGTGTGTGTGTGTGTGTGTGTGTGTGTGTGTGTGTGTGTGTGTGTGTGTGTGTGTGTGTGTGTGTGTGGACTAATTTGCACTGAATGCCAACCAAACCGATGCTTACAGTTCATGTCAACATGCTTTATTTCACTCGGTTGTGTCCTAAATTACAAATGGAGATGAACATCTTTGTTAACTCTGTGTGTGTGTGTGTGTGTGTGTGTGTGTGTGTGTGTGTGTGTGTCACGGCTGCAGCAGCCAGTAATGACTCAGTGAGATGAAACAGAGTCATCAGGGTGGTGAACTGGAGGCCGATCAGGCGGCTAATGAAGCCTGAGGCGAAACGAGGAGCCGAGTAACGACGACAAACTCTGAGCAGCTGACCTTGAAGACTTCCTGTCGCCGCCTAGCTGCTTTCACACACACACACACACACACACACACACACACACACACACACACACACACACACACACCAGGACGCTGCTGTGTCTGAAACTAAATTGTGCACACACTTGTAATCTTGAAATTTGATCGCTGTCCATAAACGCTGTTGATTTTATCTGCAGCTCAGCTTCATAACGATCGTTTCTTTATGATCATAAGACAAAATAAATCAAAGTGTGAGTTAATGACAACAGCTGTGCTTTCAGACCGAGTCATCACAGTCTGAAGAGTTTGTCGTACTCAGAACCAGCCACTGGTACCACGTCCTCGCACATGATCTGTGGTCAGTGAAAACACCAGCCTGGTTCAGTGAGGAACTCGTGGGATTAACAATGATCGTCATTCAATAAACACATTTCCAAAAATTCAAACTATCCCTCAAAGTATGTTCCTTCTGCCACTCGACATCTGTCAATCAAATCACTAGCCCCTTTCAGATAGAAAAGGTGGCACATGTGCAGCAAGGTAAAGGCTGCAATGTGCCTCCTTGTCTGTCTAAAAGGGAGGTGTAATATTCCTCCTTTTCCAAACAGCCTCCACTTTTCCTCCTCTGGTAGGCGTCAACATGTGACGTGACGTGAAGCAGGAAGTTGGGCGTGAAGAGAAGCAGGGCAGTTTCTGCTTTTCTCCCAAAATCCTCTTCCCGTTTAACATTGGGGCTTATGGGGCAGTTGCTGGAGTTTGTGTCAGTTAGACGCAGATAATTCAAAAACCGTACATCCTCCCGATAAAGTGGACACGTTGCCAGACAGAAGACAAGTGTGGCTACGTTCTTGGAAAATATCACTATTGTAGTGTGAAATCTGTGGCTAGGATCGTCATCTAAAGAAACATTTTCGGAGAGTTTTTTTCAGGCTCCCCCACTCTGCCAGTTGGTGCTGCGCGAACATTCCGCAATACACACACATTGAAAATCCTGAATTTTTCTGAATTTTTTCGAAATCACTCACGATCAATTAAGGGTCACCGTTCAAAAACTAAACATCGTAGAAAGAAAGTTCAAATACAACTCAAATAGATAAGACTTGTGCCTACATTTTAAAGTTTGAATGGTGTCTCTAGGTCAAAGTCTGCCAGAGCAGGAGATGTTTGAAAAACGTCGATGATTTTGTGACTTTTTTGACCCCGTCCCATTCATTCCTTATGGGAAGTTTTTCGCAGTTTTTCTTCAAAATAAGAGCTTCACATTGCACCCCATCGGAGTTTAGAACTGGGTTCTTAGCGGGGGGCTTTTAATTTGAAAGTAGCGACCGCTATTAGCTCGCCGCTACAACAACAAGCGGACAACCAAGACAGCTACAGAGAGCGAGGAGACGCTAGCATCTCCCGGATCTCAGCGGCTTTCCAGCTGCTCATCTTGGTGGATGAAGTGACGAACTGACTGCTGTGATCAGCTGTTTCCTGGTTTTAAAACTCCCGGCTGTGGGTGCGCAGCAGTGCACGTCATCCACACCTCCGCCCATCTCAGCATTTGCCACCACATTGCCGCCTCAGATTTACAGCAATGGAGGCGCAAATAAGTGTAACGTTACCCTCCGAGGGGCAAAACTGGTGGAACAAAACAGACCACCAGTTTGCCGCCTTCTGTCTAAATCCGCGGAGCGAGCCACCAAAAGGACGGCAGATTGGTGGCTTACTGCCCAGAATAAAAACGGCTAGAGTCAAAGACACAGGTAGCGTAGACGATGTCTCCTGCTCCGACAGAAACGTGCACTGACGAGCTAACGTGTTAAAGTTTAATTCACGTTACGTTAAGTCTCGACTTTCTTCCTCACTCGTTAGAGCGACACAACTCAACTGAATACAGAACAAAGGTTGGTAGTTTTTAGACGATTTCATGTTATATATTCTGTATCTATGAGGTTTATTGTGTTGATGCTTTCACTCACCTGTATATCTCTGCGACAGGCTCCACCAGCAGCTGTGTGACGGAGCAATAAAACCACGAGACGAGCTTCACGAGCCGCTCGTCGCTCTTTACGAAGTTCTGGAGCTCTCGGGGGAAATGTGTTCTGATGGAGCTGCTGCTCCGACACGTCTCTGATGAGATTACAGAACCACGAGAGAGAGAGAGCGGACGGGTCTGTTCGGTTCTGATGTGAGATATTATTGGGACTGTTGTCACGTGTCGTCCACGCGGCAGGTGGGATTGAGAATAATGAAAAGATGAGCTGTAATTGTGCAGCATTACGGCTCTCTGCTCTGCCTCTGATCTCCTCTCTTCCTCCTTTCTTCCTCTCTGACTCGTCTTTGACTCACATTCTCATTCTGTCGTCCGTCCTCGTGTCTCAGGTGCGTTTGTTCTGCCTCGTCTCTGAACCGGCTGCAATTATCCGAAGCCTTTCATCTCAGATGGAAGTTACCGTCTGATGACCTTTCTCTTCAAAAGGTTCCGGCGACTTTGGCTCGGATCGAGTCATTTTGCATCGGTAAATATTGTGATCCAGACATGACGGAGACGGTTAACAGTGATGTAGTGATCCCTGCAGATACAGTCAGTGCAGGACTGAGCTTCATCACACTGAGCTCTGTATTCCAGCTGAATGGGTCTCCGGTGAGGAGGAGAAGCCTTTGTGTCCACTGATGTGAGAGTGTATTAATCAGAGCGAGCCGGGCCTGGTATCTGCAGCAGATGATCCTGAGTGATTGACCTTTTGCTCTCATCAATTTTCCATCATTTAGAGAACAAGCCGGGGTCTGAGCTACTGTAAACTGCTTCCTCCTGGAGGTAATTATGATTGATTTGCCTCTGGATGAGCTTTGTGCTCCGCTGCTCTCTGCCGCTGATGAAACACACAGACGTCTGTCTGTGAGAAAAACTCCCTGCTGGTGTTTCTGCATGTTGAGCGAGCAGAGAGCAGCTCGTTGATAATCACACCTGCATTATGGAGTCATAACATTCATTAAAACTGACCTTTTTGGAGGCGAGCCATGAAGCGGGACGTCTCTCCTCCTTTAAATCAAACGCCGGGAGTTTAAAAGCTGTTAAAAGGAATCGATACCTGTGTTAATTACTGTGAGGAGCCGACGGAGGGACGAGTCTGAATTCATGATGTACGACAGTAAAAGGTGACATTCACTGCGACTTACAATCAACGTGAGCTAATAGCGGTCGCTACTTTCAAATTAAAAGCCCCCCGCTAAGAACCCAGTTCTAAACTCCGATGGGGTGCAATGTAAAGCTCTTATTTTGAAGACAAACTGCGAAAAACTTCCCATAAGGAATGAATGGGACGGGGTCAAAAAAGTCGCAAAATCATGGACGTTTTTCAAACATCTCCTGCTCTGGCAGACTTTGACCTAGAGACACCATTCAAACTTTAAAATGTAGGCACAAGTCTTATCTATTTGAGTTGTATTTGAACTTTCTTTCTACGATGTTTAGTTTTTGAACGGTGACCCTTAATTGATCGTGAGTGATTTCGAAAAAATTCAGGATTTTCAATGAGTGTGTATTGCGGAATGTTCGCGCAGCACCAACTGGCAGAGTGGGGGAGCCTGAAAAAAACTCTCCGAAAATGTTTCTTTAGATGACGATCCTAGCCACAGATTTCACACTACAATAGTGATATTTTCCAAGAACGTAGCCACACTTGTCTTCTGTCTGGCAACGTGTCCACTTTATCGGGAGGATGTACGGTTTTTGAATTATCTGCGTCTAACCGACACAAACTCCAGCAACTGCCCCATAAGCCCCAATGTTAAACGGGAAGAGGATTTTGGGAGAAAAGCAGAAACTGCCCTGCTTCTCTTCACGCCCAACTTCCTGCTTCACGTCACGTCACATGTTGACGCCTACCAGAGGAGGAAAAGTGGAGGCTGTTTGGAAAAGGAGGAATATTACACCTCCCTTTTAGACAGACAAGGAGGCACATTGCAGCCTTTACCTTGCTGCACATGTGCCACCTTTTCTATCTAAAAGGGGCTACTGATCGGTGAAAGGGAACAATCGAGGTCCAGAATCAGACGAGCTTTGATTTTAAAAGCGAGCGCTGAAACCTCATCGCTCTGTGACGGACCGTAGAATATAGAGAATGTTCAGATATTTATTAGATTAGTCAAACCATGTAAAAATGAGCAGGACAAGATGTAGACACAGTTAAAAATGAACAACGATTTCATCTAGTCACAAACATTTTAATTCACTACTGAGAATATCTCCCTAACGTTTGCTGCTTGAACCCAGCAGAGGCTGTGTGTCCTCTCAAAGACAGAAATATACTCAGATTATTTTTGTCAGATTATAAAACTGTGCGTCGGCCCGGTTCTGTTTCATAAATCTGAGTCGTTGTGGAAACAGGATGTAGAAACTAGAGCCTGACAGACGTTTCAGGTGGAAGATGTTATCGTCAGGAGAAGATGCTCGGGAATATTTTAGTAATTATTGAATTCTCAATAAGTTAAAGTTTTATCTGTACATGTGGTGTTTCATTTAGTCACAGAACGTAAAATAGTCATTGAAAACAACATATGATCAGCTGACATGTGCATGAATCTGTAATATTTCACATGTAAATATAAAACATGACTTTGCCGTGTGTTGTGACGCTGTCGTACTTATTTCTGACATTTTACAAAAAAAACAAAATCATTATTGTGATTTTGAGAAACAAACGAATCACGAGTGCTGAAATGTTTTAATGTCAAACCGAACAGACGGACAGCTGCAGAGGAAACACACGTATGATAAGAAAAGATCGACGAGAATCAAACTGCTGCTGAAGCTTCTACGTCACGTTAAGACTGTGAACAGACTCATATTAAACTTGTGATGATATTTGTCTCCAATTCAATTCAGATCATTGCATTTTGTTTTTGTGAGACAGAAATAATTATTATTCAAATCAGAGTTTCAGTTTTTAGCTCTGAGCAGATCTCTACAGAATATTATCTTAAAAAGTGTCTTGGAAACGACAGAATCATGTCAGCGTGTCTGTGACGTTGGCGGATGTGGAACAGAACCTGGATGAATCTTATCTGTGGTTCTGCTGAACTGATTAAACTGCAGCTGTAACGACTCTCCTCTCAGGCCTCACACGCCGCTGTGAATAACAAAAGAAGGATGTTAATGGTGTTTGTCCGACTCGTGTAACGGGAGTCGACACAGTCGGGGGACGAAGAGAGGAGCTGATTGCGTCTCGTTCTGCAGAATTCTCATCAGAGTCGTCCGATCCGCAGAAAAACAATCTGGTTGTCGGCGAAAAAGCGAGAAAACAAAACTGCTAATGAGATTAAAGTGAGGAAGAGCAGCAGATAAACTGCAGACTGAATAATAAGGAAGGTCTTCAGTGTTTACATGTGAAACTAAATCTCTGTGAAACGTGATTCCTGGATGGAGGAGGAGGAGGAAGAGGAGGAGGAGGAGGAGGAGGACTCACAGCGATGATTGGCGTGACTCCCTGCTGATGTCGGGGTCGAGTCGAGCTCATCTTTGTGTTTGTGTCTCCCTCCTTCATTAAAAATCCATTACACTCGCGCTAATGGAGACTTAATGAGGACAAGCCTGGTGGATCGTCCTTCATGTGTGGCTCAGGGGAGACTAATCGCCGCCTGATTCCCCAGTCGGGCTGTTTGGCAGGACGGGCTGCAGAAAAGCAGACGGAGCAGATTCAGGCGGTCGTTTCTGTTGCATCACGGCGCCGGCGCCTGTGGCGCTCCTGAGTACAACAGGTAGAGAAGGTGTGAGCGGTGCTGCTCGCTCGAGGGGGAACGCCGACCTTGGATCCTGGATTTCGTCTTTTTTCTACCTTCCGTGCTCCAGATATCCTTTCATGTGTTGGAATTATCATCAGCAGGGCTCAGCGAGGCTCAGCAGGGCTCAGCGGAGCTCAGTATCAGTCGGTACATTAACATGCACACATGCTGCTGAGCCGCTTCGACCTTCCAGCAACAACCTGCTGACTACGAGTGGAACGAACCAGCGAGCTGAGAGTTCGGCTGCTCCTCTTCTTCCTCTGTGAGCTCTGAATAACTTCAGCTCTGTGATACTTCTGACCTCCTGCTGCTGCCTCGTCGACCCGGTCCCGTGAAATTTAGCAGAAACGAGCACCGCGTCTGAAAATGCAAATAACCTGCGACGAGCGTTAAAAGCGAGAGAAATTCATTTCCCCACAGCGAGAAGGTTCAGGTGGAGGAGACGCAGCTGGAGACGGGAACATGTGGAGAATGAAGGGTGTGGATGTTTGAGACTCAGCCTGCAGTCACTGACGACTCGTGGAGGAAACCTGGTGTACAAAACACCTGAGAGACACCTGAGGGTGTGAAGTGAATCGGTGGTTCTGATAGTTAATGATCGTTGAGGTCAAACAGTGACGTGACAGCGAGAGGTTCTCAGAGACCATGAAGCTGAACAAGTTGTATGGTTATAGAAGCACTGAGCTTCTTTTCTGTGCAGACTTTTAGCTCGCGGCTAAGTTAACGGTGATAAAATGATTTAATGGTGAGGATCTTCCAGAGTTTTACAAATTCCAGAGTGTTGGTCGACTCCTTGTGACAGAAAAGACACCAGCTGCCGGCTCGCTGAGGTTCAGACTGTTAGCGACCGGGTTAGTTTTCAGTATTTTCAGCATTCAGGCGGTGAACTGAGAGGTCGTCGCTGTTTCCTGCAGGAATGAGGGTTTTTAAAACGCTAACAGAGATCTGAAGGAAACAGAATCAGACTGACTGCTGGCTGTCAACACCAACGTCACAGAGAACTAGATGGACACTTTGTTTTATCATAATTGCTCAGTCGAGTGCTGCACTTTAAAATCCAGTTAGAATATTTTAAAAAATATGAAATAGTAGCAAATCTCAAATTTCCAAGTCGAGGAGGATAAAACTCATATTTCATGTTTATGTGGACCGCGACACAGAGACGTCATCAGAGCTCCGACCGTCACTGTGAAAGTGTTTTAGCCTTTTTTATTGTCAGACTATACTGTACTGAAGGGTTCTGGTACTGAGCTGAGATGACTGAGCTGTAAACCTCAGTTTTAAACAGAAGAGCAGGTCGAGTAACGGAGATAATGCACCAAAATGTCCACAGTCTCTCATGAACAGATGACTTCTCTCTCTCTCCCTGCTGTGTGACTGTCTGAATGAAGGCTGGACTCACAGAGGTTTGGTTTTAACATCAGAAGAAGGGAAATCAGGACATGAATAAGAAAGATGGAAGCAACAAGGGATCCTTTAGTTTCGGAGAGGAAGAATCTAATAAGAGCGACGTCCTCTGATGGTTGATGAGCAGCGAGTCCTCGGATTAATGAAGAGCAGTGAAAAGTATAATATAGGAAAGAAAACAGGAGGTTTAAACTGAGCGTGTGTTTTTAACGCAGTGTGAATCATCCCTGATGTTTGACGTGTCCGTCCAGCTGTGATGTAACAGCGTCGTCCTGCTGCAGCTCCATCCAACCAGCCGACGTGGTTCTGGAGTTAAAGTTCATTGTAATCGAACAGGAGCAGCGTCTCCCTCAGCGGCTCCTCCTAAACCTTATTGGCCGTTTGATGGATTATTTGGCTAACGAGCAGATTCTGGTTAATTAACGGTGGATTAGGAGTGGCGGCGGCGGCGGCGGCGGGGAGGAAGCTGAAGGTGCCCTTCACTTGGACACCTGCAGCCTCCATCACTGCAGACAGCTGAGCGGCGTGGGAGGACTGCAGATTAACTCTGTGGTGAAGCTGCTGCCATCAGAGTCAAAGACAGACGAGATCATCTGGAGTTTCTCTCAAATGTCTCTTTTCCAAAATGCGTCATAAGACACCAGAGGATAGAACTTCAAAATAAAACAGGAAATACCAAACCAAAACGGGTCAGACGCCAGAACTACTTGTAACCCCAGTCCCATGTAGCTAATAGATTATTGATGACCGGGCCTGAGTTCGTCTGAAGACGGCGCTATATACCTGTGTAACTGTGATTATGATATAAAATAACTTGGCGGTGCCTCCAATAACGTTTAAGAAGTTACAAAATTTAGTACTTCCCCTTTCTATTAAAAGTTCACTTTAACCTGTTTTATCCTAATTTACCCAGAAAGTATCACCTTGGCAAAAACAACACAGGATTTATTAAACAACAACACTTATTTATTACAAGGTTAGGAATTTGTCACTTGGAAATTAGTTAACTTGTTCACTGTTGACCTTTAAGTCTGCACTGATAACAGCATTAAAAACACTTATACCATGCTCTGACAGGTTTAACCCACAAATGACCTCTGATGAATGCAAAGAGAAAAGGTAAAATCACAATTACCATGAAAACTCAAGTGTCCACACACACACACACACACACATTCACACAGGGCTATTAAATAAAAGAAAACGTGGCAGGCCCGGTCGAGACTCGTGAGCGTGCAGGCCGGAAACAAATGGCCGGGTTTCACTGGGTTTACCCAGCATAAACGAAAAGCACGTGCAAAGTGTCAGAGGTTTACTCACAAGTCCAGCAACAGTCAGAGATGACGATGGGGAAAAACAAAAGGCCAGGTGCAGTTTCAGCGGTAAGGGAATGGAGACCTGTAGCAACACGGTGCGGTGAGCTAACGGTCAAGTACAGCAGCTGCCGTCTCTCTCCGGTGGTCCAGGGCTCTCCCGGTCCTCACCTTCCTCTTATGGCAAATGTCCGGTCCTGAATCACATAACAGGGTTTATACAGAAATTCTTAAGTTGAATTTACTACCTTTTACTACCTTTTTTTACTACCTTCACAATATTTTTTACTACCAGCACGACTTCAAGCTGCAACCGTAGCAGCGTAAAGTGACGAGTAAAGTAATGAAATATCTAGAGAGGGCCTTGAAAAATAAAAAGTGCAACTTTACACGGTAATAGTCGGACTCGTGCATCTGTCAACGCTGCTGGCTGTGGTTGGTGGGAGAGCAGGCGAGGTTGTGGGCAGTGATGTAGCCGACACCGTGGTGCCGAACACTGCCACAGGAAGCTGCTCGCTACGTCCACGCATCCTGGCTTGGTGGCTACCAGCTTGCATATGTGATTTCACAGCCTTCACCCCCATCCACGTTATATTGATCGTCTTTTTACAGACGTGGCAATAAGCCTCTCGGCTGTTGCCAACTACCGGCCTAAGCCAGTCTTTATACATTGATTCCTCCAGCCAGAGGTCCGAAAATTTGCATTTGCCCATGATTATGTCTTTTCAAATGACTTACAACTACAGCGAACTCGCGAAGAGGTTTTGCAGCAAGCTGGCCGGGTCAGCGCATGCGCGAGTCCTACTCGCAACATAAAAATAAATCCACGCAAGTTTTAGTAATTTAAGGAGATAGGCCTGCACGTAAGTTACACAAATTGAAAAACTCATAGGCCAAGTTGGATGGTGTTCGAACATTTACTACCTCGTCAGATGACGTTTATTACTTTTTACTACTTTTTACTGGCCTTAATTTGGGCTAATATCATTTACTACCTTTTACAACCCCGCATACACCCTGCATAATTCCTCTCAGTAAATAAGCTACAGGCTAATTCATGGCGAAAAACCCACAGTGTGTCTTAAACCAATGAGCAACTGCTAGCTGCAATGCAGAATTAGCAGTGTGAAAGTCTATGAGCAGGCTAAGCTAGCGGCTAGCAGCGATTAGCAATTCAGCTCGTCTTTTACACACTACAATCAAACAACAGCACCGAGTCCATCAGAACACATGTATTTACCTCTGGCAGCTCCTCACAGTTCACACACATCAACCACAGGACGACTCTCCGTCAGTCCTGGAGGTCAGGAGGGTTGTTCCGTTACCTTTACAGTCTACAGCTAACCTGCTCCGACATCGATAAGGCCGCTTCTGCTGTCGCTAACGTTGCTGCGTCACGTAGGTGACGCTAAGCCCCGCCTCCCGGAACAAGGCGAGGACAGGATTGGCTACAGACTCACCAACAGAGATGAGAGAATAAAAGATGCTTCACTGCCCCACAAACAAACGTGGTCTTCTGGTATTTATAAGGACAACCAACTATGAATGAGTTTAAAACTAACACCACTCTTATTTTTCTCTGACTTTTAACTGTACATAGAATGAATGTTTTAGCATGTTATAATCCAACACATTTTTAACATATTTACACTTCATGAACTGTTATTTCTTAACAACATAAACATTTTAATATCTGCATATAAAGGCCACAGGGCTACATACTTCATTAGATTTAGGAGAAGATTATTCTTTGGGTTCACATAAGTCAACGTTTATGATGTTTGATAAATAAATCACAGTAGTTAAGTACGTCAGCGCTGACACAAGTCTGTGAAGGACTTCCATGATTCGATTGTTTCCTGTCAGACGAGAGACTGGCAGCTGTTTTTATACTGAACATGAAGCTGTGGTGTTAAAGCTGCAGATGTGCTGATGAAATACGTTTCTGAGCAGCATCACAACAACAACAGAGGACTGAGGCCATGTTTATACGTAGCAGGGTATTTAGAGAAACGAATATTTCCCCCCTTCGTTTTCAAAAAAGTTGTCATTTCCATCAACCTGCATAAATACGCTGTCGAGCGCCATTCTAACTCTGCCAAACCTCTGGGCGGCAGTGTAGGGAGAAGGATGAAGCCATGCAAGCCAATCAGAATCCTCAGAATCAACAACAACGAATAACACGAGCGACTTCCTGTTCCTTTCAAAACAACGCTCACATGACGTTAAGCATTTTCTGGCGCATAGCCTAATGAGCGTGAGAAGCTAAAACCCCGTTTCTCCCAGCTGACACGACAACACATAACCGGAGTTTTCCAAATTCTCCACTTTGCCCGGAGTTTTTAGAAAGAATCGTTTTCTGTGATAAAAACGGGGTTTTCGTGTAAATGAGAGGCCAAACCGCCTGGAAATATCTGCGTTTTTCCCTTCGTGTAAACGGGGCATAAGAGTGTCTGAGACGCTGTGCTGTAAGCCTGGACGTATGACTCCCGGGGGTAAACAGGGACAGGACGGCGTCCGTCTGCTCGCCTCCTAACACTTGTCACAGTTTGTGTCCATCATCCTTAAACTGGTTAATCTGGTGCTGAGCTCTGCCACCTCACCAGGATCCTGCAGATCCCTCACACCACCACCTCCTGCTTCTCCTACAGATTATGGAGAGACGCTTTACTGCTGCAAGTCACGGGATTAATCCTCACACACACACACACACACACACACACACACAGGTCCTGGTCCGTCTCTCCCGTGCGACCCGGTCCGTCTTTGCAGGACTTGCAGAAAAGCAGATCACATTCAATTTGAATTCCTTCATGGATTCACTCCTGCTGCCATTTTCACCACGTTCTCCCAGATAGCAGCACTCTGCTCGTCCCGATTTAGCTCCTCTCCTCTGCAGTGTAAATCACATTAAGCTCTAATAGGCAGCTTAGACGAGCACCCACAGCACCATGGGCCATTACCTACTCCATTTTAAGAAGATCTGCTCAGTAATAACCAGCCGTTACTGGAAATTAAGGCACCTGCCTTCCGGCCACAACCGGTAATGTCCGCAGAGATTGTCAGATTATTGAGCTTTCCACTGCCATTTCAGCCGGGACTGGAGGAGGAGGAGGACGAGGAGGAGGAGGAGGAGGAGGAGGAGGAGGAGGAGAGGAGGAGGAGGAGGAAGAAAGGAGAAAAGGCAGTTTGGCTGATCCTGAAACCTTGCTCTGTAATCACTGTCACTAGTTCAGATCCGGCCTCAGGAGACGAGGAGAGGAGGATGAGATTTACTCATCTTCACCTTTGAGACCTAAAAAGCTTCCTGTCTTTCAGACCTCGTCCTCACGTACGCTGGTATTTTTAAAAACGCATTTTTTCCTTCTCCGGTTTCAAAAAGATTCCCGTCCACATGAAACCACAAATCCAATCTGCCAAGCGCACGTCAAAGTACCTGTCGTCTACGTCAAACAAAGGAGACAAGCCAAAAAACCCTGGTGTTCCTGTCTACTAATGCCGTTTTCCCACCGACAGTACCAGCTCGCCTCGCCTCGACTCAGCTCGCCTTCTTTGCGTTCCCATTACTGAAATCTGGTACCTGGTACCTGCTAAAGTGGTGCTTTTTTAGTATCACCTCCGTATAAGTTCCAACCGAGCTGAGCTGATACTTCTGTGTGACGTAAGCTGGCAGCCGGCCTCTGATTGGACAGAGAGCGACGCCACTTGACGACTCATGACGAGCGCGACGTCCGAGCCTGACACCCGCTACCTTTAAAAACTAGCATCTGCGTTCAGTCAACACAGCGATTACATGGAAGGAACAACGCGCAGGAACACGGCGTGGACCGTGGCAGAGGTGGAGACGCTCCTGAGTGTTGTCGCTGAAGACGCATCCAGAACGAGCTCGATGGTGCGACAGGAACCCGCCCACGTTGAAGACGACCCACTCAGCGTCTGATGACGACCCGCCCACGTTGATGACGACCCGCCCACGTCTGATGACGACCCGTCCGCGCTGATGACGACCCGCCCACGTCTGATGACGACCCGACCACGTTGATGACGACCCGCCCACGTTGAAGACGACCCGCTCACGTCGATGACGACCCGCCCGCGTCTGATGACGACCCGCCCGCGTCTGATGACGACCCGCCCACGTCTGATGACGACCCGCCCACGCTGATGACGACCCGCCCACGTCGATGACGACCCGCCCACGTTGAAGACGACCCACTCACGTCGTGACGACGACCCGCCCACGCTGAAGACGACCCACTCACGTCGATGACGACCTCGCCCACGTCCGATGACGACCTGCCCACGCTGAAGACGACTCACTCATCGTCGATGACGACCCGTCCACTGCCGACGACGACCCGCCCACGTCTGAAGACGACCCGCCCACGTCTGAAGACGACCCGCCCACGTCGATGACGACCCTGCCCACGTCCGACGACGACCTGCCCATCGTCGAAGACGACCCACTCACGTCGATGACGACCTGCCCACGGCCGAAGACGACCCGCCCGCGCTGAAGATCGACCCACTCACCGCTCGATGACCACCTTGCCTACGCCGAAGATCGACCCACTGCATCGCCGATGACGACCCTGCCCATCGCCGATGACGACCGCCCACGCTGAAGATGACCACTCATCGCCGATGACGACCTCGCCCACGCCGATGACGACCTTGCCCACTGCCGAAGACGACCTCGCCCACCGTCGAATACGACCGCCCACGCTCGATGACGACCCGCCCACGCCGAAGACGACCTCGCCTACGCCGAGACGACCCACTCATCGCCGATGACGACCTGCCCACCGCTGAGACCACCTTGCCCACGTCGAGATCACCTCGCCTACGTCGATGATGACCTCGCCCATCGCCCACGATCGACACCACCTACTGCCGATGATCGACCTGCTGATGTCTCGACTGACGACCTGCCCACCGCCGACTGACCAACCTCGCTGACCGCCGATGATCAACCTCGCTGATGTTCGATGATGACCTGCCCACTGCCGATGATCAACCTCGCCGACGCCCATGATGATCCTCGCTGATGTCGACTGATCGACCCGCCCACTGCCGATGATCGACCTGCTGACGTCTGATGATGACCCTTGCTGATGTCTGATGAGGATCGCCTTGCCCACGCATGACGACCTGCCCATCGCCGATGATCGACCCTTGCTGACGTCGACTGAGGATCTGCCCGATCTGCCGATGACCGAACCTCGCCGACGTTGATGATCGACCTCGCTGATGCTCGATGACTGACCTCGCCCACGCCTGATGATCGACCTCGCCGATGTCCGATGAGGACCTGCCCATCGCCTATGATCGACCTCGCTGACCGCCGATGATCGACCTCGCCGATGTTCGATGATCGACCTTGCCCATCGGCCCGATGATCGACCTCGCCCACCGCCGATGATCGACCTTGCCGATGTCTGATGATGACCTCGCCGACGTCTGATGATCACCGCCGACTGCCCGACGCACAACCCGCCGATGTCGATGAGGACCTGCCGATCGCCGACGATCGACCCTTGCCGATGCTCGATGATCGACCTCGCCGACGTCTGATGATCAACCTCGCCGATCGCTCATGACGACCTCGCCGACGCCGATGATCGACCTCGCCGATGTCTGATGACGACCTCGCCTGACGCCGATGATCGACCCTCGCTGATGTCTCCGACGACGACCGCCCACGGCCGATGATCGACCTCGCTGATGTCGATGATCGACACCTGCTGATGTCGATGATGACCCGCTGATGTTGACGATGACCTCGCCCTACTGCCGATGATCCACCTTGCCGACTGCTCGATGATCGACCCGCTGACGCCCGATGACGAACCCGCTGACGCCGATGATCGACCTCGCTGATGTCTGATGATGACCTCGCCCACGCCGATGACGACCTCGCCTACGCCGATGACGACCCGCTGATGTCTGATGACGACCTCGCTGCATGTTCGATGATGACCTGCCCACTGCCGATGACGACCTTGCCACGTCTGACTGACGACCCGCTGATGTTCGATGACGACCTCGCTGATGTCTCGACTGACGACCTCGCCCACGTCTGATGACGACCCGCTGATGTCGATGAGGACCCGCCTCACGCTGATGACGACCCGCTGATGTCGATGATGACCCGCCCACGTCTGATGACGACCCGCTGATGTTGATGACGACCCGCCCACGTCTGATGACGACCCGCTGATGTTGATGACGACCCGCCCACGCTCGATGACGACCCGCTGATGTTGATGACGACCCGCTGATGTTGATGAGGACCCGCCCACGCTGATGACGACCCGCTGATGTTGATGACGACCCGCCCACGTCTGATGACGACCCGCTGATGCTGAAGAGATACTAATTCTAGATGGAAACGCAACACATCTAAAACCACACCAACGCTCACGGCAGCTTGAAGCACAGACTCTTCCTGTGTATGAACATCACTTCTGAACGTGTTGTTGTTAATGGCCTTCAGGAATCATCCTCTGGGGACCATGATTCAGTCTGGTGTCATGCTGACGTCCTGGTTAAATCACGGCTGTCACAGCGTCTCTGTCATTAAAGACAAAAGGCTAAACGCTGAGTTGATTGAGTCCTGCAGCTATAAACCAGCTGATTCTTCTGCAGTCACACGTTTAGTGTCAGTTGCTTTTTGATGATGCGCAGCAGAACTACAGGCTGACCTGGGTTCAGTCGTCCTCTCACTGTTTAATATCGTCCTTTCAGAAGTATTCTGTGTTTTATTCTGGCTGTTCAGGAGGAGAAGAACGAGAAGTACACTGACTTTTCTTATATTATTTTGCATTTTTATTTCCTCTGTGTTCAAGGTGACTGATGTTTAATGCTGTTTGTTTGTTGTCGCCGGTTCAGAACATTTCTGAGAGTTCAGACGACTGAGTTCATCTTCTCTCTTCATCACCTGACGGCTGCAGCAGCTCCTGATCAGACGTCGACTCACAGGGAATCAGCTCCACGTTGTTTTAATATTTATTGTATGTCTTTATGGATTCATGCAGATTCCACTTCTAACCTGAATCTGTTTCTTGGTTTAACTTCTCAGTTCAAAAAGACTCTGAACTTGTTCTGAACTTCACTCTGAGCAGGAAAATGAGATTTTCTCTGCCAACACTGAGCACATTTGAAAAATAATTGCTTTCTGCAAATTCAGAATATTCCATATTAGCAAAAACTGGTAACTGTGTAAAGATGTGAGTTTTGCTCTTGAAGCCTAATTTAACGGTCGACAGTGAGGCTGTTTGTAGGAACAAGATGTTCTGACTTTAATCTGAGACCTTGTCAGAGTTTCTTCCTGGAACAAACTTCAGTGATAAATGATGCAGCCTAACACACAACCACTGAACCAGATTCATGATGGCTGAATTATTTAGATTTGACCAGAATCTGCAGTTTCATTAGCCTATAAAAGTGTAAAACAGGACGAGAGGTTCGGCTGCAGAGCTGAGAGACGCTCAGATATTCAGATGGTGTGAATGTTTAACGTCTCTGTGTCCTGGCGAGACGTTTCCTGCTGCGGTCAGCGGCGTGCTGCTCAGTTTACGTCGCTCCTCGACTCGTCTTTGTATATAATCCTGTCGTCACACTGAACACTGCAGCCACTTCCTCTGTGTGAAAGTCACAGCTGCTGCTCAGGAGACTCGGAGCGTCTTCTGTCTCGTCTCTTTGTGTCTCCGTGACCTTTCCTCTGAGTTCCTGGACGCGGCGGCGGGTCGGAGGCCCATCTGGACGGCGCTGTGACGCTCAGGTGGACAGGAGAGGACGAGGGACGCCTGCAGAGAGGCGAGAGAGGGGGCTGATGGGAAAAGTGACTCGACTGTACCGACTCACAGAAGAGAGGCTGCGTGTGAATAATCAATGTGTGAGGGAGTCTGAACGTCCTCCACAGCGACTCCGTGACGACCTGTCCAGGTGCTGAGACACTCGGCCTTTAGAAGAGAAGTTTGCAGAACAAACTGGGACACTGAATATTTATTCCTGCTGTAGTTATCAGGCGACAGAACATGAATCTGGTGCAGAACAGAAAACAACAATAAAAGTATGATCACAGCTTTGTTCATCAACACTAACCCCTTTCACACAGGAGAAGACGCATTATCTCCGCAGCGGCAGTTCGCCAATTCTCTGCCGATAGCGATTCACACAGAGCGAAGCAGCTCCGCATTAAAGACGAACCGATGTGAATTCACACAGAAAGCCGGCGCTGCGGCTCCTAAAGAGGCGTGACGGTACACGTCATGATGATGACGTAGGTGTGTTTTCCAGGTGTTTCCAGGTGTCCCCCCTGTCAATCTAAACCTGCTGACAGTTTATAATCATATGGATGCTGTTATAATGTGTAGTGATTGAGATCCTGACCCACCAAACATCCTGGAAAGTGACAAAGTTACGTTTTTCGCTCTAAATGACATAATTACATCATCACCATCAGTAAACTGGACGCTGTCTGACTCTGTCTCTCGCGGGACGGAGGCTGTCTTCTGGGGGAAAGTTCACTGAAGTCTCGGTCTGGAGGGCTGACCGTCGCGGTGATTTATTTTCATCTCAAACACTCGGCGAGTTTAAGTTTTTTGCCGGTGACTGACGCTGTTTTTCTGGCATAAATGTGTCAGTGAGACAGACGGGAGGACAGACATGAGGACAGACAGACGGGAGGACAGACAGACAGGAGGACAGACAGGAGGACAGACAGGAGGACAGACGCTTCTCCGCGTATATCTGTGGTATTGTTTTCCTCATATAAGTTGCCAAAGACAGTTCCAGTTGCTACGTTACTGTTGTTTGGTCCTGTAACGTTGCTTTGTGGGACATTTCTCTGTATTAAGTTGAGTGAAGGACCTGTGTAGGTAACCGACCGTCTGATCGACACGCCCTTCGATACGCGCGCCGGCTTATCCGTTCACACTGGTTCGGCTCGGCAATAATGCGGCCCTGATACTACCTCCAGAGGCGGATCAGCGCCGGAGCGAAATTTCCCCCTCGTCGCATCAGAGAGATTCACACTGGGACGGATGCGGAGAATTGGCGCACAGAAGCCGCCAACAGACGGCAGTGTGAAAGGGGCTACTGACAGGAGCGGTGTGAGGGTCCTCAGAGTCCAGGACCAGTTCAGAAACACAGTGAACCAGCTGCATCCCACGAAGGTCTGAAGGAGACCGACAGCTGGATCAGTGACGTCTGGAGGTTTGCTGATTTCAGACTGAAGCATCTGTCGATCGCTCGCAGCTCGCACCGGCCGGTAACACCTCGTCCTCACTGCAGGACATGTGAGAACATGTCGACAACAAAACCTGCTCGACCAAGATGTCACATTTAAAGCGCGACACGGACGAGCAACAGCTGACCGAGATGTTTTCTACACTTCTGTCTGCTTTTACTGTAGGAAGCTAAATAAAGGGCGAGCTGACGGGAGAGAGAGAGAGCAACATCTCTACGTGCTGCTGGCTGCGTCGTCACCATCAGCAGAGAAACATCTACAAACGTAGGAAGAAAGACTTCACACACTCGCCCATCTTTAACTTCACTAGCCAAGTGTTTTCCACCACACATACACACACACACGGCCTTGTTCTTTGACCGAACATCAGTAATTATCTCGTGTTCGTTGTTTCATCTTTTGCATTTTCTTCGTGTTCATTTTCTGTCTTTTGTTTTGTAGCAAAGACAAAAAAATAAATCTTTGCCGCAGCGACTCGTCTCTCTCAGAGAGAAGCAACAAGCCGAGGTTTATAATATCAAAGTATAAACTGTATAATTCTCAGTTTTTTGGGCCGAACTAACTATGAACATATCTGACTTTTACTTTACTGCTCTGGAATCTGATTTATCAACATAATTTAAAACACAGCTTCAAGCAGATATGTTATCAAATATATATATTTTATTGAGCATATATCATTTTAAATAATTGGCTTTTTAGGAGATAATAAACTGGAGAACTGGACTGATTGTAACACGAGTCGTCACCGTGTTATCAGTCTGGTGTTGTTGGGCTTCATTTGCCTTCACACAACAAATGAACCACACCAGAGTCCAAACAGAACCGGACCAACGCTCTGTTGTTCTGCAGCTGAGGTCACACTGAGGCAGGTCGGTGCAGCTCGGTCCAGCCGCAGCAGAACCAGAACCAGTTCTACTGCTGTCAGAGCTGCCAGAGTGAATTAATGTGAGAGGGAGACGACTCTGGAAAGTTTAACCTGTTGACTTTCTCTCAGCGAGCAGCTTTTCCCTCCACGGTTAGAAATGTTAAATGAATCCAGAACAAGACAAACAAACAGCGAGACCGGAGCCGGCGCCGCCCACCAGAACTCTGCAGAGCGCCGACGGCTCGCAGCGAGAGCGAGGAAGCTGATCTCGCCGAGATGAAGGAGGACGACTCGAGAAGACACAGAAAGTTCTGCACACTCGTGGGACATTATGCAGCCCGGAGAGCAAAGTGAAAGAGAAGGACACACTTAATTATGAGTTACAACAGGAGAGGAATATGCAGAGGAGACGTATGGACACAGGGAGGAAGTGAGGAGAGGAATAAAAGAGAAAGTAGAGGAGGAAGAAGTGTGTGGGGGCGTGAAGGTGAGAGGCTGCAGAGGGAAGAGAGGCGAGCAGATGGTGCTTTATCTCTCTTCACAGAATGGCATCACATTACCACCAAATTTAATCTAATCTCCACAAAACTGCGACAGATCCATTTGGATACGGCCTCCGAGAAGAGCCGAGGGGCACGACGGGTGTTTTTATCGCTGTGAAGGAGAACGTCGTTCCATTAATCTGCTCCTCTGGCAGCCCTCGGAGTCAGATCGGAGCCGGCGACGAGCAAACAGAGGAGGAGGAGGAGGATCTGAAGAGGGAGGAAGGCTCGGACGGAACCACTCTGCTGACAGAACAAGGATTCAATCTGGATTATCGCTCATCAGCTGTGGGTTCGAGTGAGTCAGAAGCTCAGGAGCTCGTCTGGAGGCACTCGAACACATCGCTCCTGTCACACACCTTCACCTGTTCTCCTCTCAGGTGTTTCATCTGACAAGCAGCAGCAGAGCCGATCCGTCGGTCCGGCCCGGTCGCCTGGATGAAATGTTGGTATTTATAAAAGGACTGGACGGATATCACAGCGGCTAAACCTGCACGAATAAGACAAAGAGAATAAACTATGCAATCAGCAGGAGATGTGATGGGAAACATCTCCGGGCGTAAAGACGTTTTATACTTTGCCACAGGGAGAAATGCAATGAGACAAACACAGGGCAGATTGTTCTGCAGAACTTCACTGTGCTGTAATATGATGAGTGCAGCTCATGGCGCTTTCATCGCTGTGTTACGCTGATGATCCGACTTCTAACTCATCAAATACAATCTTGAGGGGCTTTAGTGGAGCATCATGAAGAGCGAGGTCTGAGTCTGTTGGTTGGACCTAACCTGACTCTCGCCAGATGAATTTGGTTCCGCCTCGCTCCACTCATCCATCTGGGATCGCTCCATTGGAGATGTGTTTCAGAAGGCTGGGCCTTATCAGAAATCCTTGCATATGATTGGATAAACCACTTGTCTGTCATCTTTATTGACGTGCTACTTCAACCACTCACATCGAAACCAACCTGTGACGTCGATGAGAGCGACGTTCTTTTAACGAAAGAATATTGGGTAGATTGGACGACACGGATGAAACAGCAGCATCAATGTTGACGCTTGCTTCCTCGATGCGAGCCGCCATTGTTGTCTGAATCAAAACAGTCGCTTCTCCGCTACGTCACATCTATGAAACTCCCGCCCGGCGGTCCTGATTGGCTCGACCTGAAAATCTGGTGCAGAAATCCCTCCCAACGGGAGCGATCCCAGATGGATGTGAGTGGAGCTAGGCGGAACGAAATGCATCTGGAGAGAGTCAGGTTAGGTTGGACCGGGCTTCACATCCTGATGGTGACCACGTTAACGTACGTTAATAACTGACTGTGTGTTGTGACGTACTGTTCCTGAGGCTGAGAGCACGCTGCCTGTTTCTGTATTCTGAGAGGAAATGTTCAGCTGTGAGTCTGAGGGGAGAAGACGAACCTGTGGGAAGATGTTCCTGTCAGACGGCTCAGCCCACGCTCCCCGTCAGGAGGGAAATGAAGGTGTCGGTGTGTTTCACAGAGTGCATGTGACAATTTAAAACTTTTCAGTCTGAACCTTTTTTACAGTCATCACAGTTCTGACGCTTTCTGAGAGAACAGAAAAGTTGCAAGACCATGAGAAGCTTTAACGAGACTTTGACATCTGCACGCTCCTCGCAGCTCGTCTACGAGTGTGAACGAGTTTAATCACTGATGTCATCAGACGGTTCGAGTCCAGCTGTCCTTCATTCAGCCTGACATCATGTTCAACACAATGTGACGTCATCAGCAGATATCCAAGCTTCTGACGTCATTGTGAGTCAGCTGCTGCAGCCCTGACTAAATATCCTTCATAACGTTTATTATTATTATTTATAGATTAAGCAGGAGAATTTCACGTCTATCCATCACCACAAATCATTTATGGGACTGAACAGGATGTTTAACTCAAAGCAAGAAAACAACCAAAGAAAAGAGAAACTCCTGCTCGAACGGGCGGAAACTGATTCTGAAGAAATGTAGCTGATCATCAGTTGATCTTTCTCCAGAATGGTGTCCGTCACCTTTAAACTTTACTGTAAGTCAGGTTCTGCTCTCGCTCGCTGCCTCAGGATGAAGCCAAACAGTGAAAGAGAAAGTGCAGCTGGTGTAAAGCCTCCGCTGTGAAACCAAACAGCATTTCTGAGTCGAGGTAAGACTTCTGGCGAGACCCCTGCTGGGCCCTAACAGCTCCGGATGCTTCTCATCTCTTCATGAAAGGCTAAATACTGAAGAGGAAGAAGAAGAAAGAGGTGTTCTTAAAATGCTCCGGCTGCCGGTGTGAGTTCAGACGTCTACCTGCCTCACCTGCCTTCAGTTCAGCAGACCGACTTCAACCTTCTTCTGCTGAAGTCTCACAGAGGGAAACTAAAAAGCTGCAGTTAAATCTGGTCTTCACTGGTCAGAGTCGTATCATACATAATAAATGTGAGGGAGACGCCAGCGGAGGTCAGAGGCCTTCAACCCTCGACGATACAGCTTCTGTCTGCTTGACATTTCTGCATCCAGAGCAGAAGGTCTGGTTCCGGCTCACCTCCAGGCCTTCAGTGAGAACTGGTCCAAACACAACACATGGTTCCTCTCCTCCATTAGTAATCATCGGGTTTGTGGCCATGCCTGCAGGCGTTTTCTCTTCCAAGTGCCCCGGCCTCTGTATTTAGGTCAAAGAGGGGAAGGAAGAAAGCTTTGTGCAGGAGAGGTGGCTTCAGAGATCGTTTTAATCCAGCTCCACCGGGATTATTCACACCGATATATGTAGAAGAATCTGTCAACAAGCAGGAAAACTGCAACAGATTATGTCTCAAAGAGGTCACAGACAGTCAAACGACAGATTCATCGAGAAGAGAATAAATGCTCATTGAAATGCGAATGAGACCCTGGAAAGTAAAAAGGCTGCCAGCTGAAATAACGAGGGAAGTTAGAGAAAGTGAAGACCTTCAGGAGAAAGAGTTTGTCGTCCTGTAAGATGCTAACACAACCGGGTCGTACACGACAGCCTGACAGACTGATGGCGGTCTGACGGCCTGGACGCTGCTGGAGCAGGGTGTCCTCCACGTCCTTCTGCCCTGCAACGCTTCCCAGATCCTCCTGGTTGATCCTGAAATGTCTCCAGATGAGATATGTGATCCCTCCAGCAAGTTCTGGCCTGCCTCGGACTCTCCTACCAGTTAGTGCACCAAGAAAGAAGTCCAAAGGGAGGATCAGCTGCTTCAACCAGCTCATACTACTTGCCGCGGCAGTAGACATGTGGTTTACTTGCACAAATAGACATGACTTAATCTGGCTTCTGGTTACCTTCGATAGATTACTGGACCAGTCCAAGTTCTGGTCTGACTTGCTGCAGTCCCTTTTATTGGACCGAACAGCAGCTGTCAGTCTTGTCGATGGAGAACTCGACACACTTCTGTCTCTCGACGGGAATAGAGAAAATGCATCATAGTTGGGAGTCTTAAATATCTTCTGCTGTCTCTCCAACAGGAGAACTTATTGAGACAACTGTCTTCAATAATTCAGCACCAGGGTCCATTTAACACCTGGTTTCAGTACCCATCCCTACGAGGACTGAGACGTGTTTACTCACCTGAAAACATCTTTCTCTGACGACCTCCAGACTTTCTCTGGATCAGGTGTTTGTGCAGAAGTCTCCTCAAACACGACCCTGAAACGTCGAGACGGACAAAAGACGTTCTCACTTGTTTAAAACGTCTCTCAGAACCACAGCTGGGACTCGTCTTTGACCTGAGGACCCGATCCATCCAGAGGCTGTCAGGCCTGCAGGGGTTTCAAATCATTTTCAAACTCAACCTTCTACATTTTGTTTCGTCGGCTCTGTGCTGCAGACGAACAGCAGCACGTGTGTGATGCTGCCTGTCAGCTGCAGAACATCTCAGATCCACAGCAGCAGTCTGCTGCTTTTGTTTAATGGACTGTCAGTCGAGCAGATCATGACGGGATAATTTCAGACAAACGCCTCCCGCCTGCTCTGACGGCTGCTCGCCGCACGATCACAGCTGCAGAGGGAGAAAAAGGACGTGTTTGAAAATGTCACTTCGCTGACATTGAAAGGGAAATGACCTGGCAGCGATAAATATCTGCTGAATAGGAAAGGCTTCTATTATTTTGTTATCTCAGATCAACTGTTTCAAGGACGGCACACATTTCAGATTGAAAAAAACCCAAAAGTGGTGTGAGGACGTTTGTTCAGCAGAAACAGAACAAATACAGAAATAAATATGTTTAAGATGCAGATTACACAGAGGTGTGTGTGCAGCTGCTCTCTGCAATATCTGTGTTCAGTCTGTGATAAAGTGTCTGCAGTGAAACCAGGAGAGAGAGTAAGAATCGCTTACAGACGAGGTAAATAATGTAAATTATTGCAAATAGAAGTGACAGTGTGACCCAAACCCTCCCACTCATCGTCCTGCAGCGAGCCGTCAGCGTCTGAAGCCTCTTTTCACTCAGTTTAGATTTTCTGTTCGCTTCAGTCTCACTTTTGTTTCCAGCAGCAGAAAGTTATATTTCTATCATAACAATAAGAGTGGAATAACTCTGTAGTCCAGCAGTGATCAGTAAAGCCTAATTTTTACTACTGCGTAAAGTGCTGTACGTAGGTCGCGGAGAGCCTCTCCGTCGTCTCCGGCGGCACGAAATATTTTTTTAAGTGTCCGTCACTCCGTCAAGCGACAACGGAGACGGCAAGGGCTACGATTGGAAATTGCATTGCGTATCCGGCACCACGACGGAGAACTATGAGGGCTCGAGGGGTCTCCGTGGTTACGCAGTTGCAGAAGTGTAATGCTGCCTTAACACGTCTCTCCTCCTGCTCATGCAGTATAAAAGCACAAATGTGTTTTCTGGGGTTTCCCTGCCAACTTGATCCAATCAGGACTGAGCATGAGGAGGCGGTCCTCATGGTGCTGTAGAGACGGAGGAGGGATTACAGACAAACTACACTAACGGCAGCTTTAGTCTCTAAAACACTATGAAGAAAGAAAGAAACCAGGCGTTAATTCTGCTCCTGCTGGTTGGCTTGCTCGGCTAAATATCACCGTATATATCGACAGTGCAGACGAGAGCGAGGCCTCCAACAATGTGTCGGCTGGAGAATTACTGACCCTTGTGAGACGTTCAGATCGCCGCCTGAGAAACACACAAGTATAACTTCATCACGATGGAGTCAAACTGCAGCACATCTTCATGTGCACTCAGAGAAGAGTCTGCTGATTGAAAAGTGTTTTTTAGTGAAGTAATCGTTAGCAACACAACAAAACTCTCAGTGCTCTGAGAATCCAACTGCATCAGCACAAGATCTGATCTGATTGTTAAGATATAAATGTGCTCCATGGTGTGTGTGTATGTGTGTGTGCACTGAGGCCGGCTAAACTTCGAACTCGCTGTAAATTATCAAGAAACTGGAAAAAAAAGACATAAAATCAAAGAAAAGCAGCAGATGAGCCCAAAGAGACGCTGGAGTCAGAAAACATCATCACAGATCTTTGGGTAGAAATCTGAAAAGGTCAGATGGGGATCAGCTGAATTTCACTTTTCTTAATGAATTAATAACATCAGTAATGGAAACATCAATCAGAAGCTTGTCAATACAGTCACTGACATTTAATATTTACTTATAACAGAGTATTTCTACTGGAGCTGTGGTGATGTTAATTTTGTGGAATACGATACTTTGATTACTCAGATAGACACACAACTCCAGTGATCCCGATCCTGTCTCCAATATACTACTATGATTTGAAATATTCCGCCCTGAAATGTCAAATACATCCCATTAATTAGCTATTTTTGCAATAAATTCTCCTCAATTTCTACGTCCTTTCCATTAAATAACTTCATTGGGTCCCCTTGAATTCATAATAATAACAATATGAATCTGTCTTTGTCTTTCTATAGCGAGTTATAGGATTAAAAGGTGCTTCACAAACTACACAGCCATGAAATATAAGTTTGAAGGATGGCGAATAAAACATAAAGATGGAGAGGATTGAGTCATCTCTGCCCTCAGGTTATTTAACTCTTCACCTCAACGCTCACTGAAGCTTTTTTCTGACGCTGGTCTGAGAGAACGAGCGTCGTCCTGACATCTTCATTGTTCGGCCGTCAGCTTCCATCATCTCCACATCTCCTGGAGCCTGCTAATGGCCTCATGACAGAAGTGATGAGCATTAGATGTGTCGTTAATTACAATAATGGGACGTTAATGCCTGGAAACACATGTATGTGAGATGAGTTCAGCCCAGAGGGAGGAGAGCTCACACACACCTGTTCACCTGTTCACCTGCTGCACAGCTTCACACTGTACGACTCTGATCAAACCAGCCGTCTGATGAAACGCTGGGAAACGAGCCGTGTGCTTTAAATGCAAATGATGCAGTCGGAACACAGAAGTGAGAGAAATGTGCTCGGGTTTAAAGAAGGAAGAAGTCTGAACGGAAACACTGAAGGAAGTTAATTAAAATGAGTCCAGCGACCTCAGAGGAACCTCGTGCACCGTCTCTGTCCAGAACTGGAACATGTGACTGTAGAAAAGATCTGACAACATGAAAAACGACTTTCTATTGTTTCCCTCAGAACACTTACAATTAAAATTCAGCGTTAATCAACGTCTGATCCTGATAAGAGAGGTTAAGCTGCACGTCCTTATAATTATGACACATTATTTTGCGATATAACAGAAAACAGTCACCTGAGTTATATCCTCATGCTGATAAAACATCTGATCTCAGAGCGATATTTCTTTGTGACAAGATGTTTTCTGTGTTGGTTTTATTGAAAAAGCTGCTCTGAACCATCCTTGTCTGACAAACAGCTTCTTACCCATATTCAGTGTTGACAGTTAGTGGCGACCTCTACTGGCCAAAGTAATTATCACAGCAGTAAAAGAGGAAGTCAGGTGATCATGTGTGAAGCTCAACAAAGTTTGCTGGAGGAGACTGAGGCGGACTTTCACCCCGAGACCAAGTTTACTTCACGAGGCTGAAAAGAATATCTGGCTCTGTCACCGTAAACTGTCTGAACCAAATAGTTCAGTTATTCAGCGTAAAATCCAAACAATAAGCTGAAACAGGAGACGAACTGCAGCCACAACATCTATTCATCCCCAGAATAATGTTAGTAGATGTTTTAAAGTGACCTCTAATAATGTCAGATTCAGTAAACTAATAATTGTCAGGTGTTGGTAGAAGACCTGGTGGAAGGACCCAGATGCAAAATCAAAAAAACAAGGTGACATGAGCGAGGCGAGACAATGATCCAACAAAGACTGAAACAAAAACCAGGACTTAAATACCCAGAGACAAACGAGGGAACAAGACACAGGTGAGACACAAGAGGACAGGTGCAGGTAATCAAACTGAACAGTGACAGGAAGGACAAGACAAAGAACACATGGACTACAAAAAAAAAACAGGAAGTGACTAAACCAAAACATGAAACAGAAACTTGACAAAACAGAAACGTGACGAATTGTTTTGTTTGTCCCACAGTCTGTTCAGAGTAACTCAGTCAGAACAATTTAAAAAACTAAAACATTAACCAACCCATAAAATTAATAACAGGATCTCAGGGAGGCCCGAGCCTGAGTCCTGGGTCTCATCCGGTTCTGATAAAAATAGTCAAATACAAAATAAACTACTGACTGAATATAATGTCCACTACAAAATATGTAGTTTACAAATAATTGAGTGAAACAGAAAACAGTAAGTGAGCCTCAGACGTCTCTGAACACCACCTGGAGGATCATCACAGAACACGAGAACCTGAAGCTCTCTGATAACGAGGAAACATTAAGGACAGGTGTCGTCATCGTCCACCTGCTCTCACTAACCTCCAGGATCTTTCTGTAGTTTCAAATGAAATCTCTTTGACACTGAGATCAACCTTTGCTCTTCCACCAGACAACCTGATAAATACAGTAACTTCAAACTCCTTCAGAGGTAATGACCTGGAACCTTACCTGGATCAGGTGTCGACCTCCAACCGGCTGTAAAACTTCTCCAGTGTTTAAAACAAAAACGTTTCCTTCCCATCGTGTGGAGAATCTTCTGCCTGGTGTCGGAGGAGAAGCTGCCGTCACATTAATCAGAAACAGGTGAAACTGAGGAGGTGATGAACCAGCAGCTCCTCATCAGGCTTCTTCAGTTTGCCTCCACAGAACAGAGACCGATCCGATTAAAGTTCTGACTGATGTTTGTGCAGAACCTGGTTCTGGTTCGGTGTCGGCCTGCTGATCACACGAAGCAGACTTATACTAACATTTGCTGTAGATGATGATGTAAACGGGCCTCAGAGCGTCAGCAGCGTATCGATCGTGTCAGAATCTCAGTTTGAATCATTAACTCCTCCCGAGAGTTTCAGCCACCTCAGCGAGATATCACAGGATCGATGCTCGCGGCCGCAGGCGGTCGTTTAATTAGCTCCTTGTATTTACTGTATTGTGTTGAACCCCTGAAGTGTTCTGATTGAACTGATTTAAAAAAATCTCCTCGCACCGTAATGTCACTGAAATCACTCGAGGAGGAAAATGTTCCCGACGCAGACGTGTGAAGCCTCCTGAGGCTCGGAGGGAAACCGGGTTCAGCACATTACGCCGTCCTATTGATATTTTTCATTTTGCAGTGACGGCTTTGAAAGAATAATGTTTCCAGCAGGTAGTAAGTGTTGCTTCAGACCGAACAGCTGCTGAATGTTTAACACCCGGAAGACAACATGACTTTATTTCTTCATACAGTTTCTTTAGTGCAGAAACAGGTGAGAGCAGCTCGTCCTCACTGAAACAAGTGAATATAAGACCTTTCCTCTGGTGCAACTCTCACACAATTTGCTGAGTGTACTTATGGTTTCCAGGAAATTCACCCTCTTTGTTGTCATTTGTTTTCTAGCACCATGAGGCAAAAATGTCATGTAATGTTTATATTGGACAGATTGACCATCACGTAGATCACATACTTGATTTAAGTGGCTCACCGTGACAAAAATATGTGTTTTATCTCCTGAGAAAAAGTAAGGCAACTTTTTGCATCATTTTATCATGTAGATCAAACAAGAGTTGTCTTTGTTTGTACAACATTAATCTTGTGTCAGACTTTGGCAAAAAGAGGACTCAGATGCAGATAGGCAGCTATATTGACAGGCTTTATTTCTCTGAATGAATTTCTCTTAGACAGAAATGATAAAACAATCAAGCTATGAAAAATCTTGAAGGTCCGAAGACACACTAAGAATACAAACAAACAAACAGAACCAAAAGCGCTCCCGAAGGAGGAAAAAATAACTACTCTGATCTTAAGAAATACTCTATGAAAATTTAGATACAAAACAAAAATCACTCCGAAGAGGAAAAAGCACACAGGCTATGAAATTATCTACTCTGATCTATGTTACAAAATTAACAGAAAACGCTCCAACAAGGAGGAAAACAACGCTACAAAAATTATTCTAACTTTGAAAACAAAAGAAGCTAACCAGAAAACTATGAACAAAAAAATCACTCTGTTTCAGAGGAAAAACAATTCAGACAAACAAAATGTGACAACTTAACTTTGGACTGCGACAGGACTGTGATCAAGGCTGGACGTATACGACAGGACGACGAAATACTCTGGCAACGCAGACAGGGGAAGACAAAGACTATATACACATGGGGGAGGGGAACACAGGTGGAAACAATCAGGAATCAGGGAAGACATCAGACCATGACACAGGAGGAAGGGCAAGTGACCTGGAACGAGAGGAAAGTTACTTTTCAAAATAAAACCGGAAATTGACAAGACAAAAAACCCAAGACAAGACATCCCTCACCGCGGTGTGACATCTTGCAAGTCATGTTAACTTACTTTTGCAAGTAAATTCAACTTAACACAACCGAGTTTACTTTGTTTGTAAAAGTAAGTTGACTTTACTTGCAAAATTAATGTTGTACAAACAAAGACTACTCTTGTTTGATCTACGGGATAAAATGATGCAAAAAGTTGCCTTACTTTTTTTAAGTCGATCAAGCCCTGTATTTTTATCAGTGCTCACAGCGGTGCTGCTCGTCTAACAACTTAGTACACTGATAAAAATACAGGGATATTGTTTGTACAACATTAATTTTGCAAGTAAAGTCAACTTACTTTTGCAAACAAAGTCAACTCGGTTGTGTTAAGTTGACTTTACTTGCAAAAGTAAGTTAACATGACTTGTAAGATTAATGTTGTACATACAAAGACAACTCTTGTTTGATCTTCGTGATAAAATGATGCAAAAAGTTGCCTTACTTTTTCTCAGTAGATAAAACACATTATATTTTTGTCATGGTGAGCCGCTTAAATCAAGTATGTGATCTACGTGTTGGTCAATCTGTCCAATATAAACATTACATGACATTTTTGCCTCATGGTGCTAGAAAAAAATGACAACAACAAAATAAAGAGGGTGAATTCCCTGGAAACCATCAGTACACTCAGCAGATTGTGTGAGAGTTGCACTAGAGGAAAGGTTATAATAAGGCAACTTTTTGCAACATTTCATCATGTAGATCAAACAAGAGTCTTTGTTTGTACAACATTAATCTTGCGAGTCATGTTAACTTACTTTTGCTAGTAAAGTCAACTCAACACAACCGAGTTTACTTTGTTTGTAAAAGTAAGTTGACTTTACTTGCAAAATTAATGTTGTACACACAAAGACAACTCTTGTTTGATCTACGGGATAAAATGATGCAAAAAGTTGCCTTACTTTTTTTAAGTGGATCAAGCCCTGTATTTTTATCAGTGCTCACGGCGGTGCTGCTCGTCGAACAACTTAGTACGACCAATATTTACGTGTCTTGTTGGGTGGCGACCTCTAGTGGCTGGTGATAACGAGGGGAGCAAAGGAGGAAGTCAGGTGACATAAGTAACATGATGGGGCTGGTTGTCGACTGTGTCCCATGTGAAATTAAAAGTCAATCGTGAGTTCTCTTAACTTATGTAACGTACTTAAACTACGTCACATTTGTAACGTGTTTACTTGTTTATTATCATTTTCCCAGAAGCCGAGGAGATTCGGGCCTAAAACTAACTACAGTGTCATAAACTCAGGCTTCATCCTCTGGGGAACATCATGTTGCTTCCATATGAAGCTACTTCCCTCCTCCACACAAACACTGTGCAAGTTATACTTTCCTCCGGAGGAACAGACTCTGAGTCTTTACTCACCTCACACTGGATAAAACCAGCCTCTCAGTAAACGGAGGTTCGTGCATCACTGAGCTGGATCCACATCCTGACCACGAGACTGACAGCTTCACGTTCAAAAGAAGGATTTTTCAAACGTGTGTGTGTGTTTTGTTTCAATATGAGCATGAAGTCAACTGATTCACAGTGATGTGTTGAAGTGCAGCAGATCCCACTGAGAGTCAACAGGCCAGTTCACAGCTGATTAAACTGCCGGAGCTCAGTTATTTCTGTCACAGTGGCTTTCTGAGAAAAGTCACGGCCTCAGGATCGACGCTGGACGTGAGGTGATGTCGTGGCCACTTGTGGGACAAATACTGGCCCAAAAAGACATCATGAAAAAGAAGTTAGATGCTGAATACATGGCTAACTGAACTAACTGCTAACTAATCTGTTTAATCACAAATGAGACAAAAACTGTGGATTGCGGACTGTGAGCTATAGTTTCCCCGGTAAACACACCAACTTCTTTGGCTACAGCAGCTGCAGTGTCTCAGAACCACAAGAAAAACAGACATAACCACATAATACACTCGGAGTTAACAGTTTAAGTCTAACGTGGAGAGCGCAACCAACGAAAGCAACCAATCAGGGGCGAGGGCTAGCAAGACAACCAATGGGATTCATTATAACTCCCCGATGGCAGCTACATTTAGCAGTAATTAGCAGCTGTCCAGGACTGAGGCGGAGCAGCCGGAGGACAGTCGAGGGAAAACCAACAAGTATTTTCGTTGACAGAAACATTAAAAACAGGGAACTTAAACACAGTCGGAGCTCTTCCACAGTTAAGATCAGCAAAGAACTGTCTAACATTTAAAACTCTTCCAGATAATATCTGCTTCTTTGGTGAAACTTGAACACACAAGCTTTTGTTCATAAACACTTTGAGGTTGATGATAACTCTGAAACATCAGATCACCAAGCTTCAGATTCTGCCTGTTGCAGTTTCTCAGCTGAAGTCTGTGTCAGCGCTGCAGAGAGGACAGCAGATATCTGAGAGCTGGTTCTGAAGCCTGGACTCAGCTACATTAAGCCTAATTTTTACTACTGCGTAAAGTGCTGTACGTAGGTCGCGGAGAGCCCTCTACGTAGTCGGAGAGCCTGTCGGAGAGCCTCTCCGTCATCTCCGGCGGCACAAAATATTTTTTTAAGTGTCCGTCACTCTGTCAAGCGACAACGGAGACGGCAAGGGCTACGATTGGTCAGCAGTCCTGCAGCTCGTAGCGTTTCGGCGATGACGGCAATAAGGGCTACGATTGGAAATTGCATTGCGTATCCGGCACCACGACGGAGAACTATGAGGGCTCGAGGGGTCTCCGTGGTTACGCAGTTGGATGGCGCATTACGCAGTTGCAGAAGTGTAACGCTGCCTTTACAGTTGTGTTCACCGTGTCTCCGTCGTGTCTCCACCTCCGGTCTGATGCTCATTGAAACATTAACAAGCGGAGCATCTTCAGCCTGCAGCAGCAAACGTGGTCGTCCCGCTTAGTTCATATTCCAGATGTGTTCAACAGCCTGAATGAGGTGAACGTGCCTTCGTACTGTACGAACACTGTTCATGGACCGTTTGAGTCACAGATGTGGAGCTGGAGATTTGCTGCTGAGTGTCCCTGAGGCACATCAGCTCATCAGAACAGGTGGAGAATCACGTGTTTCTGTCTCCTGTGGAGGGTTTAAATAAACTGTGCCGTGAGACAGCTTCACACTTTCAGGCTATTTTAGTACAAATCCACTAAAAACTTGAATCAAACCTGCAGAAATGTGCTGAACCGTCGCTGCTGTAACAAATCTGTGGATGAAATCACGAGCTGTGCAGCCGTTCGATTGCTTCCTGTTAGTCTGCAGCGTCCTGTGATGTGGTGTAATGAGACAGGTAAACCTCCGCTCGCTATCTGCACCGCACATCTCAATGAGCTGAGGAGGAGCTGAGAGGAGGGAGAAGATCCAATTTTGAGGCAGCCAGGTTGCTGCCACTCCGCCGCCTCTCCGCTCTCACAGATCTGAGGAGCAGAGGTTTTAAAATGCTAATCCTGTCGACCTTGAAGCCCCGAGGCGCCGGCTGAACCAGCGAGGCACATCTCTCCCGAGCTTCCTGTCACTCAATAATCAAACAAACCGGCAGAACCTCCCCGAATGCCTCTGCACACCTCCCCGCCGATGATCCCAGAGCACACACACACACACACACACACACACACACACACACACACACACAGATGTTGCATCAACACCCCTCTTAGCCGTTCGCCTCAGGAAACACACAGGAGCATGTAAACACACACACTTCTGCCTTTTAGCGGTGTGATGTGCTGCGATCTGTCACGAGCGACTGAGCGCGCTCACTAATGAATCACAAACATCTTGACCTGTAATGAGCCGTGGTGGAAGGTGTAACAAACATATTAAAGACTAATCAGCCGGCCCGGGTGAGGATGATTAGCGAGGACCCTGCCAGGTGAGGAGACACCTCCGAGGGAGCAGTTTGCTCTTCATGCTTCAGCGTCCAGCGTAATCAGTCCTCCACTCAGGACGGAGAGCAGCTCAACGTTTGGGTTTGTTCTGAAGTGTAATCCAATTCTGACGTAGTGGAGTAGTAAGTTAAATCTGTGCTTAACTGGAAAAAACCCAGTTTGACTTAATGTCGACTTTCACTCATTAACACAATTAATCCACAACATTAACTCGAACCTCAGAGCACAAACAGTCCAGAACAGGTGATCTTTGAAGAATCGATTGTTAGGATAAGCAGCAGCGTTGATGTCAGCGACGTCTCGGTTCAGAGGTGTCTACTGAAGTTAGCATGCTAACCAGCTAGCCTTCTAACAGCACTCAGACACAGATCTGATGGAATTTGGGGTTTTTCAACTTTTACCTTAGAAAGACGATCCTAGCCGTTTTTATTCTGGGCAGTAAGCCACCAATCTGCCGTCCTTTTGGCGGCTACGCTCCGTGGATTTAGACAGAAGGCGGCAAACTGGTGCTCTGTTTTGTTCCTCCAGTTTTGCCCCTCGGAGGGTAACGTTACACTTATTTGCGCCTCCATTGCTGTAAATCCGAGGCGGCAATGTGGTGGCAAATGCTGAGATGGGCGGAGGTGTGGATGACGTGCACTGCTGCGCACCCACAGCCGGGAGTTTTAAAACCAGGAAACAGCTGATCACAGCAGTCAGTTCGTCACTTCATCCACCAAGATGAGCAGCTGGAAAGCCGCTGAGATCCGGGAGATGCTAGCGTCTCCTCGCTCTCTGTAGCTGTCTTGGTTGTCCGCTTGTTGTTGTAGCGGCGAGCTAATAGCGGTCGCTACTTTCAAATTAAAAGCCCCCCGCTAAGAACCCAGTTCTAAACTCCGATGGGGTGCAATGTAAAGCTCTTATTTTGAAGACAAACTGTGAAAAATGTCCCATAAGGAATGAATGGGAAGGGGTCAAAAAAGTCGCAAAATCATCAGCGTTTTTCAAACATCTCCTGCTCTGGCAGACTTTGACCTAGAGACACCATTCAAACTTTAAAATGTAGGCACAAGTCTTATCTATTTGAGTTGTATTTGAACTTTCTTTCTACCATGTTTAGTTTTTGAACGGTGACCCTTAATTGATCGTGAGTGATTTCGAAAAATTCAGAAAAATTCAGGATTTTCAATGAGTGTGTATTGCGGAATGTTCGCGCAGCACCAACTGGCAGAGTGGGGGAGCCTGAAAAAACTCTCCGAAAATGTTTCTTTAGATGACGATCCTAGCCACAGATTTCACACTACAATAGTGATATTTTCCAAGAACGTAGCCACACTTGTCTTCTGTCTGGCAACGTGTCCACTTTATCGGGAGGATGTACGGTTTTTGAATTATCTGCGTCTAACCGACACAAACTCCAGCAACTGCCCCATAAGCCCCAATGTTAAACGGGAAGAGGATTTTGGGAGAAAAGCAGAAACTGCCCTGCTTCTCTTCACGCCCAACTTCCTGCTTCACGTCACGTCACATGTTGACGCCTACCAGAGGAGGAAAAGTGGAGGCTGTTTGGAAAAGGAGGAATATTACACCTCCCTTTTAGACAGACAAGGAGGCACATTGCAGCCTTTACCTTGCTGCACATGTGCCACCTTTTCTATCTGAAAGGGGCTCGTGAGGCAAAAAGAAGCAGCGAACCTGCTGATGGAAGGACGAGGTATTAAAAAGAGTCTCAACATGCAGGAATGTGTAGAAGAGTTTAACTCAGCAACACATCAGAGTAATACGATCAAACGGTGTCCGTCCACACTGTGAGCCTGCAGGACTGCTTCATGTCCTAAACGTCCTCTCCCTCTGGGACCCAGAGGACCTCATCAAAGGTCCTGGAGGTCCCTGAGGTGTCTCCATTACTGCCTGCAGCGCTCCCAGGGTGTACAGTTTACTTCCATCATGGGCCGACTACAAAGCCTGCGTCTCCGGGGAAAGAGACGGAGCGGCGCCAGGTGCCAGCCACAGGAAGTCGGTCCTGCCAGGCGGCGAGCTCCCAGGAGGCCGCTGTGCTGAGCGGAGCCACAGGAATCAGCCTCACCTCATCTGACTGCGCTGTCTGGTCCCGGCTGGAGGCAGGAAGAGTAATCTCCTGAAGAATGAGTGAATTTAAAGGAAGACAAAAGCTTTGAGTCGAGGCCAAAGTGGACAAAAGGTCTGGTTAAATGGTCCATTTGGCACGAGAGCAGCGCGGCGGCGTGGCAGCTGATTGATGGCTGTAACCTTCACCGTCTCCGATCAATAGCGGAGCACTCTCCTCCTCCTCCGCCGGCCGTATGAAGCAGTCAGACGCAGATGAATCCACAGCGACATCATAATTAGCCTTTAGATTATGGAAATCCCCTCCAACAATAAACAATTGCTCCTCCAAGCACCTTTTCTCAGCATTATCAACATCCGAGGCTGCGTTTTAAACCAGCGTTAATCTGCTGCGTAAGCCTCACACACACACACACACACACACACACACACACACACACACACACACACACACACACACACACACAGTATGGTAAGCGTTGTGATATCAACATCTGGGCTGACAGACGAGATGAAGCCTTCACAGAATCGTCTCTGAGCTGCATATTAACGAGCTCCTCTCAGTGTTTCTGTCTTCACGTCTCTTTGTGGACGTTTGTTGCAGAACATGAACAAACTTCTCCCTCCTGCTGTTCATAACTCCACTTCACTTTACCAACAGGTTACAGATGATTTCCTGGTTTGACACGTTGCTTTCAAGTCCCTGTAGTTTCTGTACATTCCTGTTGTTTTGTGAGTTTTATTGTGAAGATGTGGCCTCTGAATATTAAACCGTGTTGCCCAGTGGGCTGGATGACATAAGTAATTCTTTATCATATTATCAGATCTGCGTATGTATATGTATATATGTATGTGTGTGTGTATGTAAATATATATTCTTGCCTAATTTTTATGTCCTTTTTGTTCGACAGGCTCTTAAAGACACATAAACTACTTTTATATTACATTTAAACTGTTATACTATTTCTATTGTGAACATACAAGCTGTGATTGATAACATTTTCCTGTTATGATGTTTTAAAGTGGTGTAGATTTGTTGGTCCAGGTGTGTTTGATGGGTGTCTGCAGGTGAAGTGGACGGTGTGCAGGAGTCTTGTTCCTGACGCACCTGTCCGTCTCGAGCTGTGCAGAAGCTGCACTCTGTACGTTCCTTCGGTGGAGATGTGGTGTAAAAATAAGCTGAACTGACATCGTGCTTTCAGGCTTTTTCTAAAAATCAGGGTAAACAGGGAGGCGGTAACCATGGTAACCAGAGCTCAGTATTTTGGAGAACTGGAAGCCCACATTGTCATTTTCATTGTTCATGTTTGCTCTTCACTGTCGGTGGATTCCTACATTTGTTGGTACGTCACCTTACGTACGTCTTAAACATATCGCTCCACCAAAAGCTCGAATCAACCTGGACTTTCATCCGAATCAGGAACTGACTGTTTAATTACATCAGACAAACTTTATGAAGCGAGAGGAACTATTTTATTTTCAGCGGCTGTAACTTGGAGGTTAGCGCAGGACAGTGAAGCCGACACAGTCCTGAGAAGAGATCTGGTCAGTCAGAGCACCTGAGTACGATACTGTGGCTCTGCAGAGACTTTAATTCATTACTTTAAGTGTCTTTAAAAGGAAACTTCGGCATGTTGTGGAGCAGTGACACAAACATTTTAGCCTTTTGGTCCCTGTAATCCTTAAAATAATGGACTTGAGGGGCCTCTGGATGGGCCCGGGCGCGACTACAGACTGCTCAGTTTGCTGCATTATCTGCTCACACAAACAAACTGAAGCTCTGCTGCAAATGTTGTGCACCACGTTTTGTTCTTTATGTTGTGTCTCCATCACAAAGCAGCTGCTCCGCCAGCGGTCGGCTTTAAAAAAGAATCAAAGCGCATTAAATGAAGAAATTCCTAAACATCGGATGGAAGCTCGGCTCGTCACCGGACTGAGCCTGCAGCAACATGAAGCGTGAGACATCCAGCGTCTGAATATCGTCTGTGTGAAATCAGCTTCCCGTCTAATAATGGAGAATAAATCCTGTTGATTTGTTGGTGTTTTGCTGTGATGAAAGTCGCAGCTGTGATGAAAGTCGCAGCTTTGGAAACAGATATAATCTGTAATGGAGTGAAACAGAGGAAGGAGGGATGGAGGGACGTACGATTAGGAAGTGAAAGAGCTTTAAATCTACAGCAGCATCTGCAGCTGACAGCACGCCTCCTCCTTCAGCCGAGCAGACTCTGCTCGTAGCGGTGTGTTTGCTCGTTAGCCCGCGGCAGCCAGGAGCACCGGAGACGCTGATACGATGCTTTGTTTCACGCTGCTTCCACTTATTCTGTAGACACAACTTCCCAACAACAGGAGACAGAAGCTGCGGTAATGAGAAACGTGGAAACGTCGTATTAACTGGAATTAAAACCTCGTCTCCACGTTACGGAGGATGAGAGCGACGGAGACGAAGGCTCACAGGTGAAGGTGAAGCCACACATACGTATAATGAAGAGAGGAGAGAATAAAACATGCATCAATGAGCAAAGCTGTTCTCTGAGAGACGACCTTCAGGAGGATGATGAGGAAGGTGAAACGATGAGGCAGAGCCGGGTCGGGACGCGCCGCCAGAACCGGGCTGTTACCCATCGACGAGCACAAGCACCACCTCCTGTTCTCCTCCATCACCTTTACTGCGCTCCACTATATTTATCCCTTTAAGTACAGGCACTGATGGAGGGACTTGTTTTGGGCCTTTACAGTAGCAGATAGGAGCCAGCTGACTCCACCCGGACCGGCAGCCCTGTTCAGGGGACCGGGGACCGGCAGCTCCAAGCTGAGGACAGGACCGAACATCAGGTCAACAACATGCTCAAACTATGAAGACGACTGGGACCCACTCTTAAAAATATCACTCCACCAAAAGCTCGAATCAACGTGGACAGTCATCAGCCAGCTGACTCCACCCGGACCGGCAGCTCCCAGCTAACAGGGCTGGACCGGGTCAAACCAACACATCCTCCGAGGAGACCGGTTTGACAACAGGGGAGACAGTCTGAGGAGGTTTCTGAGCCGGTTTGGCTCCTGACAGCCTGGAGATCCAACATATGGGACTGCTAGCTGCATCGTTAACTGCCTGCAGTGATATTGGCAGCAGTTAGTGGTGCCTTTGTTAGCAGAGCGTCTAGATTCTGTCCGTCAGGAAACTCTCAGTCGTTCCATCGTCCTCAGAGGAGGAAACGTTCTGTCCAGAGGAGATGCAGAGCGGCTCGGGGACGGCGACACATATTGTCTCTATTAAAAACATAATCATTTTATATATGAGGTCTCGTGACGTCCATGTTTGAACAGTTTGAATCATTTTCCAAAACTACCAACTCTAAAATACAAGAATACCGACCGGATGATATTTTATTGTTGCTCCTGATACTGACACGCAGAGGCGTCGAACGTTTAAACATCCATTCTGACGTGACTTTAAAGACAGTGATTAT
This sequence comes from Lagodon rhomboides, assembly GCA_039737535.1. Classification (NCBI taxonomy): domain Eukaryota; kingdom Metazoa; phylum Chordata; class Actinopteri; order Spariformes; family Sparidae; genus Lagodon; species Lagodon rhomboides. Next base: position 37,993,798 of record CM077784.1, read on the forward strand.
CTCCGTCCTCCTCGTCTTCAGCCTCTCCAACAGCTGGTGATTATAAATCTGTCTGCAGAGACGACGGCTGATTGTTGTTCGACAGATGATCATCTTTTAAAGAGCGCTCCACCTCCCTCTCCTCCACATTAAACTAGACTTTCCCTCCTGTGTGACTTTGCAGTTTCAGGAGTTTCCTCACAGCTGCTCACCGATGAAGTCACTTTCTGACGCCGGCTTAAGTTGGTGAAAAGCTCGGACTCAGATAAGATTTATAGCTGTTGCAGTCCCACTGAGAACTTCATTGTTCCTGCTGTGGTGATGATTCAAAGGCGGCAGATATTTCTGTACAGGTGTTTCCTGAGGACGAGGAAGCGTCTTCCTCTCAGAGAGCACAGAGCGCTAAATCTCCAGAGACGTACTGGAGCTTACATCGTGCTGCGTTACAGAATCAAACACAATGAGAAGCTCGAGCCAGAAGACTGCAGCTTCATCACAGCAGCGTGATGCTGCAGATACACAACGTGCAGCAGATTCATCCATAATCATATTCCTGCTCGTCTTTATAAAAGCTGCCTCGCTGTCACGAACACAACATCGTTCCAGGTTATGAGACATCAGCCAGTGTGTGTGTGTGTGTGTGTGTGTGTGTGTGTGTGTGTGTGTGTGTGTGTGTGTGTGTGTGTGTGTGTGTGTGTGTTTTGGTGTCAGTGTGAGAATAAAATCTGGCTTCCAGATAATTATAATCATTTCACACTCACTTTCAGCCCGCGGTGAACAAAGGCTGGGACCGTTTCAAAGACAATATTTTTCCCGTGCTTTTTATTTTTCCCAGGAAGCAAAAAAAACAAAAGATTTCTTCGTCTCTGCTATTAATTCTGCTCTCTGCTCATCTCCTCTTTCATCTGCGCTTCTTCTCCATCCTCTGCAGTTTCTATGTAAAGCTCTTTAATTGGCCCTCGTGGAGGAGATGATTCCAGTTATTACATCAGCTACAAACTGTTTGCTTTAAAAAGAGCTTGACCCAGAACCAACATCACTTCCTGTTTACATGCACGGCCGCTGATGATTCATGTAGTAACTTCATCCTCATCATCCTCAAACAAAGGAAGGTCATCAGGTTATTAGAAGAAGAACTTATTACACTTCTGCGAACACTGGAGAACATGTGAAATGATTTTCATCCGACAGGTTTCTCTTTGAATCGTCACACGTCACATTTCAAAGCGGCGGCTGCGGTCGGACTGCAGATGATCCTCCTCTCTCTCCCTCCAGGCTACACAGAGCTGCCATCTGGACCAATGGGAGGGCTGCTAGCGGCCCGCGGGCATGTGTGGTCCGCTGACAGCTGACCAGCGCTCAACATTCACCCTGCTGGCCTCGTCTCCCCGGAGACACATCCACAATGATCCGACTCCGTGACGAGCCTTTGTGCTCCTCTGTTAGGAATCACACCAGGAGACGGAACCAGAACCAGAACCAGGTGGACTGAAGGTGGTTTAAGGTTAAAGCCTGACGTGTCGACATTAGTAACCTGAATGTAACTGTAGATCTATGAGTGTCTCTGATTGGAGTTACTTCATCGTTACTTCTGTTCCTGTTTTGTACGTGGTCGACTGCAGCCGAGTCAAAGATCAACGTCATAGTGTTGTTTTAAATATCTCAGATTGTGCGTACTCATCTCAGAAACACTTCACTGGAGAAGGACTCCAGGTTATTAAGTGACAGGTGAGGTCATGGTCCATCCTGCAGAGGGCACAGGTGAAGGTCGATGACTCCGTCCACGACACCAGGTCCTGTCTGTGCTCTGAGTGGAGGCGGCTGATTGTTTTTTTATTTGAGACGTCAGTTCGGAGGATGAACAGTCGACGTGTACGTGAGTGTTCACGTCTTATCTCATAGCATCATTAACTGTTTAATCGATTAGTTCCCAACTCTGTCAGCGATCGCCGATTATTCTGATAAATGATCAGTTTGAGAAAAAGTCTAAATTCTCGGATGTCAGCTTCTTAAATGTGAATATTTCCTGGTTTCTTTCCTCCTCTAGAGCTAGAAGATGAACATCTTTGGATGATTGCTTCACAGGAGACGGAACCAGAACCAGAACCAGGTGGACTGAAGGTTGTTTAAGGTTAAAGCCTGAAGCGTCGACATTAGTAACCTGAATGTAACTGTAGATCTCTGAGTGTCTCCGAATCCCCCTGATGGGCTTTTCTTTCTCTTTGGAGTTACTTCAGCTTTACTTCAATTCCTGTTTTGTACGTGGTCTGACTTCAGCCCGGTAAACAGCAGCCGGGTCAAAGATCGACGTCATGGCGTTGTTTTAAACATCTCAGATTGTGCGTACTCATCTCAGAAACACTTCACTGGAGAAGGACTCCAGGTTATTAAGTGACAGGTGAGGTCATCATGGTCCATCCTGCAGAGAGCACAGGTGAAGGTCGATGACTCCGTCCACGACACCAGGTCCTGTCTGTGCTCTGAGTGGAGGCAGCTGATGCAGGTTGACCAGTTAGTCTCAGCCCGATTGGACTGTTATTTGGTCAAGTAGCTGATGATCAGAGAACACAGGACCTTTTTATTTGAGACGTCAGTTCGGAGGGTGAACAGTCGACGTGTACATGTGTAATCACCAATTATTCTGATAAATGATCAGTTTGAAAAAAGGTCTAAATTCTCAGATGTCAGCTTCTTAAAAGTGAATATTTCCTGGTTTCCTTCCTCCTCTTGAACTAGAAGATGAATATCTTTGGATGATGCAACAGTTGCAGATTATTTCAACATGTATTTACGAGCTTTAAACCCTTCCTGTGACCTTCCTGGCTTGTTAAAGCGGTGACGCTAACGTTGGAGTCTGGTGGTTATTGTTGGGCTGGAAAGAAAACACTTTTCTTTCATTCACAGCGAGTCGGGGGGCCTTTGATTTTTTTTTGTCCTTTTTTTCCCCACATGGATTTTCTGAAAGCCGTTCGCCGTGCTCTCGTCATCGCGGCGGCTTCACCGCCGTCGGTTTGTGGAGGAGCAGAAAGGTCACGGCTGCGATGCCCCACTGGAACGCTGTGTGGGAGCGCCGCCCGGCCCTGTTTCCACTCTGCTGGCCTCTTTTCACACAATACCGGCGCGGCGCCACCCTCGCAGCCACGGAAATGTCAAAACGTCTTCTCCACATGTGTGGGTGAGCGCAGGAGGGAAATGTGTGAAGAGGCGCAGAGAGACGGAGGATTCAGTCACAGCACAAACAGCAGCGAGGAGGCGAGCCACTAAATGTTCTCTGCTCATTAGTCAGAGTAAGAAGCCACCTGAGGAAACTCACCGACAGAGATCATCCGTCTGCAGCTCAGGTGATGAAGACGACGCCTGAACTGCAGCTGCAGTGCATGCTGGTCTATTTTCTGCTGCTCTGGTGGGCGAAGACACTGTGACTGAGACAAGTTCAGCTGGAGTCAATAACGACTAAAACAGATGAACAGAGAGGCAAGAGATCAATCAATCAATCAGCGACAATACATGAAACAGATTCACACAGATTCAATAACTGTCCGTCTATAAAAACACTTCATTCACTCCCTCCAGCTGTCGTCTCCCAACATGCAGAGGACGATTATTGGAGCACACAGTCGATATGTGCACAATATCCAAAGAGCAGCGTTTTATAAATCACATGAAAGCTCTGCATGAGAAATGTGAATTTTAAAAACAATCCAGAGTTATTAATCAAAAACCAAAAGTCCAAACACTGAACACAGAGTGAGAGTGCAGCTGCTAAGTTAGCATCGTCACGGTGAACACGATGCCATGCTAGTGTTAGCATTTAGCATCGACAGAGTCAGTGGTGACGGAGCGATCCAGCTGCAGCCTGAAAACCTGACAGAGGGAAAGAAAACACAGAAATCAGTCAGAGGATAAATTTACTGACAACTTAAATTCATCATAATTTAACGTAAAGACTGATATCATTCTCTCTCTTTCATCAGCAGCAGACGAATAATTCAGCTTCACAAAACAAAACAAGGTTTGAATGTTTCACTGGAAACTTTAATGAGGAGCTGAACCAAGACGACAGAATGTAGACAGAACTTTTTATTCTGTCAGCCTCTGTTCCACATCCATCTATTATTATACACTCTCATAACGGACGGAGGCCGGCCTGTCTGAGGGGAGGAAATTATGTTTTGCCATGTTGAGACAAGCTAAAAGCTTTGCTCGTCTAATCACCGTCCATAATGAGCTGTCAAATCACCGTGACGGGCCGAGGGCACTTAGCACGGAGCGCTGGATGTAACGGACAGCAGCAGAACAATGTGACGGCAACACAGACTGACGGAATGGTTTCATGTTGTCAGCAGATATAGTCAGATAATAAATAAATAAATGGCTGACAGTATTCAGATCACGCTGAGGAAAACCATCTTTCAAACTTTGGTGATGATGTCACATCCAGATGTGTCCAGCTGTTATTAAAATGTTCACTGACCTCATCTTAAACTTCAGCCTGGTTCCAAACCTCTGGATCAGTCCGACAAACTCACCGAGGGATCGTTGATTGGGCGGATAGACCAATAACACGAGGCGTACCTCACTTCCCTTTTGTATGAACACAGCTAGCTTTTAGCCTCAGCTAGCCTGGTAGCTTCCAGTTAGGAATCAGAAATCTTACCACCAGCTTTGAGCTTCACATTGGCTCTTCAGAAACCTTTGGGTCCAGTGTTTGTACAGCCAGACGGCAGGTCAGATACACCACCAGCTGCTGATTGGGTCGGGCAAAATAAAACAAAATAAAACCCCTCATAAGCTTACATGAACTGTGTCAGACAAAACAGCAGCTCTGTCTCAGATCAGGTGAACATGACTCGACAATCAGAGAGAAATCAAACACCAGATTCTTTCCCACAGGAGCAGGACACACACCAGGTTTCATGACAGTTTCAAGGAAATCAGAGTTTATGTGGCTCGTTGGTGCTTTTTCTAAACTGGAGGAACTATTTCTTATTTCTTATTTCTGCACATGAAGACGACACATCAAGTCGTCTCTCTGGAGTTTGTCAGAGGGCAGTTTGGGAAATACAGGAAATGACAATCTGAAGTGGAGGAAGACGAGGCGGGTTGATGCTGAAATGGATTCATCGCTCAGAAGTCATTCCTGGAACACTCTGAACATCAGCTGAAACCTTTCCTTCAGTCGTCTCTCTGAAACAGCTTCCTGCTGCGATGAATCTCAGTCAGAGAACATTAAAGAGCCGATTTGTTCCATTGAATCTGAAGACACAGTGTCCGCCGAAGCCCTGATGGACTGAATCAATGTCCTTTTATAGACGGTAACAACCTCCTGCAGAGCTCGTGTCTATAGGAGACGCCGCGCTGCTGCTTCCATTCACTGAGGACAAAAGCAGAGTTAAAATGGAAAAAGATTCTCCTGATAGACACAAAGGAAACGGACCGACACAGACATTAAGACGAGCTCACAGACAGTCAGCGCCGGAGACAGAGGCGACCGGGTTCATACGCAGAACGAGTCGGTGCAGCAGAAAAGCTTTTAGTTCCAGTGAGTGTACGATAAGTACGGTAAGATCATCAGTAACATGTTTAAACTAGACGTGTGAATCTGATGCTGATGTTTTGATTCCTGAACTGGTTTGTTAGCTTAGCTCCGCCCTCTCGGCGGGTGGCTCGGAGCAGATGACCCGTATTATGTGCATTTTGATGATGTTAGCAGTCAGAACCACCTACAGAGTAAAATGCTGCAGATGTGTTTGTGAGTTCATTTCTGAAGCAGCTGTTCAAGAAACATTAAGATGAGAAACATGGAATATAACAAATACAGAGACGAGAGTGTTTGACATGTTGTTATTCCCTTTACAGTTGAGTTAGATCATTTAATGTTTGTTTGGTGTCATTTTCTCTGTTGTTTGATCGGATAAAAAAAGAAAAATTTAAATATATTTACCTGTTTGTTTACTTGTTTAAGGACAGAAGAAAACCAGAGAAACATGGACTTGCAGGAAATATGTATTTTTTGTAAAATGTAATAATTTGATTCTCAGTGCAGCTGCCAGAGTGGAAGCATATTTATTGATATTTCCCTTTTTCAGGGTGAAACAAATACTCAGAATTTTGAAGTAAAGCAACAAAACAGCCTGGTCTCACACAGCCTGGTCTCACACAGCCTGGTCTCATACAGCCTGGTCTCATACAGCCTGGTCTCATACAGTCTGGTCTCATAGCCTGGTTTCTCAATTGACAGGTATGACATCACCGCCTCATGTTTGCTACATGTTTATCATACAGTATTTATTCAAATGGCAGATATAATATTCCAGTGTGAATATTCAGCCCTGGTCTCACACAGCCTGGTCTCATACAGCCTGGTTTCACACAGCCTGGTCTCACACAACCTGGTCTCATACAGCCTGGTCCCACACAGCCTGGTCTCATACAGCCTGGTCTCACACAGCCTGGTCTCATACAGCTCTGGTCTCATACAGCCTGGTCTCACACAGCCTGGTCTCACACAGCCTGGTCTCATACAGCCTGGTCTCACACAGCCTGGTCTCACACAGCCTGGTCTCATACAGCCTGGTCTCACACAGCCTGGTCTCACACAGCCTGGTCTCACACAGCCTGGTCTCACACAGCCTGGTCTCATACAGCCTGGTCTCACACAGCCTGGTCTCACACAGCCTGGTCTCACACAGCCTGGTCTCACACAGCCTGGTCTCATAGAGCCTGGTCTCACACAGCCTGGTCCCACACAGCCTGGTCTCATATCAGCCTGGTCTCATACAGCCTGGTCTCACACAGCCTGGTCTCACACAGCCTGGTCTTACACAGTCTGGTCTCACACAGCCTGGTCTCACACAGCCTGGTCTCACACAGCCTGGTCTCATACAGCCTGGTCTTACACAGTCTGGTCTCACACAGCCTGGTCTCATACAGCCTGGTCTCACACAGTCTGGTCTCACACAGCCTGGTCTCATACAGCCTGGTCTCACACAGCCTGGTCTCACATAGCCTGGTCTCACACAACCTGGTCTCACACAGCCTGGTCTCATACAGCCTGGTCACAGCCTGGTCTCACACAGCCTGGTCTCACACAGCCTGGTCTCATACAGTCTGGTCTCACACAGCCTGGTCTCATACAGTCTGGTCTCATACAGCCTGGTCTCATACAGTCTGGTCTCACACAGCCTGGTTTCATACAGCCTGGTCTCACACAGCTTGGTCTCACACAGCCTGGTTTCATTCAGCCTGGTTTCACACAGCCTCGTCTCATGACGGTCTGGTCTCATTCAGCCTGGTCTCACACAGCCTGGTCTCATTTCATACATTAAATGACAGTGTGAATATTCAGCCCTGGTCCACACAGCCTGGTCTCATACAGCCTGGTCTCACACAGCCTGGTCTCACACAGCCTGGTCTCACACAGTCTGGTCTCACACAGCCTGGTCTCATACAGCCTGGTCTCACACAGCCTGGTCTCACACAGCCTGGTCTCACACAGCCTGGTCTCATACAGCCTGGTCTCATACTGGTTTCTAATTGACAGGTATGACATCACTCCTCATGTTTCCTAATGTTTATTATATATAATAATATTAAATGACAGCTATAATATTCCAGTGTGAATATTAAGCTCTGGTCTCACACAGCCTGGTCTCACACAGCCTGGTCTCATACAGCCTGGTCTCATACAGCCTGGTCTCATACAGCCTGGTCTCACACAGCCTGGTCTCACACAGAGAGCAGGAGCCACATCACGTCTGTCGGTAACGAGCATCAGAAAGCGTTCCAGCGTTGATTCGGCGCTCTTCTCCTGATGAACGCTCCTAACCTTTATGTTCCGCCCTGACATGGAGCTCACATCCTCCACAGATGTTCTCTCCTTCAGTAATCATCAGCGTGTTATGTACCTACAGAAAGTGCACTTATGCCATTTACATATTCTGCCTCGGCGGCGGCGCTCAGCGGGCGGCTGCTCAGACTGATGAGGCCTCCGCTGAGCTGAGAGGCTGCAGGATGGATCAGAGGCTGTTTAACAGCAGCACACACTCATTATTCCTTCTTCTCTTACTCGCTCGCTGGGAATTTGTGTGCTGATTTATTCTTTGTGAATCCACGAGGACTGAAATTGAATAAACTCACTATTAGAACCGTTGCAGGGTTCGCTGCTGTGTGTGCGGTGTGATGTTCAAAACAATTCATTAGCATCAGGACTGTTAGTGCAGCCTCTCAGAAGTGAGATAAGCTCAGTCAGACCAGCTTCACGTGTTCAATGATGAAGACTAGTTTGCTTCAACTAAATTACTGAACAAGCGCAGGGCAGTGTACCTTTAAACCAATCAGAGGCGAGCGCTGGCTGCAGACTTAATGCTAATTAAGGAAGCTGCAATTAAACTGTGGAGCTGTTTATCCTCAGCTCATCAGATGCAGTTAAATATAAATCATTTCCCCACATGGCTCGAACATACGGAAGCCTTCCAGCTGTACAGTTTTGAAATACTCATCGAAAAGTTAAACGTCTTGTTTCAAAAAAGCTCTCCAGGCTTTGTTATTCCCTCCTGAAATCTTTTCATTCAATGATTCAGTCTTTGAAGAAGGAATGAAGCTCTCGAACGTGACAATAAGTTCACTCGATGAAAACATGTACCTGTACCATCGACTCCTGTCTCTTAACTGTCTATAAACCGTTCTTCAGTTCTCCTTCAGAGGACAAACAGTCGGCCAATGGGAGGACGGCTTCAGATGCTGAAAAGCTAACGAGCACTTTGGTTCTGGAGCTGACCCAGTGGAGCAGAACCCCTCAGGGCCTCACTGTGCTTCAGACAAACCACCAGTTTCACCACAGGATCGTTTGTCTCAAACAGCCAGATTACTTCACTGTACATTAGTCTTAAACTAGCAGAGACAGCACACTGAGGGAGGTGTGTTTGAATTCAGGTCAGCCTCTGAGTGAAGTCAGCACTCAGCAGAGACTCTGGTTCTGGTTCTGGTTCTCTGTCTCCTCTCTGTAACGTTACGTTCATGAAGTAAAGTCCATTTCCCCTCCAGCTCCAGTCAGGCTGATCGACAGGAGTGAAGAGAAATCAGCTTTTTAATCCCAGAAGTTACAATGTCGTCTCTGAGCAGAACCAGATGAGACTCCAGGTGTTTATTCCTCCAGAACATCTGGATCTGCACCGACTCTGTCCTCCACAGCTGAGCAGCTCTGCACAAATGTCTGTGGTTTGGTTTGATAGAGTCCTAGTGACAGAATCGGGTATGAGGCGTGTAGCGGAGGAAGCAGGAGCAGATCGATTCCTCAGAATCAACCAACGTGGCAATAAAATGTGTTGCCAGCACCAACATCTGTCTCCCTCCTTTCTGTTCCTGGAACAATAAACGACATAATCTCACTTTCATTTCGAGAAATTTGTCCCGAATCGATACCGTCCGACCGCTGCTCCTCGTGTCCGAGCACAGAGCGACTTCATATCCAGAACACCTCCACTGTTCGCTCTCGCAGAGCTGCCGTCTGTCTGCGTGAGCCCGCTGTAACTCAATTTACCTCCTCAATGTGAGCTAAAGCGTGGATTAGCTCTGGCCTCGGGGAATATGCAGTGACTTGTGATGTGTGCAGCGACGGCTGATCGCATCACTCTGCCTCCCGCTGCGACAGTCGTAGCCGCCTGAACGAGGCGGATGGAGAGGAAGCCGCCGCCGCCGCTCACATCTGTGATCGTATCGAGTGAAATTGAGAGCAGAGGTGAGCTGACGTGAGCGAATCGCTTCTCCTGACAACACTGTAGTCTGAATCGCATTATGACACATCATTGAGTCATTTTCCTGTTGCGAGCTCGGCCCGGCGTGGCGAGCCGCTCAGAATCGCAGCACGCCGCCGCCTCCCCAACCGCGTCCATATCGCATTTAAAGTGTGGATGAGCATATGGTCGGCTGCCAGAGACTCGAGTTTTATTCTGCACGCTGCAACACTTCTTCACCGTCTCCGCGCTTGTTCTGAACTCTTCATCTATTTATCTCAGCGCGGATCATTAGTTTAAGAAGCGAGCGATTGTTGAGCGAGAGCCTCAACAGCTGTTACGTTACGGAGCTGAACACAGGAGCTTCTCTGTGTGTTTACATGCTGCTGCTGCTGTGAGTGGGCAGCAGAAAGGGAAAAGCACTCAAGACCAGGATGATAGACACACACACACACACACACACACACACACACACACACGCCTGGAGTAAACAGAAATCAGCTGTACACCAGTTTCTTCTCTCGGTGACATGGACACCAGCACTTTGGTTCTCCTGGAGCTCTGACCTCAGGAGTCATTCAGAAAGTCTGGGGCCTGTTAATGTAGTGAGATTACTGGGTAATCTGACTACTTCTACCTCCTTCTATCAGAAAACACTTTCACTTTTAACCGTGGTGACCTGTTCTGCAGCAGTCAGTCAGCTACCACATGAGGACTCTGTTTTATATGCAGATATTTACACATTTCACTTGGATGGTAAGTGAAGGATGATGCCCGACGAGGGGGCCTCCGCATCGTCCATTAATTCCTGATTAAGGACACCTCTGTCATGTCGGGCTGGTAATAGGCGTAGAGGAGGACCCAGATGCACGGACCAAGACAGCAGGTTGCAGGGAATTTGAAAATATTTAATTCTTCTCAAAAGGCAAAAACATGATCATGGCATGAAGACTAATACGTGGGGACAAACAATGATGCAACAACGACAGAACAAAAACCAGGACTTAAATACATGACACAGCTGAGGGAACGAGAAACAGGTGAGACACGAGAGGGCAGGTGCACATAATCAGAACAGAACAGGGAAGACGAGACATGACACAAGACCTACAAAATAAAACAGGAAGTGACCAGAACTAAAGACATGAAACTTGACAAGACAACACAGAACCGTGACAACCTCGAAGGGCGTTATCCTGCTTATACCATGGTCACTCGCCAAAGAAAATAAATTAAGACCATTAATTTATATTTTCATGCGTTTTACAATCAAAATATAAAGTTTTTGACAGGCAATAACTTGGTTTCCCTGGTAACGCCTGAGGGTTTGACTAATACCTGGAACAACCGTTACCCTCCCGTAAGGTTCTTATGCAACGGAAACGTTGTTCACCTCTCCAGTAAATAGGACGGACCTTAGATACGACCTGGCAACGGGAGATATTCTAGTCCGCTCAGCGGTGAGCCAGAAAGCTAACGCTATGCTAACGCTATGCTAGCAAGATTCAAAGTCGATAACATTGCGTTCGGTTGACGAACAGTAAATATAATCTGACAGTATGTTTAACAACAAGACTAGCTAGCTTACCAGTCATGTCACTGTCCCCAAATCAACATCAAGATGTTCACGAACAAATGATCGGCCGTGTGTAACGTTACTGTGGCCGCAGCCTGAAGCAGAGAGCTGAACAGCCAACGGGATGTGAGATTATTTGCTATAAAATAAAAGTATCAGCTTGTGTGTTCCAGTCTCCATCCTGTGGTGTTCAGAGGATAAGGCTCTGAAGGACTGACGGACTGCACTCAGTGCTGGAAATAAACTGTAAACAGAGGCTTTGACTGCGTTCCCGTCGCTATGGTTACGCAGCTAGCGCATTAATTTAGACGGTGAACAGACAATTTGACTGGAACTACTTAGTAGGTGTCCGTATACCAGGGATTAATCTACACCCTGCAGCCAATAAGAATCGAGTATTCCCCCAGACCATGGTATAAAACTACATCATCTGTACTCGCTCCACTCTCGTTGCTCTGTTGGTTCAGTGTGAATGAACACAGACGTCAGATTCACACAGATGATGCGAGCAGAAGATTCACCCGGCTTCTGTCCGAAGACACCTCGAGGATATTTCCTGTTAATAAAACAATCCAGGTAGCTGTTAATATTCTGTTGGGTTCACTGTCGGACGTCTTTGAATCGACTCTCTGGCCTCTTTCATGTTTGCGTCTCAGCCTGGCGGACAGAAGCCTTCAAGGTCGAGACGGACGGAGACGTCGCTGCCTGGAAATCCAGTTCTCAGATCAGTTAACACACAGAGAGTCGGACTCACTCAGCTGAGGTGCAGTTTGTCTAAATCTGGGAGGAATTCAATCTTTTTAACGGCTTCCCTTCCTCCTCCATCACACACACACACACACACACACACCTGCCTGCTGAATCCCCCTCGCTGTTGATCCCGGCGAGCGCTACACTCGGGCTTGTAAAGCAAATAGCTTCTGTTCCCTCCACAGTAAATGTTTCCCTGCTGCCGGCGAGGCGGAGGGACGATTTAAATATTTATCACCTGTAATGATTGTCACAGCCCCCCACCACCTGCTGTTCAGGTCACACACACACACACACACACACACACACACACACACACACACACACACACACACAGAGGAGGCAGTGATGCATATTTATGGCTCAGCTTCTCACCTCTGTCATATAACATAAGCACAGTATTTGAAGGAGCTGAGTTGTTCACACAGACTTCAGAGCTGCTGTGAAGCTGCTCAGCTCATCTCGGAGGATTTACATACAAATCATCTTCACTCTGTTTGTTATTGTTGAACGATTCTTTGGATTTTTGCTTTAAGAAGTCGAGTCTTTGTTCATCACAGTGTTTCCTCTGCAGCTGAGCACACGATCCAGAGACGACTCACGGATTATAACGACTCACATCTGATCCCACGATCAGACTAAACTTAAATATCACAAAGTGCTGAAGCAGAAAGAGGTCGTCTCAGAGTAAAACTGCCAAACAAACTATGTGTGTGTTTACACAGTTACAATTCTAATTGTTCTTTCACTGTTCTGATGAAACGTCCTGTTCTTCTCTCTGCTTCTTTCTCCCTGCTCAGACTTGTGATTCAGGTTTTTAACAGAACCACTCAGAGCTTCGGACGTTTAATTTCCATACAGAAACCAGAAACAGAGCTAACAGAGTGAATATTTGACTTGCAGGTGGGTGACATGCTGTTTGTCTTACGTAACGTGTTTCTGTTCGGCCTGTCAGATAAAACAATCACATTTATAAGCTTTGTGTTTGTGCTTTCTAATGTTTTCACTGTCTGCAGGTTTAAATATTCAGGGTTCACATCAGAGAAAACATGATCACACCGTCCAAAGACACGATGAAAACTAAAGCTGACTCAGCCAGAAGTAGATCCTTCAACGCTCCAACAAAAGACAGATGGAAGAAACAAAACCAGAGAAGCAGACTGAGTTCTACCGAGAAACTGAGGAGAAATACAAGAGTGAACAAAGAGCTGACTGATAAGATGTGGAGGAAGACGAGCTGACGACTGAGAGGAATCACACCTGGACTCAATACACAGCAGGATAATCAGGACAGGTGAAACCAATCAGAGCGATCACAGAGACAAAGACACAGCACAGACCTACACAATCTAACAGGAGGAGACAGAACCAGAACCAGAACCTCAGAGCACCACACAAACAGTTCCCAGAGATTCAGGCCACGTTTATACACAGCAGGGTATTTAGAGAAACGAATATTCTCCCCCCTCCGTTTTCAAAAATAACATCGTGCACACAACATCGTTTTCAAAAAAGTTGTCATTTCCATCAACCCGAATAAATACGCCGTCGAGCGCCATTCTAACTCTGCCAAACCTCTGGGCGGCAGTGTAGGGAGAAGGATGAAGTCATGCAAGCCAATCAGAATCCTCAGAATCAACAACAACGAATAACACGAGCGACTTCCTGTTCCTTTCAAAACAACGCTCACATGACTTTAAGCATTTTCTGGTGCATAGCCTAATGAGCGTGAGAAGCTAAAACCCCGTTTCTCCCAGCTGACACGACAACACATAACCGGAGTTTTCCACATTCTCCACTTTGCCCAGAGTTTTTAGAAAGAATCGTTTTCCGTGATAAAAACGGGGTTTTCGTGTAAATGAGAGGCCAAACCGCCTGGAAATATCTGCGTTTTCCCTTCATGTGAACGGGGCATCAATACAAAGGTTTTAATAAAGCAGCGAGAAGCGTTCATGTGACTCGTGTGTTATGTTTGGAGGAAGGATATAATATACTGTTTCTGTTTCTAACACAGCTGTTTGCAGGATGATGAATAATTCATCTATGTGTAAGATGAATAACTGTAATATGATGACAGTGATACACGGAGGCTTCATGTAACTCTACAGCTGACGGATTCAGTCATTCTGATGACAGAGGTGAACTCATCATCGTTCACTTGAGACGCTGATCTTCTCTCTGCTGATCTCATGACGATGCTGTTGTTTCTCTCCCTGTAGAAGTTCATGTGTGGAGCCGACACCTCGGCTGCTGAGCCCCGATGTTCACAGTCTGCTGTCGTTTGTCGCGTTTGCTGTGTCAATTTCACTACTCAGTTAACAGGTAACAGTGTGAAGCATCGCCTCTGTTGCCATGGTTACCTGCACCCGTAATATACTATGTGCAGATCTGCAGAAGAGCGAAGTGTCGGGCTGAGGTGAAGCTGTAAATCTCCTGACAACAACTTGTACCGAGGCACAAACAGCCCAGAGATCAAACTCCTGCAGTCTAACCCGAGAGAACGAGGTCATCAGAGCAGCAAGTCTGTTTCCTGGTGATGCTGCCAAATGAAACACGCCGACAGGCGCCGTGACCTTTCTGTGACATCACAGCTCTGCACGCTGTGATGTCACAAAGGCAGACAGACAGACAGTCAGACAGACAGACAGATAGACAGTCGCATCAGAGGAAGTAGAGCAGAAATACTTTTGGGATCTGAGTACCTCTGAATATGTATGTGTGTGTGTGTGTGTGTGTGTGTGTGTGTGTGTGAGAGCGCATGTGTGTGTGTCTGACGGGACGATTCGTCACCTGAACACACACACGCACACACACACACACACACACACACACACATACACTGCTTTGAAATTCTAATGACGATTATATTCTGTCAGCAACAATAGCAGCTGGTACACAAACACAGGCCAGTGTGTATGTATGTGTGTGTGTGTGTGTGTGTGTGTGTGTGTGTGTGTGTGTGTGTGTGAAATGGACTAAGTGGATCTGTGCTGATTGCCGTCCAGCTCTGTATCGCTGCAGGTTTTGGCAGTTTATGTGGCACATAAACGGCCAAATGGCACAAAATGAGTCGTCTGCAGAAACACTGCTCAGTTTCAGGTGGTTCTGGTTCTGGTCCCAGTCAGCGACCCGAGCCACAGAGGATGGTGAGGTTCTGTTACAGCTCTGACAGACAACCATGTGTGTTTTATTTATTATGATGAGGCTGATTTTCTACATCGACACCTTAAATAAGTAGGTCGACTCAGCAGAGCTCCAAACTTCAGGAGTTAAAGTTTCTGCCATCCTCCAAACTCAATCTGTTCAGTTTTCTTTTAGAGAAAGTTGTCGTCCCTCGAGGGTTCCTGTCCCAGGAGCTGCAGGGACAGTCGATTATCAGCCCTCTATTGGATCAGTCTGTCTCTGAAAATCAATAAAGTCGTTCACACTGCAGGTGTACTCAGTACAGTCGGGTCCTGAGGGGCAGGAAGTGCTGCGTTCAAACATCTCTAACAGAGAGAGGAGCTGTTCCCGAGGGTCCACAGCCTGCAGAGCGATGTTATCCACCCAGACAGTCCTTCAGAGGCTCCAATCAGACTCCAGTCAGCAGACACACTGCAGGACGATCATCACTGGGCTGGAGAAAAGAAAAGTTTGAAGCGGAGCAAAAAGATGCTCCGAGAAAGTGTCTGTCACACTTTACATAACAAAGATGCTTCTGCACGACTCGTCACTGTAACTACGACTCTGAAACTGCATCAGAGACACACACACACACACACACACACACACACACACACACACTGTCACCTTCCATGTGTGTCTCGCAGAGCCGGGGAGAAGTTTGGGGAAGGTCGCGGGCCGTTTGATATTCAGGACGAGCAGCGAGGCAGAGCTCCGACAGCTCGCCATCAGCAGAAGCATCAATCACACCAGAGATGGAGCTTTTCTGAAACATGGTGGTCCCTCAGGACTCCTCCCAGAGAGGAGGAGGAGGAGGAGGAGGAGGAGGAGGAGGAGGAGGAGGAGGGGCGCCGATCAGTCCAAAGTGAGGTTTACAGTTCACATGAAGCTTTGTGGGTTCATCCAGTGAGCAGAAACTCCAAACTGACAGAGCTGGTGGATGATCGTTCAGACTCACCGAGCGAGTCGAGGCCCATCAACCAGATCAACTTCAAACCCTGAGACAACCACAGGACAGCAGTGTGAGCCTGCGTGTGACGCTACGATCCTGATTATCTTTTGAGCTAACATGCAGATGAACTCAGGAGCAGAAAACTCGACTATAACAATGTTTATACAACAAGTAGTTCCGACCGAGCAATCTGATTGGTCAACAACACATTTTGACCGTGCTCAAATCAGCATGACAGCAGCCTGACTCATTACTCAGAGTATTACTCCACCAAGTCTGTGACATCATCGTATCTCCATGACAACATTGTAACTGTCAGAGCTGGAGCAGGAAACGGCGGAAAAATGGATCGGTTTGTTTTAATTTTGATTTATTTGGCGTCTCAGTTTGGATGAATGGATGGAGGAAGATGAGAAGAACCAAATGACAAAAAAGGAAAGATTTGTGGTGAATAAAGTGATAAATCTGTAACTTCTCTGTTCTTTATTATTAGATAATAATAAGATAAAAATGATAAAAGTCAGAGCTGAGTATTTTATTATTATTATTATTTAGAAACGTTATTTATTAATCATGAAAATAAATCACAAACCACCTGTCAGCTGCCAAAGTCACATTTATAGAATAAAGTGTCCCGTTTTACCGAGCGGGCCGAGCCTGTTCCCTTTCCGTTGCTCGGTCGTTGCTATGGGTCGGACTACTTGCTGAAGTGGTAAACTACGTTCCATTACACATAAGAGTCTGCTGACGGGACTGGTTTTGTTTCAGTTATTAGTCAGACCCCAGGTGTTTCCATGGAAATGCGACACACACTCGCAAAAACCTTTAAAATCTGAGAGCAAATTGTCCGTCAACGTGGATATATTTTGATTATACATTTTATTTTTGTTGGTATTAGTTGTATAATCGCTATATTACCCTCGAGGGTGATATTGCTTAATTAAAATGTCCGATACGACTCTTCACCGATCACCAACGACTCCACCAACAACATGTATCACAGCAGCGTAGCCACGTCGCTAACGCTCCTGCACCCTGCTGAGTAAACTCTGAGGTGAGTTGAGATAATTTGGGCAACTTTTTGTACATTTTGTGCCTTTTTCCTTCAACAGAAGGCTCGAGTGTGTTCCAGTAACTCCGTCTCAGCTCCTCCGAGCTCAGCTGATAACTGACGACCTTAAAAACCAAATGTTATTTCAGTTCTGACTCTGAGTTTCAGTTTGTGTGATCGTGACGGAGGTTCAGATCCTCGGTGTTTCTGTACGTGTGAGCATTACTGATGCAGAGCGTGTTTAAAGCCGTCGTCATGTCGAACATTCACACTGTCTGCTCGTTTAAGTCGCTCTTATCTGGAGCCATACCGCCACACAAATCCCCAGAAATGAGTGGTAATCTGAGCGATCTGAGCCGGGGTTTAACGCCGTCTGTGTAACGCACTGTGTTTTAATTATAGAAAACCAATTTGAGTGAGACGCTATCTCTCCTTATTTACTCCATGTCATATCAGACCATTAAAACTTTGGGATTTCTTTTTAACTTCTGCTGAAATATCATTAAAATATTCTATAATCTGCACATCTCAAGTCAACATCTTGCCTGCAGGTTTATTTTCCCCCTCGGGTCGTCTCTGGAGGAGGCGAGCGTATACCTCGCCTCAGAGCGAGTGCGTGCAGCAGCAGACCTGTCATGTCGGCTGCTGTCAGTCTTTGGTCTTTTGGCCTCGAGAACAGGAAACCCTGAAAACCCTCGCGGCTGCAGGAGTGTGAAGTGTGTTTGATGAGACGTCCTCCAGGTTTGACGGTTCCAGGCGGTTCGTGTCTGACATCGCTGTCGGCGTGTTTTAAGAGGAGACGGGAGCCAATCAGGAGCGAGATGCTGAGCTGAAGACGCAGACTGACGTGTGGGAAGATTTCATCTGATCTGCTGGTGAGTTTCATCGCTCGCCTGACGCTCGCCGACCCTCCGAACGCTCAGGTCACGTCCTCTGTGATCTGGGAGATGTGAAGAGAAACGTGTCTAAACATGACAAACTAGTTCAGCTACAGTCAGAACCGGGTTCTGGTCGGTGGACTCGGACTGTCTGATGATGATGAAAAGGCTCCAGCGTGCAGAAAGTCTGGATGATGAATATTAAAATTGTTTTAAGTGAATCATATTTATATTTACGACACCTGGTTAATAAAAAAAACACAGAACTATTTAAGCATCAGAGGAACGTCGAGGCAGCGATGGATGTAACTAAGTACATTTACTCAAATACTTTACTGTAGCAACATTTTGAGGTACTTTTACTTTCTTTTAGTATTTCTATTTTCTGCTTCTTTGTACGTCTGCTTCCTTCTGGAGGCAAATTTTGCAGATTACAAGCTGCATCAGAGCCAGAAACTGATATTTAAATTAGATCAAAAGGTAAATATAGTAAATATCAGATCTGATAATCATCTAAGCAGAATAAATAATATATACATACTGTACAAGTAAATAAATGTTTAATGTACATTTATCTGTATTTTTAATATCAGAGTGTCTTTCACTTTGAGCGAAGTCATATTTTAACACCATAACTTTACTTTTGCAGCATGCTTTCTGTCAGGCCGGGCTCGAAGCAGGACTCAGACGCAGAGATAGAGTTATCAGAAGGCACTTTATTTATTGACTTGGCAGCAAGAGTTAATCCTCGAACAGAGGAAACAAAAGGGCTATGAAAACTACTAGACTGGCAGACCTGAAACTAAGATTCCCTACAAGGTGAAAAAACACAAAACTCCTAACTACTCTGAAAAACTGAGCTATCCTAAACTAAGGGGCAAAAAAGGGGAAAAATCAATCCTGACTAAGGGAGGGAAAAAAGGGGCAAAATAAAGGAAACTAATAACAAGAGGTGCTCCAAAAGGGAGGACACAAAACCTAGCAATAAAAGGCTGAACTGAAAATCACTCCGCAAAACTGGAGGACTGGCTAAGGGGAAGCAATCTAAATAAACACAAATCGCTCCGAAAGGAGGAAAAACAAAACAGCTATCTATCAGCTAACAAACTAAGGGAACAACGCTAAGCTATAAAAATTACAAAAGAAAATCACTCTTACGAGGAAAAAACACAACGACGAAGCAAGGCAAAAGACTGTGGCGAGATCTGTTGTAAGGCTGGTGAGACGACAAACGACACACTGGCACAAGACAAGGGAGACGCAGACTATTTAACACCTGGGGGAAGGTGAACACAATCGGTGATTAGGGGAGACACTCAGACAGGTGACACACAGGGAAGTGACCTGAAACGAGAGGAGAGTTACTTTTCAAAATAAAAGCAATGACAAGACCAGAACACAAAATAAACCAAGACCTCACCGCGGTGTTACACTTTCATTGGTTTAAATCTTTTCGTGTCTCCAGAAGCAGCTGTGTGACGTCTGATAAATGACCTCAGGTGATGTCACTCGAGTCAGTGTCCAGTCTGAAACAGAAACAGAGAGTGGACTCTCTCCGCTGCTCCACCTCACTGCTGGAGGCCGAGGTGCATTGTGGGTAATGTTGGCACCACAGATGTTCTCCTGAACAATGTTTGCCTTATTCCAGATGTTTGGATCTGGATCTCCGACCTCTCTTCCAGGTGTGTGTGCTCCTCTATCCTCTCTGTGTGGATGGAGACACCTGAACGCTCCTCTCAGATCCATATTCTTCATATTTACAATCAATAATTTTGTCTTCCAGATTATCCATCCATCGTTTCACTGCGTCAGTGTGTTTCCTGTGGTCCAGCCTGAAGAAGGATCCCTGCTGAGTTATGTTGGAGGCGTCCTCCTCGTCTGGATCGAGGGTCTAAAGATAGAAGAGGTTCAGGTTCTGAAGCCCCTCGAGGAGAATGTGTGATATCAGGCTCTATGAATAAAATTGACTTGACAATCGCCAGATATTTGTGACATTTTTAATTCCGTTCAAGCAGCAGCTGAGGAGGAAACGCTGGATCTCCACCCTGACACTCCTCCTCCGTCCCCTCCATCCATCACACCTCGTCCGGGCTGAAATGTCACCGCGGCTCTCTCGGCCACGTGACTCGTCAGCGGCGTGACAGGTTGACATTTGGCTCCTCCGTCATAACCCTCGTGTGCAGCTGCTTATCTGGTCAGGCAGGAGGCCGGCCGCTCTGCTCCTCGCCGCGTTATCGGCCCGCCGACAGGACGAACATGTACACAGACAGAAAACACACGGCAGCAATCTTTGACGAGCCAGAGCTTCAGTCAGAGTCGCAGAGACAATGAGAGGAGGGGAACAGGGAGCTGCTGGAGGCCCCGCAACCTCTGTAAGTCCATTATGTGCAGATCAGACTGCTGAAGAGGCTGCAGAGAGGCTGATCTGAGACCAGACACACTCACGCACACACTTCAAGCATCCTCGAGCATGATACACAGCGAACAGGGTGTGTGTGTGTGTGTGTGTGTGTGTGTGTGTGTGTGTGTCGGAGAGACGAGGCTCATCAACACACAGCTCGAAGCACCACGAGTACCTTCACCTTCGCTCTGTTATCACTCCAGACTTTCATTTGTGACTCTTTACTTTACTCTTTGCATCTTTACGCCGGATGCTTCACGCAGAATACACAATTCAAATATATAATTATGTAGCTAATTAAGGCTAAAATTGGTTTGTTAGATTACAAAGCTAATATTTTGACATTTGAGAAAGTGAACTAAGCTGGTTTCTCAGCCGCCATAAAACAAAAAGAAGAAGAAGAAAAACAAAGATATGGTGCTGTCAGCTAGGAGACTCTTTTATTAGCTATTTTGTGGGAAATAAAGTTACTTATAGTTTTAATATGTAAAGCTGCACAAGACATGCAAATATTAGTACTTTGCAAACAAAACATGTTGCTGTTGTTCTGAATTAATACAGAATCAGACACGACTCCAAAAGTAAAGTGCTGCTGCAGATTGTTTCATCTTCTTCTAATCTTTAGGTTTCTCCTCCGTCACGTGAAAAGATGATGTTCATCTCTTGTTGAGATGCCTTCAGGTCCTCTGACTGACTGACTGACTGACTGACCAACTAACTGACTGACCGATCGACCGATCGACATCGACCGACTGACTGACTAACTGACTAACTGGCTGACTGACTGACTAACTAACTGACCGATCGATCCGATCCAACTGACTGACTAACTGGCTGACCGACTGACTAACTGACTAGCTAACTGGCTGACCGACTAACTGACTAACTGACTAACTGGCTGACCGACTGACTGACTAACTGACTAACTGGCTGACTGACTGACTAACTAACTGACCGACCGACTGACTGACTAACTGGCTGACCGACTGACTAACTGACTAACTAACTGGCTGACCGACTGACTGACTAACTGACTAACTAACTGGCTGACCGACTGACTAACTAACTGACTGACTGACTGACTGGCTGAGGAGGATTACAGATGTTGGATTCACTGTTTCACTGAAACCTTCAGGCAGTAAATGAACACAGTCTTCAGCACGTCTGAATGAGTCTGTTGGACTTTTTCCTGAGCTCAGCGAAGGATCAGCTCGTTGCTGCAGGATGAAGATCAGCTCAGTGTTTTCCTCCTCACAAATCGTTCAGCATGCACGACACAGGAAGGTAAACGTGACGAGCCGAGGACGCTCAGCACTTAATGAGCTCCGGATACACAGCCTGGAACTTTAAGAGGGAATTTCACCTCGGGGTGTTTTCTAGTTTGTTTTACAAGAGCTCAGATTCACACAGCAGCTCAGAGGGGGTGTGTGTGTGTGTGTGTGTGTGTGTGTGTGTGTGTGACAGTCAAATATTAGGAACACCGACGGGACTCCTGTGATGTGACTCCAGAGTGAAGTCATACGATGAAATAAAATGCAGCCTGACACGGTGACGGTTCTGTCACTCCTGAGAAACAAAGTGTCAGGAGCTGGTCCTGGAGCTGGTCCTGGAGCTGCAGACCGGTGTCAGTGTGTCTCAGTTTTCTCTGGCAGTTCACCTTTTTTTCTTTTGTACAAATGCAAAAATCCAGAAAATCCAGAGTGTTTTCCTTCAGTTCTGGCGGACTGGACCGGGCTGGTTTGCCTCTAACATGGACCGATGTGACCCAGTGACCTCATCGAGCAGATCCTCCCTCCTCCTCCCTCTGCTGTCACTGTGAGTCTGTGATCTCCTCCTCGTGTCCTTCCCTGCTTCAGTATCGGCCTCGGCGCCGCAGCAGAGGTGATGTTTTCCCAGCGTCCTCGGCACCGTGATGAATCGACGGCGACTCTGAGGAGCTTTATTCTCCCGCTGAGCTATCGGAGAAAGTCCTGTCGGAGTCCCAGCGGTCTCCACGGGGGACATTACTCTCCTCCGCCTCCATCCTGAGGGAGAAGCACTTTAAAGAGCCGGAGCAGCAGAGAGGAACGGCTGAAACCTGCCTCTTATCATCCTGTCTGAGGGCTGAGTGTTTCCTCTACAGGGTGTGTGCTGACTGTAGGAGGCGTGAGATACGTCGGCGTGAGATACGTCGGCGTGAACGTTACGGATCAGAACAGCTCCGGTGCTTTTCTCTGGATCATCATCAACAAACCCTGAGAGGATGTTTCACAGCCTGATGGATCTGCTGCTGCTGAGACACAGAGCTCCATTAAAAACACATCAGTGCTGTTCCTCTATCAGCATGAACACACACACACACACACACACACACACACACACACACACACACCTGTCCTGCTGCCACTAACACTCAGCAGAGCACCAAACATGGATTGATCCTCTAATGTTGGTGTAACCCACACATTAAAAAGTGTTTGGTCACTATAGGGTTAACTCCCTAGGAGTTGTTTGTTTTGAACCTGTCGGCACCTGTACTGACGTCAGAGCCGATCCTCCGCTCGTTAGATTGACGGAAAAGCATGAGAAGGAAGCGCAAGGAGAGAGTCCCCACGCATGTGTTTGGTGAGACCGAGAGTTCAGAGAAAACTGTTAAAAAAGAGAGGAAAAGTGTGTGAAGGGAGGTGCAGCGTCGCCGAGCATGTCCGCTTACATTGGCGGACCAGGATAATTGTTGACTTACCTTTGGAAACCCGACTGGTTTTTGGTGACTCCGGATCAGCTGAGAGAAGTTCGAAATTTGATGGTGAGCTAGACCCACCAGAAGAACCAGGAATTCTGTCAGTAGACTGGCCAGCTACTACAGGATCCTCACAGTCAGATTTCCTTGGAACGCACAGGATTTTCCAGATAAGCACATGAACACACACACTAATACCTACCCGGGTAGTGTACAGTAGAACACGAGACCAACAACACAAAGAACCGTACCAGCACAACAAGAACTGAACGAAAAAAACTGGATCCAGAGACAATTATTTATTTTCCAAATAATTTTCTTTTTCTTTTTATTTATAAAAAGAAAATGAGCTCTATTTTATTTGGGGTATTTTTTGAGTCACTGTAACCGTGATATTTTTGTGTTTTGTACTGAAATAAAACTGTCAGTTGTTTCTTACCTTATCCATATTCTCTATTACTCCTAAGAACCTAGGTCTCAGTTAGCACAAATTTAGTACAGGTGCTACACTGGTAAAAACTATGACTCCACAGTGAGGTGGATGTTGACCTTCTAGACCTTCTAGTTTCTCTCTCAGTGATTTTTCGATCTCACTCTGTTTCTCCTCGACCTTCTCCAGTGTTGGTGAACCTCTGAGCTTCAGCTCCACAAGCCACCGTACTCAACTCCACCTCGGAGCATCTTACGCCTCATTCCACAACCCCGGTGACCAACATCCTGAGCCAACACCTGTGCATCCTCCACCTGCTGACTCCTCTGTAAACCTCCCTCCTGTCTGCTTGTCTGTTCTGCTTCACTCACCCGCCAATCGTCACAAAAACGCCACAACAACTTTAAAAAACGCCCGTGTACGAGGCCTCAGTGTTCGTCACCTGCAGGCTTCAGGTTTCCTCTTCACACTGGACCGTTATTGGCTCTGAGCTACTTGTGATGTCATAATTCCTGCAGGTATGTCCAGGTGTTAAACAGAAATGTGAGATCTGCTCCCTGTTCAGCAGATAAATGTGAAGGTCGATCAACACTGACAATAATAAAAAAACACTTTGACTATAAACCTGAGAATGATGTCACACTCTTCTGTTATTGTTCCTACAAACCGTCTAATATGAGACTAATGTTGTTTTAATGATTGTGAGTTTCTCCTCTCGTCTCTGAGAAGCTTCTGGGTTTGTTCCACTCTTAGTTTCCGTACCGTAACGAGCTGTGAGCGTCTGGTCGCTGCATCGATCACGGCTGACAGAGTAAACAGCAGTTTAAGGTTTCTGTTGACGGTCAGGACGGACGTCACTTTCACCACGAGCGGTGATCAGTCACTTTCAGACGGCAGAGCGCCGTTCGATCGGAGCGGGTTCCTCAGGTGAGTGAGGTGATGCGAGCTGACAGGTGAGACGGCCTCTCCAGGGTTCTGCAGCTGATCGCCTGCTGCTGGTTCGTGAAACACATTAAAGAACCACACGGCCGCTAATCTGCTCCTCTTTTAAAAAGAGAAGGAGGAGAGCGACGGTTGATTAGTCTGGGCTGCCTAATTACCCACAGTGCACTGCAGGCTCATCAGCGCCGCAGCCTGCATCGACCCGTGACTCGTCTTGTTTGGAGTTTCTGCGACGACTCGTCGAGATCAGAAAACACCGAGCGGCGTTAATGAGTCATTAACGGCCCCGAGGACGTTAATGAGAACAATTTACAGACCAAAGAATCGTTAAATGTTTCTACTTCACCGTCAGCTCACCGGTTTCATTTCATACGCTCATATGTGTGCAGACAGTTCAGTTCTTTAAAGAAGGCTGATCGACTGTAAACACCCAAGAAGTGGATATATCAATGTTGAAATCAGAATAAACAGGTTTATTTTGGATTATTGAACATTTTTAAGCCCTTTAAGAAACTTTTACTGAACCTTTACGAAGCTTTTAGATTCATACTTCATTACAGTTTTGTGCAGGTGCTGAACTAAAGTGAGAACAACACCTTATTAAGATGAATTAATCTTATCTGTAGATCTATTTATGACTCATTAACACTTTTTCTAAAGATTACGAGACCTGCAGCGACGGATCGAACCCGTGATGCTCTCAACTTTCTGTTTTGAGGATTTCTGACCTCTTAACTAATCTTAAGCTTATTACAAGGACGTTAATAGAAACTGTTATTAAAAGTTATAGTCATGAACCTTTTCTCACATCCAGAGGACAAAGATCTGCAGCTGCACAGTTTAGATCTGTTCTTCTTCCACTGAACTCAACAGATTCAAAGATATTCTGAAGGAAAATAGATCGTAAACTGTTCGATTTAGGAGAAATGTGCCAAACTGTTCTGGAAATAGTTGACTGATTAAAGCTCGGTTGCCAACATGCTAATGTTGAGCAGGTGAAATGTTTTTTATTTGCTCATCAGCAGTCGAGTTGGACATCAAATCAACCGTCTGAAGAATTCTGTGCAGAACCACCAAACCCTAAAACAAACTATGGCACAAACACTTAGCCCAATTAAATTAACTGTACAGGAAATCCAATTATACTTTAGTCAGCACTAATCCGGGCCTGGTCATTGGCGTTCCTGATAGCGTTGTTTGCCAGGGAATTACTGTCGAGCCACACCAGCTCCAATCAAAGCTGCGGCTCCCGTTAAGCCTTGTTGATGCTGCACATTAACGAGACCGCGGGCGCTAATTCAATTCGGCAAACACGGCGCTTGGAGTGCGCCTGATGTACTGCGAGTGGGCGGGCGGGAGGTTGGCAAACATTTGTCAGCCGGGCCGCTCGGTTTGTTTTACGTCCAGAGGAGCTCGGACGTGGCGAGCAGCAGTCGTCCTGCGGCGGTGGATTCCTCTCGCCTCCTCGCCGTCGCCTCCTCGCCGTCACTCACAAACACACTCAGCTAGTTTTACTCACTTTTTCAATGTAAAACTCTCTCACACAAATTTAGCTCCAAAATACATTTCTGCATTTCCAAAAATGCTAAAATTCTGACTGTGAGTCGGGCGATCCTGTGACAAACGTTCTCAAACAGCTTCAGTGGTTCCGATTTATTCCCCAGCTTCACTGTGCCATCGTCTTTTTTTCTAATCTTTTTTCTCTGATTTCAGAGCTGATTAATTGAAGGTTTTATTTTGTTGGACATGATTTAATTAATGAAGTCACACTGAATCTAAACATGTATTTCATGTCAGTGTGTTCATATCTGACTGGAAGAAGAAATTTCTATTTCTGACACAAACTGCAGAATCTCCAAACTTTTGTACATGTTGTATTTTGTTTTGGCAGGAAACCGACCGACACATCCAACACAGAGTTTTCTCCAGATTTATAGTTCTGTACAGACGTCGTGAGCTTCATGCAGTCGCTGGTCCCAGAACAGCTGACCTCATGTAACAGCTGACTTCATGTAACAGCTGACTTCATGTAACAGCTGACCTCATGTAACAGCTGACCTCACGTAACAGCTGACTTCACGTAACAGCTGACTTCAAGTAACAGCTGACCTCATGTAACAGCTGACCTCATGTAACAGCTGACCTCATGTAACAGCTGACTTCATGTAACAGCTGACCTCATGTAGCAGCTGACTTCACGTAACAGCTGACCTCATGTAACAGCTGACTTCCTGTAACAGCTGACTTCAAGTAACAGCTGACCTCATGTAACAGCTGACTTCATGTAACAGCTGACCTCATGTAACAGCTGACCTCATGTAACAGCTGACCTCATGTAACAGCTGACCTCATGTAACAGCTGACTTCACGTAACAGCTGACTTCAAGTAACAGCTGACCTCATGTAACAGCTGACTTCACGTAACAGCTGACTTCAAGTAACAGCTGACCTCATGTAACAGCTGACTTCACGTAACAGCTGACTTCACGTAACAGCTGACTTCATGTAACAGCTGACTTCACGTAACAGCTGACCTCATGTAACAGCTGACCTCATGTAACAGCTGACTTCACGTAACAGCTGACTTCACGTAACAGCTGACTTCATGTAACAGCTGACTTCACGTAACAGCTGACCTCATGTAACAGCTGACCTCATGTAACAGCTGACTTCATGTAACAGCTGACCTCATGTAACAGCTGACCTCATGTAACAGCTGACTTCATGTAACAGCTGACCTCATGTAACAGCTGACCTCATGTAACAGCTGACTTCACGTAACAGCTGACTTCACGTAACAGCTGACTTCATGTAACAGCTGACTTCACGTAACAGCTGACTTCACGTAACAGCTGACTTCATGTAACAGCTGACCTCATGTAACAGCTGACTTCATGTAACAGCTGACTTCACGTAACAGCTGACCTCATGTAACAGCTGACTTCACGTAACAGCTGACTTCACGTAACAGCTGACTTCATGTAACAGCTGACTTCACGTAACAGCTGACCTCATGTAACAGCTGACCTCATGTAACAGCTGACTTCATGTAACAGCTGACCTCATGTAACAGCTGACCTCATGTAACAGCTGACTTCACGTAACAGCTGACTTCACGTAACAGCTGACTTCATGTAACAGCTGACTTCACGTAACAGCTGACCTCATGTAACAGCTGACCTCATGTAACAGCTGACTTCATGTAACAGCTGACCTCATGTAACAGCTGACCTCATGTAACAGCTGACTTCATGTAACAGCTGACCTCATGTAACAGCTGACCTCATGTAACAGCTGACTTCACGTAACAGCTGACTTCACGTAACAGCTGACTTCATGTAACAGCTGACTTCACGTAACAGCTGACTTCACGTAACAGCTGACTTCATGTAACAGCTGACCTCATGTAACAGCTGACTTCATGTAACAGCTGACTTCACGTAACAGCTGACCTCATGTAACAGCTGACTTCACGTAACAGCTGACTTCACGTAACAGCTGACTTCATGTAACAGCTGACTTCACGTAACAGCTGACCTCATGTAACAGCTGACCTCATGTAACAGCTGACTTCATGTAACAGCTGACCTCATGTAACAGCTGACCTCATGTAGCAGCTGACTTCACGTAACAGCTGACTTCATGTAACAGCTGACTTCCTGTAACAGCTGACTTCAAGTAACAGCTGACTTCATGTAACAGCTGACCTCATGTAACAGCTGACCTCATGTAACAGCTGACCTCATGTAACAGCTGACCTCATGTAACAGCTGACCTCGTGTAACAGCTGACTTCACGTAACAGCTGACTTCAAGTAACAGCTGACCTCATGTAACAGCTGACTTCATGTAACAGCTGACTTCATGTAACAGCTGACTTCATGTAACAGCTGACTTCAAGTAACAACTGACTTCATGTAACAGCTGACCTCATGTAACAGCTGACTTCTTGTAACAGCTGACCTCATGTAACAGCTGACTTCATGTAACAGCTGACTTCATGTAACAGCTGACCTCATGTAACAGCTGACTTCATGTAACAGCTGACCTCATGTAACAGCTGACTTCATGTAACAGCTGACCTCATGTAACAGCTGACTTCATGTAACAGCTGACCTCATGTAACAGCTGACTTCATGTAACAGCTGACCTCATGTAACAGCTGACCTCATGTAACAGCTGACTTCATGTAACAGCTGACTTCATGTAACAGCTGACCTCATGTAACAGCTGACTTCATGTAACAGCTGACCTCATGTAACAGCTGACCTCATGTAACAGCTGACTTCATGGAACAGCTGTTCTCTGTTTCATCCGACGTCCATCACACAAAGACTGTAGGAGACGGGTTTAACAGAGCTGGTGAGCAGCATCGTATCGTCTTTGTGCTGAACATGTTAAGAACCGAAAGCACGTAGACGAAACCGAAGCATGACAGGAAAGTCATCCCCGACACTGTTTGTGGACACATTCATACAGACAGTCGACCTGACCAGAGTCACACAGGTCACCTGTTGTCACCTGTTGTCACCTGTCGTCAGCACCGGGGTCCGAGCAGCACCGGGGGACGCCGCTCTCTGTGAAATGAGAGGTTCTGCTTGTGGAAAATTGCCTGCAACACTGGCTGGCAGTGATGCTCCGGGGCCGAGTAGAAATAATGAGAACATCTGGTCGTGTTATTTCCCCCAATTTACAAGCGAATGAGTCGTGGCGGCCGCTCGGCTGTCGCCGCACCCACCTGAGCGCTCCCAGGAAGCCACTCGCAGCCGAACTGCCCCCCTGAGAACCTGCTGTCACCGCAGCCGCGGGAAATTAATGTTCGTCATGTTTCATAAGAGGCGTGTTCGCTGGTGGGAAACTGCTCTCTGATGAACGAGGTTGTCGAGTCAGACGGGCTTTTTTTATTTCCATCGGTGGAGACGACACGTTGTGATGAGGAGGTGATGACTTGTCGTATAAAAGCCTGCGTGACGTCATCCTGCTTTATGTAATCAGGTGATTCATAACGCTCCTCTGAAGCCGACTTGATGAACTCAAACACAAACAGAAATTATTCAGGAATTATGTGACAGAACTATTTACAGAACAACGATGATCCCTCCTCCATCAGCACCAAAGATTTATTCTGGTTATTCTGTTTTATGACCAGACTCCTCAGTGTTCCCGTCTTTCTGTCTGTTTCTGTCTGTATTCAGGCTGGAGGTGAAGCTAACTGGAAGCTGAAAACACAACAGAGCCGACTGGCGACGAGGTGAGTGGTGCCGACTCAGGCGTGTGTGAGGGGACCAATCAGAACCGGATGAGTATTCAGGAGGGCGGGCCTTAAAGAGACAGACAGAGAGCTGCTGCACTGGACAGGATTCGAATAACTGATGAGCATTTAAACGTGTAAACCTGTAGAAGTAACACAAATACGATTATAAAGCTCAAAATGTAACGTATTATTTCTAACTTGAGGTCTGACGCTTTATTTATTGATTTTCAGAGACATGATTTATTCTCCTCCAGCAGCCGAGGAAGGTAAATATGTTCAGGCAGCTGTTTGCTAACAAGACAACTTGATGACCAGATGTTCGGTCTGCGTCGTGGAGCTCGACTGCCTCCCCTCGGTCAG
This sequence comes from Lagodon rhomboides, assembly GCA_039737535.1. Classification (NCBI taxonomy): domain Eukaryota; kingdom Metazoa; phylum Chordata; class Actinopteri; order Spariformes; family Sparidae; genus Lagodon; species Lagodon rhomboides. The sequence goes on from CM077784.1 coordinate 38,023,985, forward strand.
AATTCACTCGTAGTTTCAGATGTAACGTGTGTTTGTGCAGTCAGACGCCTCATCACCTGATTAGTAAAGCAACAACCAACCTGACAGCGTGTTGGATGGAGATCCCACAATTCACCTTCGCTACCACCAGAACTGAAGCACAGCGTCACACCTCAGAGAGAGAGAGACAGAGTTAATTCCTGCAGAAGTGGAGTGGAACAGGAAGTGATGAAGAGTAAAGTGCTCATAATAAGGAGGACGAGTTCTTTTTATATATTCTGAAGGATTTTTATCAACGTGTGTGTGAGAGGAAGCAGACAGCTGATAACATGTTATATAATCCTGTTTGTGGTGTGTGTGTGTGTGTGTGTGCGTGTGTGCGTGTGTGTGTGTGTTTAGTATGCACACAGGTGTCTCCTCCTGCCGCGGCGGTTGAGCTGAATACAAATATTTATTAATTAAGGCCTAATTTCCCGCTCCGTTGGCTCGGCCTCCCTGGTAGCTGCTCTGCTCTCTCCACAGACGAACCCTGAGCGACACACATGATGAGGATTTCTCTGCACTCCCGATTCTTCTTCATGGATTTTCAGCGCTGAGTCACCGAGGTCGCAGCTCCAGCAGACTCCTGACATCAGTGATGTGGCCCCGGGGGAGGCGGTCAAAAGGTAAGAGCACAGTCGCCGTTAGTCAGAGTTCAGCTTTTTCTTATGTGGATTTAATAACATTTTTAACTCGTGAATAAACAGAAGCAAAAGAAAAAATCCCTTTTCCATGTCATACGTCCCTCTGATGGCTGATACACAGGGCAGCAGATCAGGAGGAAACTCTCCGGGGCCCATATCAACAATATAACCATCCATCCTCATCTGAAACTCCTTTACACGTCACCACAGGAGGCACCAGACCAACAAACAGTCACGCTCACAGTTACACCTACGGACGAAGTCTCCAGCCCCTTTCAGATAGAAAGGTGGCACATGTGCAGCAAGGTAAAGGCTGCAATGTGCTTCCTTGTCTGTCTAAAAGGGAGGTGTAATATTCCTCCTTTTCCAAACAGCCTCCACTTTTCCTCCTCTGGTAGGCGTCAACATGTGACGTGACGTGAAGCAGGAAGTTGGGCGTGAAGAGAAGCAGGGCAGTTTCTGCTTTTCTCCCAGAATCCTCTTCCCGTTTAACATTGGGGCTAATGGGGCAGTTGCTGGAGTTTGTGTCGGTTAGACGCAGATAATTCAAAAACCGTACATCCTCCCGATAAAGTGGACACGTTGCCAGACAGAAGACAAGTGTGGCTACGTTCTTGGAAAATATCACTATTGTAGTGTGAAATCTGTGGCTAGGATCGTCATCTAAAGAAACATTTTCGGAGAGTTTTTTTCAGGCTCCCCCACTCTGCCAGTTGGTGCTGCGCGAACATTCCGCAATACACACTCATTGAAAATCCTGAATTTTTCTGAATTTTTTCGAAATCACTCACGATCAATTAAGGGTCACCGTTCAAAAACTAAACATCGTAGAAAGAAAGTTCAAATACAACTCAAATAGATAAGACTTGTGCCTACATTTTAAAGTTTGAATGGTGTCTCTAGGTCAAAGTCTGCCAGAGCAGGAGATGTTTGAAAAACGTCGATGATTTTGTGCCTTTTTTGACCCCGTCCCATTCATTCCTTATGGGAAGTTTTTCGCAGTTTTTCTTCAAAATAAGAGCTTTACATTGCACCCCATCGGAGTTTAGAACTGGGTTCTTAGCGGGGGGCTTTTAATTTGAAAGTAGCGACCGCTATTAGCTCGCCGCTACAACAACAAGCGGACAACCAAGACAGCTACAGAGAGCGAGGAGATGCTAGCATCTCCCGGGTCGTTGGCGGAACAAAAAATAGACCAAAACAGACCACCAATTTGCCGCCTTCTGTCTAAATCCGCGGAGTGAGCCGCCAAAAGGACGGCAGATTGGCGGCTTACTGTCCAGAATAAAAATGGCTAGTGATTCACCTGATGCAGCATGGAGGACTGTAGGAGGAAGCCAGAGCACCTGGAGAGATCTGCCTGGTCTCAAACCCAGGTGCTTCTTGCTGTAATAACCAAACTGTGTTGGATTGTTGTGGTCACGTGAGCTGGACACGCTGGCTGATGCAGCACAATGTCTTGCTTTTCATTTCAGCGTCCATGTGAACAGGTCAGAGCAGCCGCACCGCCGCTTTTAACACATTTACTTCCGTTCTATACTTCCCAGTCGTCAGAATAAGTGTTAGCTTAGCACGTTTCTGCTAAAACCACACACATTAAAACTTATGTTCTCTCGTCATGACGCTGTGCTGATGCTCCGGTCAGGTTCGGGCACAAGAACCAATTGGTTAGGGAGAGATTGGATTAAAATAATCAGTTTTGGTCGCCACAGAAACACCTACACATGTCTGCAGCCTCGTTGGATGTAGTAACTCCTCCAGCATCTCCTCCACTTCCTGATGTGTGAAAGTCAGCTAATAATCATATAATGTGACTGTGATGCGCCTGGTTTGGTACAAATCTCACCTGTATGTATCTGTGGTGTGAAGCAGCGTTGCCTCCTGACATTATCTCTGTGTGGACGGGCTGCACATATCGGCTCAACACTGTTTGGTTTGTGTTAGCAGAGTTGTAAAGTGTATCTCACAGTAAAGCCCCTGGTTGTCATGTAAACCCAGTGCCTGCTGGGTAACAATCACAGCCGTAACAACAATGACTTCCTGTCTGATTAGGAACCAGAAGCCGTCTGAGTGTGTTAGTGTTTCCCGGCTGTACTCTGCAGCTCCGAGTCTGTCGGGAGCTCGTGGAAAGTGTTTCCTCGGAGGACAGACGGCGAGTCGGGCGGCGATGTGAGGAATCTGAGCCGTCCTCACTTTGCTTTCATGCCTGCTATCTCCTGTGTTTCCTCCCTGATAGCAGCACAGCAGCATTATGCTCAGAGAAACCCGCCCGGCTTATCAACGCTTTTACCATCTTCTAATGTGTTTATCCGCCTTCCTGGAGTTTAAAGTCGCTTTGTGCTGCTCAGATTTATCCCCAATAAGGCTCCTTATCTGCTGCACACACAACGCTGCTGCAGAAATAATACAGGATGTTAGATTTTAGAGCTGTCAAGGTTATCTCGCTGTAAACACCGATGTGAGCACAAATAAAGAACTGAACGCACACACACACACACACACACACACACACTAACAGCATGAAATGTAAAGTCAGGTAAAGTTCTCCGTCTGAGCTGAAGCTTCACCTTCACTTGTGTTCAGACTGAGACGGGTCTCGATGAAGAGGGGGTTCTGATGGATCCTCCAGCTCTCAGAAGACAGCTCACAAACCCGATCGTGTCCGAGTGGAAGAAATTAACTTCATATCTTACACATCCAGAGTCTGATCTGTCTGTAGCTCATTCATCAGGACAGACAGCCGTCTGCAGCCGGGCAGCAGCCAGCTCAGGCTTTGAGGGAAGTGTTAGAGTTCATGTTTCCCCTGATCAACATCTTCAGGCTGATTTGTGTTCTACGTCTGATACGGACCGAGCCTTCAGTAGCTTTCTGACGAGAGTTGTTGAGGAGTTTTAAACATCTGCATGATGACACTTGGACAAACAGTTACTGCAGAACAGCTGGCAGCAGACCGAGACGGTGGCTCTAGTGGTTGTATTACTTAACATCTACTTCAGTTCTGTACTTTAATACAATTTTGCAACCCAATCGTCAGAATAAATGTTCGCTTAGCACGTTTCTGCAAAACAACAGACATGTTAAACTTCTGTTCTGTCGTCCCGACGCTGTGCTGATGCTCCGGTTAGGTTCAGGCACAAGAACCACTCGGTTAAGGAGAGAAAACATCTGGTTTGGATTGAAATAATCAGTTTTGGTCACCACAAAAAATGCATGGCTGTACGTGTGCAGTGACGGTTATATCGTTTGAAACTGACGGGTTTTTGTCGAAGTGTGGAACAATGATTCAAACTGTGAACTGAGTGAAAAAGAAATCAAAAGTTGCTCCTGAAGACTGAAGAAGCTCTCGAGTGTGTTTCAATCCTGAAACCAGAGGACAGATCGAGAGTCGCTGATGTGATGGTGTGATGCTGACATGTGATGAGTGTGATGATGTGTGTGTGTGTGTGTGTGTGTGTGTGTGTGTGTGTGTGTGTGTGTGTGTGTGTGTGTGTGTGCTGAGGACTCCCCACAGTGCAGAGAGATGCAGCAGCACTAACAGCCTCATGCTTCCCTCCTTCCTCCCCAGGTGCACGAGAGTGGAAAGTTGAGAGTTGGAATTAGCTCTCCCGTCTCTTGATAAGAGCACCGCGCCGCCGGGCGCCATCGACCGTCGCCTCCTGGGTTCCTCTGCTCCGCCCGAAAGCCCCACCAAAGCTCAAACAGCCGGTAATTACCTCCACCCCTCCGGAACAGCGAGCCACACCGCCTAAACAAAGAGTCGATAAAGTGCTGCAGCTCTTAAACAACAATGAAGAGCGAAGGTAGAGAGCGCTGGAATATTACCCCGAGTTAGAGAGGAGAGCATTTGGGTTTTATTTAGCCGTTAATGGCTGAGGTGAGCGTTCGATGGAGCGGAATAATGAGGCGGATCAATGTCCATCGACCCGCTGCCCGGCCCGCCACACTTCCCATTACACTGCTGCCTCGGGGCGGCCCAGTCCGATCCTGAGAGAGAGGGAACTGGAAACAGCGCCGAGGAGAGGAGGAGCTGCAGAGAGAGGGAGGACTATTGATTCATGCCATAAATGATAAAAGCATTGATTGCTTTAAGGATTCAGATGTTAGTCTGGACCTGGAGAGGCTCTGTGATGCTGGTGCACGGAGGAGTTTTAGTGATGCTGCACCTGTTCTGCAGAACTCCACCCGAGAATCGTCTTCTCCTCCACCAGACGCAGATTAGTCTCTTTGCAGATTATTTTCCTCTCCAGTTTAAATCATGCATCTGCAGCTGTTTGTGATAAACTGAAGGATGAAGAGTGGAGGAAGATTCTCCTCCGACCACACTGTGGTATCAGTAGGTTCACTGCAGGTAAAGGATCTAAATACTCCGGGTGGTGTCGCCTGATAAGCAGACAGGATATTCTATATATACAGCAAACTGCTACAAACTTCACCAAAGTACTGACTTTTTATAAACATGTGCATCATCAGAGTCGAGTCTCATTAGGATCTGATCAGCAGCTGCAGGAGAGACGTGATCCACTTACACCACGATAACAGAAGGACTCACATCCTGTCTGTGAATATTACAGTTCACAAGCTTTATGTTCTGATCCAGTCTCTACTGTTTGACATGTTAGCACTTTATACTTTGTTACCAAAATCTGCTCCAGTTCACTTTGGACTGGAGTCTCTCCTGAAAATAGATTACTGTCCTCTGAGAGCACTAGACAAAACGTGTTACACCTCGTCTTTCAGGAGATTCAAGATTAAACAGTAGCCCAAAAACATAGGCATCAGTGGCCTTGTGCACGCCTCCTGAGAGGTTAAATAGCTGGACCTCCACACCGGCTAGTTGGACTAGTCTCAGCCTAGTCAAGCGAGCAGGAAGCCTCTGATGAAGCCATGCAAGCCAATCAGAATCCTCAGAATCAACAACAACAAATAACCAAGCGACTTCCTGTTCCTTTCAATACAATGTTCACTTGACGTTAAGCATTTGTGACGCTGAGCATGAATGACGTAAGATTCTACAACCCGTTCTCCAGCTAGCCACAACAACACAGAGACCGAAGGTTCGAGTCCACAGGATCAGATTTCTGCGATCAGAGGTGGCATGTTAGCAGCAACAAGAAGATGGCTGAACTGCCTGGAAGCATCTGCGCATTCCATGTCGTGTAAACGGAGCTTCAGAGTCCACCTCTCGTTGTGCAGCTGCAGTCCTGCACTCTGTCGGCTCAGAACACGGTCCGAACAGTCCGGTCTGAGATGTTGTGGTGGAGACGGGTCTCTGTGGGCACAACAGTCTCTGATTCCATGTTGTTTTGCAGCCTTTGTCCCATTATGTCCATGTCCTTTCCTGTGAGCGACATCAGCCAGGAGCAGCCTTAAACAGAGCCGGGTCAGTACAGCTCTTTCTCAGACGCTCTCCCCGGGTCGATCCAAATGATCAGGGTGGATGGTCGAAGACGCGCGGGCCGTGATTGTCTCATTGTCTGCTGCTCTTAATATAAAACCTCCGGTTGATGACGACAGGATGTATCTGCCTCAGTGGTTCTGCAGCGTCTCATGTGCCGCCATCACAACAGAGTTGTACTCCATCATGTGGCTCCTGCAGGTTAGTCACAGCTGATCACACACTCCAGCTGATTACATATCACTCTGTTTCTGTTGTCATGACAACTGCACGGGTGATGATGAGTCACGGGTGTGAGGGGTGATGGCAGCTGCAGGGCTCCACACAATCATTCTTTAAACTCTTTGTATGTAAGAGTCTGATCAGCAAACACAACCTGAGCCGTCAGAGAGACTCGACCGTACTGTACTTTCATCTTTCTTCTGTTCTCATACGTAGCTTCACTGCTACATTTGGAAAAGAAGCTAATTTTTCGCTCTGATGCAAACTGCTGCAGGCAGACGACGACATGAGCTGCGTCCAGTTCAGCTCGCTGCCGATCTGAAGACGCAGACGTCTGTAGAAACTCTGCAGCTGAGCCTGAGACACGGAGGCTGAGGCTGAGACACGGAGGCTGAGGCTGAGACACGGAGGCTGAGCCTGAGACACGGAGGCTGAGGCTGAGACACGGAGGCTGAGCCTGAGACACGGAGGCTGAGGCTGAGCCTGAGACACAGAGGCTGAGCCTGAGACACGGAGGCTGAGCCTGAGACACGGAGGCTGAGCCTGAGACACGGAGGCTGAGGCTGAGGCTGAGACACAGAGGCTGAGCCTGAGACACGGAGGCTGAGGCTGAGCCTGAGACACAGAGGCTGAGCCTGAGACACGGAGGCTGAGCCTGAGACACGGAGGCTGAGCCTGAGACACGGAGGCTGAGCCTGAGACACGGAGGCTGAGCCTGAGACACGGAGGCTGAGCCTGAGACATGGAGGCTGAGCCTGAGACACGGAGGCTGAGGCTGAGCCTGAGACACAGAGGCTGAGCCTGAGACACGGAGGCTGAGGCTGAGACATCGGAGGCTGAGGCTGAGACACGGAGGCTGAGCCTGAGACACAGAGGCTGAGCCTGAGACACGGAGGCTGAGTCTGAGCCTGAGACACGGAGGCTGAGCCTGAGACATGGAGGCTGAGCCTGAGCCTGAGACACGGAGGCTGAGGCTGAGACATGGAGGCTGAGACTGAGACACGGAAGCTGAGGCTGAGACACGGAGGCTGAGCCTGAGACACGGAGGCTGAGCCTGAGGCTGAGACACGGAGGCTGAGCCTGAGCCTGAGACACGGAGGCTGAGGCTGAGACACGGAGACTGAGGCTGAGACACGGAGGCTGAGCCTGAGCCTGAGACACGGAGGCTGAGGCTGAGACACAGAGGCTGAGGCTGAGGCTGAGACACGGAGGCTGAGGCTGAGGCTGAGACACGGAGGCTGAGCCTGAGACACGGAGGCTGAGGCTGAGACACGGAGGCTGAGGCTAAGCCTGAGACACGGAGGCTGAGCCTGAGACACGGAGGCTGAGGCTGAGACACGGAGGCTGAGACTGAGACACGGAGGCTGAGCCTGAGACACGGAGGCTGAGGCTGAGACACGGAGGCTGAGGCTGAGAGACGGAGGCTGAGACTGAGACACGGAGGCTGAGCCTGAGACACGGAGGCTGAGGCTGAGACATGGAGGCTGAGCCTGAGACACGGAGGCTGAGCCTGAGACACGGAGGCTGAGCCTGAGACACTGCAGCTGAGGCACTGAGGCTGAGCCTGAGACACTGGAGGCTGAGGCTGAGGCTGAGACACAGAGGCTGAGGCTGAGACACGGAGGCTGAGCCTGAGACACTGAGCTGAGCGCTGAGGCTGAGCCTGAGACACAGAGACTGAGCCTGAGACACGGAGGCTGAGCCTGAGACACAGAGGCTGAGCCTGAGACACGGAGGCTGAGCCTGAGACACGGAGGCTGAGCCTGAGACACGGCAGGCTGAGCCTGAGACACGGAGGCTGAGGCTGAGCCTGAGACACGGCAGGCTGAGCCTGAGACACGGAGGCTGAGCCTGAGACACGGAGGCTGAGGCTGAGCCTGAGACACGGAGGCTGAGCAGGATGTGTCACAGACGAGACGACAAAACTGAATATTTGTCAGGAGATCGGAGAGATGAGGAAGGAACACACTCTGTAAACAGAGTGTGAAGCAGAAGAGCCGGAGAGACGAACAGAGAGCGAGACGGAAAGTGGAGGATGAAAGTGGGAACGCGGTGGAAGTGACTGAGCCGCCCGTCTCAGATCTCTGCCTCCACTCTCAGGTTACAGGAAGTTATTTCTGAATGTAACAAGGCGGAGAAGAAGCATCTCCACACACCTCCACACGCCACAGGAGAGGAGCCGAGCGCCGCCGAGAGACGGGGAACCTGGGAAATAAGTGAAAAATGGCAGGAAGGCAGGGGGCAGGTAATGGAGGGCGTGGATGAGTCCTGCTGGCACTCGTGTGTGATTTAGACACCAGCAGAGAGACGGAGATGGATGCAGGGGGATGTCGGGTGGAGGAGGGGATGCAGGAGCACAGGGGGTGGAGGTAATGGGATCTAGGTGGAGGAAATGGGAGAAGATGGGGTTAAAGGTAAGTGGATGAAGGATGCCAGAGGAAGAGATGAAAAACAGAAGCTTGTGACTGAATTACAGGAAAAACCATGGGAGCTGCAGAGGGAGGACGAGCGCTCAGATCTGACATCATCACAGATGGTTTATAAGCTTTTTATATGCTAATCAACAGATACCAGCGTCGGGTCTCCATATACTGCTGCACATACTGAAGCGAAGAACAAACAACTGCAGTTATTCTCCACGTTAAAGTGCACAAATAAACATGTTCACTGCCTCCAAAAACGGTCTGAACAGCTAATTTCCTCGTGACAACTGTACGTGAGACGAACCTCAGCTGCTTCCACTCACCAGCCCCTTTTAGATAGAAAAGGTGGCACATTTGCAGCAAGGTAAAGGCTACAATGTGCCTCCTTTTCTATCTAAAACGGAGGTGAAATATTCCACCTTTTCAAATAAGCCTCCACTTTTCCACCTCTGGGGTAGGCGTAAACATGTGACGTGACGTGAAGCAGGAAGTTGGGCATGAAGAAGAGCAGATCGAATTTGTCTTCAAAATAAGAGCTTTACATTGCACCCCATCGGAGTTTAGAACTGGGTTCTTAGCGGGGGGCTTTTAATTTGAAAGTAGCGACCGCTATTAGCTCGCCGCTACAACAACAAGCGGACAACCAAGACAGCTACAGAGAGCGAGGAGACGCTAGCATCTCCCGGATCTCAGCGGCTTTCCAGCTGCTCATCTTGGTGGATGAAGTGACGAACTGACTGCTGTGATCAGCTGTTTCCTGGTTTTAAAACTCCCGGCTGTGGGTGCGCAGCAGTGCACGTCATCCACACCTCCGCCCATCTCAGCATTTGCCACCACATCGCCGCCTCGGATTTACAGCAATGGAGGCACAAATAAGTGTAACGTTACCCTCCGAGGGGCAAAACTGGTGGAACAAAACAGACCACCAGTTTGCCGCCTTCTGTCTAAATCCGCAGAGCGAGGCGCCAAAAGGACGGCAGATTGGCGGCTTACTGCCCAGAATAAAAACGGCTACTGAGGCTCCTCTGGCCGTGTTTGTGGCGTTTTAAAGAATTTTTGATGCAAATATCGATCAAATAAGTATTTCGGTGCAGTTACTGTGCGTTCACACCAAAAGCACACAAAGAGGAATCCACCTAAGTCGCTTATGTCGCTTTTGTCACCCTGTTCGTTCTTGCTTCTAAATTTAAAGGGCTGGCACACCACACGCGTTAAACACCACCACGCAGCTACTGCTGTAGCTCCGCCCATTTACCGACATCGCTGATCACGGAAAGTTACTTGATAAAGTCATTAAAAACAGAATTACTCCCCAATCATCCCAAATAAACACTGATTTTGCCAAATGTATGAAGATATGGACAGGGCTTAGCTTAGCAAAAGTTTTAAGACAGCGTTTTTGATTGATGGCAAGTAATTTATTCTAGCCTGCTGTCAATGTTGTGTAGCCCACATTTCATTCTAGTTGTGAAGTGTAGTGCAGTTGGTTAGGTGGACGATAATGTGAGCAAATGAATTGCATTCCCGCTAAATGTTCTATAAATAGCTGCACTTAACTCAGTTGCGTATCGCGTTATCAATATGGATGATCGGGATTTTCCAGCGACATCTTGGAACGAATGTTTGGTAGGAACCAAAGTTACGCGGGTTGTTCCCTGTGACAGATCTGACCGAAGGACGACAGCAGAACGAGACATCCCCATTGGCTATCGGATGGATTTTCCACCTTTCCCTCCTGAGACGTGTCACAGCTCGTTACATAAAGTTGGAGGATTTTTCACTTTTTTAATCCACATAAGTCGCCTGTTCCACCCGACTCCGCCAATTCCTCTTTTCCCTCTTTGTCCGCCTGGCACCCAATACACAGTGAACGACTTCCGGGAGGATTTTCCACTTTGTCCAGTTTTAGTGTGAACGCACAGTTACAGCAGTAGATGAAGAGACCGGAGGGACACCAGCGATTGACCCTGTTAGCATTAACAGGCAGACAGCTGAGGAACAAACACCCGAGTCAACCCGTCTGCAGCAACGAGTCGTTCTCTCTGATCTGGCTGCTGGATGGAGGGAAATCTGCTTCACTTCATGAGCAGACAGAGAGGAGACGTTGAAAAGAGAAGGCAGTCCAGGATAACAGAACCAGAGAGTCCGACTTCAGTCAGAGTCAGAACCCAGACAGACAATTTAATAAGAAGGTGTTATTTAATAATCATGTAAATGTGGAGTTGGGTTGTCTCCATCACGTCCCCCTCCAACTCTCCACTAACAACAACCAGTTCATCTTAACACACCTGGACTGGCTATGCTATGCTAGGCTAGGCTAGCAGTTTGACCCTACTTCCAGTATGGACTCGTGCTAAGCTAAGCACATCCCAGACCTGTCTTTGAGATAAAACCACAGAGGAAGCTTGTGTTCATCTACAAACACACAGCTGTTAAACGAAGATGTCCGTCTGTCCTCTGATCATCTTCACTGTTCCTCTGATGTGTCTCAGCAGCATCACTTTATCTTCACCGTGACCGGTTTGTCTTTACATTAGTTCACACACACTGTGACACACAGTGTTGTGTGACGATATGAAAGATGCTGCAGCCTCCGGTGGATGAAATGATTCGCAGTGTTCGAGGACCTGAGTGAAAACAGCCGTGAAGAGAAGCTAATGGCTTTGGCCCGGAGCGGCTCCAGGCGTGTCATCGGACAGAAACCATGATGTGATTCTTATCAGACGATCTGCACGCCGAGTCTGAGCGGACCGATAACGTGATGAACCTCTGAGAGCCTCCGACACTGAAGGCAGGCGGACAGGAGACGAGGCCTCGCCGAGCAGATAATATGATGGACAGCTGAGTGTGTGTGTGTGTGTGTGTGTGTGTGTGTGTGTGTGTGTGTGTGTGTGTGTGTGGAGGCGGAGGCGATGAGGTCATGGAGAACAGAGGATGGAGCACGCAGGGGTGAAAGCTGCTAAATGTGATCCGTGAGGTGAGCGACAGCCGGAGGTCTGAGCTCTGCTGCCACTCAGCTGCTGTCAGCGTCACTCTGCTCACCGGCTGCTCGGCAGGAAGCTGACTGCAGGACGAGTCTCGTTCGTGAGGGCTTTACTGGCGGTACGGCCTGAGGTCAGTGTCGGTTCTGCTTGAGACAGAAATATCTGGACTGAGATCAGGTGAGGAACGAGAGAGAACAGGAGGTGAAGGCAGAGAGAGCAGGAGGACTTTCAGCCATGCCACTTTGATTTGCATTTATATGATCAGTTTAAAACGGGCCGAGTCGTGCCTCCGATGGCTCGGCTCCAGCTGGGCAGCAGAGACTTCAGATGGGCTTCGTCATCGTTCGAGGATTCATGGTCGCTTCTTCTTCCAACTCCTGGATCCGTTTCATCACCTCGCTCTGCTACCAACAGCCACCACACAGTGGAATAATGCCTCATTTCATTGCACGTGACCCAGACAGAAAAGTGGAAGGGAGCGGTCATCCGGGTCAGAACCTCAGGAAAGACTCAGCAAGTGACAACACAGATGACATCAGATGTTTGTGTTTCCATTATCATTTCCCTTCTGTTGATTTATGCCAGACAGAAGTCTTGATAGATCCTTCTGCCTTTCACCTGAAGCTCTAACCTGTTCAATCAGCTGCTGTGGCTGCTTGTGAAGTGAACATCTGCTGTAGGAGTCCAGGTCTTTCCGGAGCAAACACACCTGGAAGCATTTACATCTGAAGTTGGGAATCAGCTGATCTTCTGTGATCACAGCTCGTCTGCAGGAGAGACGACATCTGAATCAGATGTTATTTACAGCGGCTAACACTTTCAGCTGAGTGGCTTCAGTGAAGAGTTGGCCTTAAAAAAAGTGACTTTCCATCAGCAGTAAGTCACCTGGAGCTCACAGAGGAGACACATGATGTTAAACTTTGAGCCCAGCAGGTGTCTCCTGTCTGACATCATCAACAACCAATCAGCAGAGAAAATGTTAGCAGAGTACGTTTCTACAAAACCACAGACGCGTTAAAACTGAACGAGTCTTTACGTTGCAGTCGTTCCTCTGCTGAAGAAACATCACGGTTTGTCCCAAAATACCTGTTTTAGTCGCCACGATCACGGCTGGAAATGTCCACAGGTGTCCTTAAATCTAACCACATGTTGTGACTCGGACTGCAGCCAGCTGATTGGCTGAATGACACCACCTCCACCTCCTGATGTGAAATGTGGCCAGTAGACACATAATGACAAGGTGACACTTACTACAAATGTCAGCCTCGGATGTGTTTGCAGAAATGTTCACTGCTAACAGCTACCGTATTTCACCAATTAATCTCCGCCTGGTTCTTTTAAACTCCTGGGGTCAGCACCCTTTCTGTGTATTAAACGCCCACCTGAATAACCGCCGGGGCGATTATTTGCATTATTTTTGCAGAAGTAAACAGTCGGCACTTCCGTTTTCTGTCAAAATAAGAGAAGTAGCTGACGTTAGAAAAGGGTGCACTGTAATCTGAGATGACCGACTGACTCTTATTTTGACAAAAAAACAGGAAGTGTCAGAGAGAACGACTCGAGTTTAACGGCCCACCTTCACACAGCGGAGGACAGGTCAACACGGAGGAGAACGAACAGCAAATGGACATAAATGATAACGTAAGAAGGAAGAAAAATAAAAAGTATGACGCTACGTTTAAGCTTGGAGCTGTGAAATACAGCTGTCATCACAATAATGGCCTGGTGCAGGTCTGTGTAGGAATAAATAAAGGCCTGCAGCGAAGAGTCGCCTGCTTCTTTTAAACGCCTGGGGTCAAAGCTGATTCTGCGTTTTAAACGCCCGGGATATTAACTGGTGAAATACGGTACATCAGGTTGAGCGGGCCGTTGGGGGCGTGGCCACCTTCCCGCCTGCTGATTGGAGCCTTCCTGCTGCTCGCTCTGCTCCAGCACGATATCAGGCCTGCTGCACATATGCTTCACCGAGGCTTTATCAAACTGACGGTATGAAAATGCAGATAATCCCTCGGCTCTAAAACGGACTCGGAGGCTATTTACAGTCCAGCTCTTTGCCTGTGAGTGGAGCTCACAGATTCGAGCGTCCGTCTCTCTCCGTCCACAGTCTGCTGCCAGGCTCTGCTGCCTGCCAAGTCTCATCCATCTCATTAACAAACACTCCTCCCCAGCGACTTCCCTCCTCGTCCCGTCGTCGGGGACGTCCTCCCGTGTGTCGGGTAATTAGAGCCGGAGGCTGGATGAAGGGGTAGAGAGGTAGAAGAAGAGGAGGCACATGTAAGCTGTTTGTGTAAATCACAGTCTCATCCCGGAGACGCAGGAAGCGTTTGGTCACTGCCGCTTGGCGCCGAGCAGCCCGGCGCTGCTGAGCCCGGTTCTGGCTGTTTATCCCGCTTGTTCTAAAACTGGTCTCTCGCAGGATTTAATGTGGAGATTGTCTTCAGCCAGGACGAGGACGGAAACAACAAATGTGTGAACAATGCTCCAAAAAGCAGAGGGAGCCTGCCAACACTATCAGGGCGGCTGGCTCACACACACACTCGCATTTATTTCACATGTTTTACATTTTACAGCAACACACAGATTAACTTTCTGTTTTTAGTCTTTAACACAGAGGAGAAGGTTGTGCAGACGTATGAGACAGGACACTTTGTCCTGTGTAGACAAAGACAGTCATATTTCTGTCACGTAAACTTTAAGGTGTTACCCTATAACGTAGATGTTTTCCTACATCAACACCTGAGTCGTTATCAGGCTGCTGACGAGTCGACGGGTCACAGGTGTGTGTGAACAGAAGCTCACTGCCAAAGATGATCTTAAAACTTAGTCCACATTTATACACAGCAGGGTATTTAGAGAAACAAATATTTCCCCCCCTCCGTTTTCAAAAATAACATCGTGCACACAACATCGTTTCCATTCTAACTCTGCCAAACCTCTGGGCGGCAGTGTAGGGAGAAGGATGAAGCCATGCAAGCCAATCAGAATCCTCAGAATCAACAACAACGAATAACACGAGCGACTTCCTGTTCCTTTCAAAACAAAGCTCACATGACGTTAAGCATTTTCTGGCGCATAGCCTAATGAGCGTGAGAAGCTAAAACCCCGTTTCTCCCAGCTGACACGACAACACATAACCGGAGTTTTCCACATTCTCCACTTTGCCCGGAGTTTTTAGAAATAATCGTTTTCTGTGATAAAAACGGGGTTTTCGTGTAAATGAGAGGCCAAACCGCCTGAAATATCTGCGTTTTCCCTTCGTGTAAACGGGGCTTGAGATTAACTTTCCATTTTTTCTGTTTTTAACACAGAGGAGAAGGTGGTGCAGACATATGACACAGGACGATGTTTCCTGAGTCGTTATCAGGCTGCTGACGAGCCGACGGGTCACAGGTGTGTGTGAACAGAAGCTCACTGCCAAAGATGATCTTAAAACTTAGTTTAAGTATTATTATAAGAACGTGAGGATTGTGGTGGACATTCCTGCAGTCAGCCAACAGTGTGATTCATCGTGTTGTCGCCGTCAGCAGCACACCTGTGCACCAATCATGTTGTTTAGTTAGCATCTTGATACGCTCCACCTGTGGTCGGTGGATCATCTTGGCAGAAAAGTGCCAACATGGATTTTTGTTTGCACACTGAAGCCCCGTTTACACGAAGGGAAAACGCAGATATTTCCAGGCGGTTTGGCCTCTCATTTACACGAAAACCCCGTTTTTATCACAGAAAACGATTATTTCTAAAAACTCCGGTTATGTGTTGTCGTGTCAGCTGGGAGAAACGGGGTTTTAGGTTCTCACGCTCATTAGGCTCTGCGCCAGAAAATGCTTAACGTCATGTGAGCGTTATTTTGAAAGGAACAGGAAGTCGCTCGTGTTATTCGTTGTTGTTGGTTCTGAGGATTCTGATTGGCTTGCATGGCTTCATCCTTCTCCCTACACTGCCGCCCAGAGGTTTGGCAGAGTTAGAATGGCGCTCGACGGCGTATTTATGCAGGTTGATGGAAATGACAACTTTTTTGAAAACGATGTTGTGTGCACGATGTTATTTTTGAAAACGGAGGAGGGGAAATATTCGTTTCTCTAAATACCCTGCTATGTATAAACGTGGACTCTGTTTATTAATATAAGAACGTGAGGATTGTGGTGGACATTCCTGCAGTCAGCCAACAGTGTGATTCATCAGTCAGCAGCACACCTGTGCACTAATCATGTTGTTTAGTTAGCATCTTGATACGCTCCACCTGTGGTCGGTGGATCATCTTGGCAAGAAAAGTGCCAACATGGATTTCTGTTTGCACACAAAGAGTTAAATCTTCTGCTTCAACTGGTGAAAAATCATGAAGGTCACATTTTTGGCTAATAAAGCTAATAAAGCTAACTGGCTAGCTTGCAGCCACTTTATTCTCATGTTGTCAGTGTTTCTGGACTGAAGCAACCAGCTGACGTCAGACTGTCTGTTCGTGTTTCAGCAGATATGAAGACGACGCTCTCGTGTGCTGAAATGTGATTTGTCTCCGGTGTTCGTCGTTAATATTCCCCTGATCTCTGCATCACTCCTGAGCGTGTGTGAGGCTAAACAGGTTGTAATGACGACGAAATGAGCCGCTGTAACCCGTTTAAAACTTCCTATTTCATTAAAGTCCCTCCACAGCTTCTGTTACTTGTTCATTAGCGGCGGGCTGATTCGTCAGAGGGATTCTCATTACAGACGATAACTTAATACATCTGATGCCTCCACACAGGCACAAACACAATTTTCCTCTTCTCAGTCTGTCTGCGAGTTTGTCTGAGTTAGATGTCACGTAATTTATATTGATGAGTCTGCAGGTGACGCACATTTTTAATCACGCAGTAAAACTGAACTTTGAAATTGAAAGTGTTAAAGTCACGTCGAAGAAACAAAGTCATTTAGCGTCTGAGAGCCGAATCAGCTCTGTGAGCGAACAAACAATCAGCTTCACATAATCATCCACACAGACGCTGGAACATTTCTCAGCAGCGTCGATTCAATCCAATTTTAGAAATCAGTTACGACAAATTGTGGCAATTCACAGTCGTGTACCGGCTCGTCTCTCCGTCTGAGATGGATGTTTGGTTCCTGAGTCCACATTCACTCTGAGGGAAACTGAAATATCCCTGTTCCACAACATGCTGGATATGTAGCATGCTAGCTAGTTGGGTCATTCCATGAAATCGGTGCCTTTTCAACTTTGAAAAGTTAAAATTTAAATTATATTTAATTGCTATTTTTTCAGTAGCCAGGAATTAAAGACAGTTTAAAATGACAAGAAATTATATTGTGCCATCTCAGCTATGGAATTTCATATTTTATAACTGTTTTAGTCAAGTCCTGTTACTGGAAAGGTAACAGGGTTGACAGTAACAGGGTTGACCATTTCAAGCTAATTTGCCCATTGCTAGCTAAAACAAATGTTAGCTAAAGCACATGCTATGTACTTTGAAAGGAAATTACATGTACATATTGATTATATTATGAGAAATGAATAATTGTTTGGATTTATATGTTAAAAAATGGTAACAGGGTTGACGTTGTATGCTTGTCCCCCTGGTTCAACCTTGAAAAAACATCAAAAATAGCACATCAGAGATGAGCAAAACTTACTTGTCACTGAGCTGTTAGCATCCTGGTTCAGAGATGATGCAACCTCCTGTAAATCATGTCAAATCTAGAATGTACTGTTATTTTGATAGGGTTTTTTGGTTAGGGTAACAGGGTTGACATAAAATTAGGGGACACCGATAAATTGGTAAATATTTATTGCAATTAATATATATTTTTACCAAAATCACTGTTTCACAATAAGATCATACTTAAAACAATATGTAAATGTGAACATTTTAACATTTTGCCAACATTTTACAAATTAAAAGTCCTGCTGACGTACAACAACAACAGTGAGGGACAGGCCAAAAACCTCACCCTCATCAGCTTAACAATCATTTTTATTATTTAAAATAATATGTAATTGATTTTAATTTGATGTTTTATTGAGGAGAGAAGACATGGTAATGTTATATTTTCAAATTACATCTTTGTTTGTTGTTACTGTAATTTTATGACTGATAATTTCTTGGGGACACAAAAGGCACCGATTTCATGGAATGACCCCAGTACATTCAGACTGTAAAAACTCTAATTTGCAAGAAGAAAATGAGCTTTAAGTTCAGCCTGAACCCTCACTGAGGATCATATCTGACTGTGCCTCCTTGTGGGAAGAAGAATAGTTCCACATATTAGGAAACACTTTTATTTTCAATGAGAATATTGATACCAATCTCATGTTTGAACAGTTTACATCAGGGTTTCTCTCTCCCAGTCCTCGAGGGCCACTGCCCTGCATGTTTTAGATGTGTCCCTCCTCCACCACACCTGATTCAAATGATCAGCTCGTTATCAGGCCACTGCAGAGCTTGATGACGAGCTGATCATTTGAATCTGGGAGTGAGAAACCCTGGTTTATATGATGTCAGCCTGCTTCTGTCCAACGTTCAGACACACCTGATACCTCAGATCTCCAAACCCACAAAGGTTTATTTATTTAACTTTGATTTAAGAAACCAGATAAAACATTTAGTGTAACTCTGAACGGAGCCAGACTGTGTCGCCCTGCTTCCTGTCTTCATGCTAACAGCTGATCGCTCTGTGGCTTTAGCTTTAGCTTTATTCTTGGTCTAAAAGTTGGGAGATGTAAACATGCTGATGAGTAAAGCTCTTCACTCAGACCGGCACAAACCACATAAAGATATAAACAAAACATATATTTATTTAAGGGGAATCCCAAAGGTCACAAAAACTTGGTTGATAATCATAAAAATGCCTCTTCAGAGAATAATGGAACTCAATATTTCATCTTTTCCAGCCTCTTACACCCCTCATGTAATGTGATGTCATGTAATGGGAACAAACTGAATGAGTAGAGAGGTTCAGCAACACTCTGCACAAATCAGCTGCTCCCAGTTTCCCCAACCAGAAAGAACAAGGACAGTAAAGGAGTCTGAACTGGACCTGAACAGAACCGAGCCTCTGTCTGACAGTCTGTCTGAATCGGATCTGCAGTGAGTGAACCAGGTGTGTCCGTCTCCACCTCTCTTAAGCCTTCACACGAGGGCGTCGTCACGCCCTGATTGGCTGAGAGGGGAATGACCCAAGCTGCTGTCACTCATTCATTAGGAGCCAGTCACACCTGCACACAGGTGATCTGAATCACCTGCAGCCAGTCCAGAGGGACCATGAAAGTCCAAAACAGAAACAGTCCTACAGTACAGAACCACATAAAAACAGTCTGGCATCAACCAACCATGTTGTGCAGACAGACGGGCTGATGGTGCAGACAGACGGGCTGATGGTGCAGACAGACGGGCTGATGGTGCAGACAGACGGGCTGATGGTGCAGACAGACGGTCTGATGGTGCAGACAGACGTAGATGAGAAGACGTCTGCAGCAGCAGGGCAGTGAGAGCCTGATCACAGCTCGGGCAGACGTGTCTGACGGAGGTGGTGGTGCTGACCGTCCTGTCCTGGTGTCTGTGGGCGGAGAGGAAGATCATATGTGACAGAAAGGCCGTCTGCTGGAACAGATCCAGACCTCCCAGGGAGAGTCAGTACGAGCTGCATGAATCTGTTGCAACTGTCACAAACTCATATTATTATCAGTATCAGGAGCTCAGTGTTTCATGGCCCTGGTCACATGAGGAGCTGTGAAATGACACCACATGACAGAAGAAAAACATCTCCTGACATGTGTTGAAGGTCACAGAGGACTTTAACTGAGAGACGTTCAGGACGGGCTGAAGACAAAATGAGCTGAAGGTGAAGAAGGTAAGGTGATGTTTTCTGACAGACGAGTAAAACACAGTCAAAGAAAGTGAAGGCGTCCGACTGGAAACAGCGCAGCGACTTCTCCTGCTGGAGCTGGGATCACTTAAAGTTAAAGTTCAGAGTTTGTGAAGAGCAGGCGAGAACAACAAGCGAGGAGGTGCTGAAGTTTAAAACTGATGCTTTAAAAAAAGAGGAAAAACAAGGAGAGAGAAGTGGAGCGAGTCCGTCAGCTGTCAGAGAGATTCACGACTGTCAGCGTTTTCCTCGGGTGAAACTGTACAACTTGATATTGAGCCCATAAAAACAAAGTCCATGAAGCAGAAGGAATCAGTGTGAGATCCTCAGAGCGCTGATGAGCTCTGCAGGCTGTCGGGAGGAGAATTGGTTTAATCTGCAGGTTATCACAGATACACCTGTACAACAGCGCCATCTACTGAGAGAAAGCAGGTGGCAGGCGGCTGCAGGAAACCACCTCACCACCCTGCTGGAGACACAATCCTGCTTCATCTCCTGTCGTAGTCTTTCTCTGACATCTTCTCCTCTTTCTTCTGAGGCATCTAACCATGCAGACGGTTGATCTGATGTCCATCTCTCAGGTTTCTGCCACATTAAAGACGGGTAACTGGACCTTTATTTAAACTGAGGAGTCTCTGTCTCTGCAGAGGTGACGTCCCTGCCAGCTGACGTGACGTATGAGACAGTAAAAATGAATCGTGGCCATTTAAAAACATTTCTGTTGGCATCATCGATGCATCACCAAAGATCTGGACATCGACGGAGTGCAAATGGTTCTGATTCTGTAAACAGATCCGTCATCGCAGCGTGTCTTCAGTCAACCTGAGAAGACGTTTAAGAAACAGGACATCGCTGCAGACTGATGATGACATCACGCCACCTCACAGCCAAACCTGCCCCTAGTTTTTAACCCTTTCTCCGATCTAACAGCAGACAAGTGACTCACAAGTCATTTGGTCCAAGTCCCAAGTCATTTTTTCTCGGTAGAGTCGCAGGTTGTGTCGAGTCGCTTCCCCTCCCAGAGACTCTGCAGTCTCACCTGCAGTTATTGAGAAACGAAAACTTATCTCTGTCTAATAATTATATTATTTTTGTAATAAAACGATTAATTATGACTGATAACGAATATAATTAAACAAAAACGAATCAATTTATTAACACTAATTTATTTCTTAATTTCCACCATAGAAACATTTCCTCCCCATCACTTTTAATCTGTGAAGTACTGACAGACAAAAATACTTCAAATCAATAAAAACAACAAACAGTCGTCCACATCAGAGTCCACATCTCCGTCTCACAGTGATACAAATCAAAGGAAGTGTCGCAGCTTCTGATTGGATGTGTGTCACGGTACCTGGTGACCCAACGCAGATGTGAGCGTGCAGCATGTAAACGATCCTGAGTCCCTCGAGCTCTCAGTTCTCCTCTGAAGAATGAATGAAATGAGTCCCGAGAAGAAGAAATATGCTTCCAAGTTTCATTCGACCGCTGTCTGATTTGCTCGTCCTCCTGTAGTCCTGCATCATCTCATCCTCCCTCGCCTTCTTCTTGAAGGGTCTGCTGGCATCTTGGTTGCTCAACACACACACACTCTCACAATATTTGCATTAAGGATTTTTTTGTGATGTTGATGTTTGATTGCTTTTTTCTACATGTTTTAATATTAATTTAACCGTTTCCATTTGTCAGACTCCAGAATCTTCCTCTGTTTCTCAGCCTGATGTTGGCAGGTGTGCAGATCACAGGATGACCCAGCTCAGGACGGACTGGGAAATCACTGATCCGCCTACAAGGTCCCACTGACACCAAAATAATGATTGTTATTAATACCTGTACTGTCGATGAATGTGGCAGAGTCCAGTTCAGCCCACTGATCCAAGAGAACAGATCCTACTGTAAAAATCAGAAGCCACACATCAGCCAGTTTTTTTTGCCAGTCTGTTTTGTGTACGCACCGTTCAAACATTTGGCCTCAGATTTGCTGCTGGTTTCAAGGTTGTAAACGTTCATTGTTCAAACACTGCAAACTGTATTTTACTTTGAAAGACGGTGTCATAGTTTGCAAAAGTGGACCTCACAGCAAGACTCAGGGCGGAAACACAGAGAGTGAGCGTGAATGAAATGAAGCGGAAATAAGTCAGCAATAAAACGGGCAGTGAAGAAAAGGCAGGCGACAAAAAGCAAGAATCAAAAATCAGGTACAGGTGAGACAGGAGGAGCAAAACTACGTAGGGAGGGAACACTAATGAGAGACAGGTGACACTGATTAAGGCGGGAAACACTCAAAGACAAGAAGTTTCAGACGACACGTGATAATAAAACTACCTAAAACCCAGGACCATGACAGTTTGCTCTCTGGCAGCACACAGAGTTTGTGCTTTCACTTTTATTAATGATGCTTTAATACCCGATCAGCAGCAGGTGGAGTCTGAAAGAATCCAGAACGAACGAGTACATTTCTTTGTTTTATTTCAAATACATTTCAGACGCAGCAGCTCTGCTTCGTATCACAACAAAAGAAGTCGAGTTCGACTGGTTTAAACAAAGAAAGTGACCCGAGCCCGGCACGCTGATGCAGGTGCAGGCTGGGTAATGACACGTTCCTACTATGATGCTTCAAACATCATAATAACATTTGACAATTTAAAGGAAAATTCTGTTTTTATACAACTCTGTAAACACTTTCCTGGTTTTATGTTCCCAAAATGTACCTGAACGTTTGGTTCTTTGTCTCTGAGTTCAGTAAACTCGTTAGCTTGTGACATTTTTGATTAGCTCAAAGGTGAAATGAATCAACAAGGTTGCAACTGTTCGGCTTTGCTAGTATTTTTAAGAGTTTGTGCCCTTTGAATGTATTAATTAATTAATTGACATGACAACTTACAGTAAGTTAGGAAAAGTTAAGTAACATAAATTGCTAGTTCGAACAATTGACAATTAACTGATATGTTGTACCACATAGCTGAAGTTTTAGCCATCATTACCTTGAGGTATGACATTATTTAGAATAAACCTTTGGTCACCAGAAATCCCAGGATACAATCAAAACGATCAATCATAAAAGTCTGACACATGACCAGTGGTGGACAGTAACAAAGTAAATTTACTTGAGTACTGTACTTAAGTACAGTTTTTGAGTATCTGGACTTTACTTGAGTATTATTTTTGGGGGATACTTTTACTTTCACTCCACTACATTTCTATTGATGCTCTCGTTACTCGTTACTTTTGAACTTACGTCAGCTGAGGATTTTTTTTTTATATATAATTTTTTTTTCAATATTCTGAGAAAATAAAGTGTTTCTGCTGATTTGATGGTTTGTCTGAGTTGTATTGCCGTACCTGTACTACGTCGTGCTATACAATCCATACAGTGGAGGAAGAAACTGGAGAAACAAACATGGAGAAACTTCTACCGAGCAGCCGTGGCCTTAACTCAAACCCATGTTTGAGATTTTTGTCACACAAACTGATTTGTTTCAGATTAAATGTTTGTTGTGCTTACAGCGAACAAATTATATCACGGCTTACAAAAACTCATCTTCCAACCTGAAAAAGCATGTTGCAGTATGTAAAGTAGCTGCTGACGTTAGCTTGCTTCATGTTTGTTAAATGGCAGATGAACATTTTAAACGTAACTGTATGAGCTTGTAGTATCATAATTTTTATACGGTTTAAAAATATGGCAGCTGTTGCAGTGCAGTCGAAGGATTAAGTTGACTTTCTGTTCATGTTTTTTATAAAATTCATACCAAAGAATCGCATCAGTGTATTGTATAATGACAATAAAGCTACTTTTCTTTCCTGTATTTCCTGAGATATTTTTAAAATACTTTTACTCAAGTAATTTTTTAAGCAAATACTTTAGTACTTTACTTAAGTAATATTTTGACTAAGCTACTTTTACTTGTATTGGAGTAATATTTGACAAGGAGTATCTGTACTTTTACTCAAGTAGTGAAGTTGTGTACTCTGTCCACCTCTGACCATGACCAGTAAAATGTTGTTAACGTATGAGAGCCAAAGATCTGAAAATGTTGCATTCAGGTTGTAAAATAAAAACAGAATTTTCCTCTTCATGTTTTACCCTGTTGGGAAACGTACAATGTGGCATAGTTGGTAAAATCAAGACCCCGCTAACAAAAGGTAACCTAGCACCACACGCTTAGCCTAAACACAAAAACGCTCTCTGTAACTGAACTAAATCTACGGGAGAGCAGTGCATATCAAACCAGATATTATACATCATGATGCATATCAATCAACAGATAAAAAGTTGGATGCTCCTCAGGCATCTATAGCAGTTTTTCCTGTGGCCTGTACAGACTTATCAATAAAGTTACTTACAGAACGAGGGCCGAAACTAAAAAACAAGGTGGCATGGAGGGAGAAGAGAGTGTCATCAGCGTATGGGATCACATGACGGGTCGAGACACAACGGGAAACTGATGACGCAGCTCGAAGGGAAAACTTATGAGTTAGAATCTGCACCGACATGCCACATCTCCAAAGAATACACAACGAACAGCGATAGAAAATACACTTATACATTATTGCTCGACATTCAGTTATGGCTGAAGTTTTCTTCATTATTTGCCAGAAATACACATTTTTACTGAGCTTTTGACCTCAAGACTGCAGCAGGTGATAAAACATGACGGTGATGATATTATTAATTATATTAATACAAATTGATTGACTGTTAAAATACTGAGCTGATGTTTGAAGGTGAGACAGAAGCTCGTTCTGGATGGTGGAGCAGTAAACCACAGGATGTGATGAGTCGCTGAGATGATGGAAAGTTCTCCCAGCAGTCTGAAGTCCGAACTTTAAAAACGATTCGTATTTTATTTCAGGTCACACACACACACACACACACACACACACACACACACACATACACACACACACACACACACACACACACACACACACACACACACACACACACACACACACACACACACACAGGCAGTACGTAGGCTCGCTGTAGTGCAACACGTTAATATTCTCACCGCTTCACCAAACTCGAGTCTGCATAGTTTTTCTTTACGAAGGAGTCTATATTGCTCTTAATACTGTGATTACTGAAGTATTGCTTTCATTAAGCTGGTTGAACTCTGAATGTAAATGCACGTACGTCTGTGTGGATGTGAGGTTTGAGCAGTTCTTTCTTCTTTATTTTCAAGAACTTTTAATCCGACGTTGAAAACTAGTCCTGTCCTGTTCAATAAACTCAGTGAGCAGCTGTTTCTGTTTAAGCATGGAAATATAATTTTTGGAGGGTTTTTTTCAAATATATCTGTCATCACAATGCTCGGAGCTGAGAGCTACAGACAGGAAGTCGGACATGAACTGAAATGAAATGAAGGTTTGATGGCGATAATAAAAATACAGGCTAATAGAAGAAGCACGTCACCGACTCTCAGAACTGATTCTGTTTTCTCTGCCGACAGATTTCAATGTCAGTGTTTGAGTTTTTGTGTTTTCTCAAAGGTGTCAGGGGGCAGCAGATAATTAGCTCGTGGCTGATAGTTAGCCTCAGAGCTAACAGCCCTGGAGTTTGTCTGGACCGACTCCAAATCAGATTCAATGTGGATTTAAAAGGATTCAGACCGGATGAGTGGAGTCGATCCTCTGACAGGAGGAAACAACCTGCACTGTCCTGTCAGAGCCACCAGATGGTGCTGCAGGTCCACTGCTTCATTAGGACGAGTCCGTCTGGTGCTGCTGTCTGCAGATGTTAGCAGATGTAGCACAGAAGCATCAGACAGGCTGCTGGGAGGAGGAATGAATCATGGAGGATGAAATTATTTCTGTTAAACACAATAAAACCAACCAGAACTGGTGAACAAAATCAGTAGGAGGTCATTTTCCCTGTTATTGACTTTGACCACATTACCCATGAGCCTCAGCAGCCGGTGCTCCGGAGACAACCCCAAACACAGCCGATAAATCAAATCATATTCAAGAAGTTCTGTTCAGTTCAGCTGTGTGTTGAGTCTCTGGTGCATCTGGACTTTATTCCTTTTTGTTCTGGGATCAGTTGTTCATCTTCACTCAGAGACAAAAAGCTCATTTCCTCCTTCAAAATATCAACAAAATAACTAGAAATAATGTGATCAACAAATCATCAACAGAAACAAAGATGGAAATCTGCTTTGAACTCAGATGAGATCACGACTGCAGCCGTTACATTTCTGCTAATTAACTCAATCTGCCTGAGAAGAGACGTGAATATGATGTTTGATGTCCAGTTTAATTATTCCAGACACTGAAGATCTGCGTTGACCTGAGTGATAAACGAACAGAGAAGAAAACATTCTGCTCAGACGGACCAGCTGAACTCGTTTAAACCTTCAGAAACATCCTGACCAGTTAATGTTTCCATCTCCCCTGGTGGTTCAGTGGTAAATTTAGGATGCAATTAAACATGAAGTGATGATATTGGACTTCTTATCTTTACAAAGCACTCAGAGATCGGACAGGTCAGCAGACGCAGTAACGCTGACTGTGGACGTCCTGTGATGACTAACTAATCTAAACCCGTCTGAAACTTTAATGTACCTTCCAGTTGCTCAATCGAACCTCACAGACATTATTATTTTACATTTTCAGATTGAATTTGAGGGAAATGTGTGTGTAAAATGATCTGGAGACACGGTGCAGCCATAAAAACACAAAGATACAGAATCAAAAGGTGGAACATTTATATGGAAACCTGCCGATGAGGCGTTCGCTGTCACAACCTGCAGATCTGTTTCATGAACCTGTCGGATCAGAGCTGATCTCTGAGGGAGCAGCTACAGCTTTTATAAAACCCTGCGATGCTCTAAGTATAAACTTAACTCTCAGCTTGGTGAAGCTCACCTGCTGACTGCTGGTGCTCACGACGTCACCAAGCATCCAGACGAACCAGTTTGTCGAGGATATAAAAATGAATTGTGCTGCGCCACACTCAGATATGAAACGTTCAGTGTGAAGGCTGAAGGTTTCCTTTAAAGTCAGAGGTGAATCTGATCCAGATCCTTGATCCTGAATACCAGACGTGTGTCAGTGCATGAGGAGAGAGACCACCGGACTCCTCGGAGCATCCAGAACCAGAGAGGAGCTGAAGAAGGAGGTCAGATCTCTCCGTTTGTGTGGACGGTCCAGGAGAAGTGCAGCGACAGCATGAGTCATCGTCCGGTCCTCCGCGGCCACAGAAACCGGGCTCGGTACATCCGGATCCGGTCGACCTTTAGTCGTCGTCGGTCTGCAGAGTCAGTTCGAGGTCGGCACCGAACAGCTCCTTGTAAAGAGGAGGGAAGTGAGTCCCAACCACGTCGGGGTAGACGGCTCGGAACGCCGACAGCTTCTCTGTGTGTCGACTGCACAGCGAACGCAACGCCGACACCTTACATCTGAGCTGAGGACACAAGGAGACAAGGAGACAAGGAGGACGGGAGGAGAGGAGGAAGGTAGGAGACGAGGACAGGACAGGGAGGAGTCAGGACAGAGGAAGGAAGAAGACAGAGGAAGGAAGAGGACAGAGGAAGGAAGAGGACAGAGGAAGGAGAGAGGACAGAGGAAGGAAGAGGAGAGAGGAAGGAAGAGGACAGAGGAAGGAAGAGGACAGAGGAAGGAAGAGGAGAGAGGAAGGAAGAGGACAGAGGAAGGAAGAGGAGAGAGGAAGGAAGAGGAGAGAGGAAGGAAGAGGACAGAGGAAGGAAGAGGAGAGAGGAAGGAAGAGGACAGAGGAAGGAAGAGGAAAGAGGAAGGGAAGAGGAGAGAGGAAGGAAGAGGACAGAGGAAGGAAGAGGACAGAGGAAGGAAGAGGAGAGAGGAAGGAAGGGGAGAGAGAAAGGAAGAGGAGAAAGGAAGGAAGAGGAC
Organism: Lagodon rhomboides; assembly: GCA_039737535.1. Lineage (NCBI taxonomy): Eukaryota > Metazoa > Chordata > Actinopteri > Spariformes > Sparidae > Lagodon > Lagodon rhomboides. Next base: position 38,051,400 of record CM077784.1, read on the forward strand.
AGAGGAAGGAAGAGGACAGAGGAAGGAAGAAGACAGAGGAAGGAAGAGGACAGAGGAAGGAAGAGGACAGAGGAAGGAAGAGGACAGAGGAAGGAAGAGGACAGAGGAAGGAAGAGGACAGAGGAAGGAAGAGGACAGAGGAAGGAAGGGGAGAGAGGAAGGAAGAGGAGAGGAGTTATTACACCAGTAAGAGGAAGTGATTTTACTGTCAGGTGATGGTTAGAGTTGACTCTATATCAGGTGTCAGGACACCAATGTTGGATCATAACGTTAAAATTAGAGTTAATCCTAAACATTTTAGTATTTTGTTATCAAGCTGTTGGTTTCAACATTCTCATTGTATTATTATTATGTATATAATGTTCATAATATGTATTATATTGTTTATTTTTTGCTATTGTTATTGTTTTTTTAAATATTCTGTCCACAAATTTCCCCGTTTATGGGACATTAAAGGTTCTGATTCTGATTCTGATTCTGATTGTGAATGTTGTAGTTCAACATTCTGCCACCAGAGGGCAGTGTGAGGCCATTTTCTACCAGCCTGTCTTTACCAATTTACAGAAATATAGTGGCTCTCTGTCCACACATGCCTGTTACTGTAGTGTGTGTGTGTGTGTGTGTGTGTGTGTGTGTGTGTGTGTGTGTGTGTGTGTGCGTGCGTGCGTGTGTGTGTGTGTGTGTACCTTGTGTAGCAGTCCGTCCTCTCTCTGGTTCTTCTGCAGGACGTGTTGCAGAGCCAGCTGAGTCTTCTGCTGAAGCTTCTCCACCTGCAGCTTCTCCTGAAGCCACGACCGGTCTGTACCACACACACACACACACACACACACACACACACACACACACACACACACACAATGAGCCAAAGGTGACACTGGGGGATGAATGAATACAGTTGGACACACCTGAGTGAAGAGACGTACCTGCAGAAAGCAGAACGAACGCTGAGAAGAGGCCCAGCTCGTCCTCGGACAGATGCAGGGAACACATGCTCTTAGCGAAGTCGAACACTGATGTGATCAAGTCATCACAACCTGGTCACGCACACACACACACACACACACACACACACACAGACCAAATTAGAATATAATATTCATAATTATGTTTCCATCTGTGATTAATCACCTGAAACTAACAAACCAAACACTGACTCGTGTTTTTAGCGGCAGGTGTACGGGAGGTGAGACGACACGTTTGGTTGATTCCACTGAATTACACACACTGGACTAAGCTAAAGCATCAGCGTTAAAATATATGTTGCACTTAAGAGGAGCAGCGTCCTCCTGTGAGACGAGCTGAGACAGTCATGAGGAACGAGTCTCATGAAGTTCCTCCTCTCACCTAACGCTCTGAAGACGTCCGGACCTGCAAACTTCCCGTCGAAGAAGACGGTGTTGTTCTGAGAGTCGAACATCCGACACATCCGGACGAAGACGACCTCCAGAGAGCCTGGCAGAGAGAGACAGAGACGCTGATGATTAATGTCTGAGCCAGTGATGTCACATCTAATGATGATTTAATGACTCACTGCTTAATATCTGATTCCTCTGATGAATCACTCATCACTAACTGAGGAGCTTCTTCAGACTATAGGAGCAAGTTAAAACTCACACCAGCGTTCCCACATTGTGTTCTCTGAAACATGTGATAGAGATTTAAAACATGGATTTTATTATAATCAGGAACACAGAGAACGTAGAGGTGTAATGATGTCGGAGGAGGACAGAAAAGAAACTGAAGAAGGCGTCTTTATGAGTTTTTTTAAACCGGTAACCAAATTTCCAGTTTGAATATTGAGATAACGTCTCTGTGCTTCTGATTAATCTCAGCGGTGACTTTATGAGACTAGATAAGACCGAGGTTCTCAAAGTGGAGCCCAGGGATCCTTGAGGGGTTCCAAAAGTTTGAGAACAGCTGGTTTAAATTGCTCCGAGCCCATTGGTTCCTACTGAAGATGTAAATCTTTCACCTCAAACACATAAAGTCTGGATTCATGTTTGCTTTTACAGCCATTCACAGGGCTCGTCACAGCACTGGACACCTGGAGACATTTCCATCGCTGTTTGTGGCGACCACAACCAGCTATCTTTATCTAAACCGTGATGTTTTCTAACCCTAACCGAGTGTTAGGGTTAGAAATTCATCATTCATTCTGCTGACCGGGTTGGAAGAAGATATTTCAGGCTGTGACAGACACTGAACATCACCAGACTCTGACTGAAGCCCGTCAGACCCGTGTCGGTTCCTCTCACCAGCTTTCAGCAGCACGATCTGATCGTTCTGACAGAGATCCATGAAGCCGTCGATGCGTTTGGCGAACTCCACCACGTACTGGATGGCCTCGGTGATCTTCACGGCACAGAGCTGCCACATCACCTCCCGAGGCTGCACAGAGCAGACAACATACATGTGAGCTAAAGGAAGTTAAAACCTGTGCAGCACTGTGACTGATGGTGGTGAGGCAGTGAACACACCTTGCTCTGGTAGCTCTCCACCTCGTCCTGCAGGAAGTTCTGCCAGCTCATCTGCTGCAGCTCCTCCCTCAGGTACTGACACGTCTCCAGGTGAGACTTTGAGATGATCTGAACCTGGTGATCTGCAACACAACACGAGACGAGACAACGGTGAGCTGGTGATCACTCCTGGATTCATCCACGAGGTCAGGAGCATCAGACATCCTCCTGTGTTTCAGTGAAGATCATCTTCTCACTTATTGCTTCTCTGTGCAGAAACACAGGACTGAATCTTTCCATTCGAACCTTAAACACAGTCACAGACTCTCTCAGCTCAGTGTGACAGAGTTGAGCTGCCTCCACACTTCCTGTACACGGCGACCTGCAGCCTGTTCATGAAGAAGGCCGAGGGGAGCGTTCGCAGGCTCAACTCATGTTCCAGAGTCACGCAGCAGGATCTGAGCCTGTTAGCCTGTTAGCATCTGGCTAACAGAGTTCACTGACTCACTGCTGCAGTCTGACTTCTTCTGCATGTTAACGTTCACAACTGTTGTTTCTACTACTGCCACAATATGAGATGCAAACATGTTCATAGTTTGTTACTTTAAAAATGAAACTTAGCATCAACACTTTGACATGAAGAAACTCTTCATGAGTTCAGAGGTTATTCAGAAGATGTTGGAATATGAAGACTGAGCTGTGTTCAGACTGACTCATCACAGCAAGGCTGCAGAAGCCGGACCATAATGCAACAGGATCTGTCAGGATGCTGGTGGACGATCAAATATATGAAGCAAACATTTCTGCTGGATCATTTCATGTTTAGTGTTTAATGAACGAGAAATGTTTGATAACTTGTGTAAAATCCTTATGAAACGCTTACAAATCTTTACCCAAGGATCAATTAAAGTCAAGAACTCAAAAAACTGGAAAGATTTTTGCGACAACAGTCAGAACAGATGACGGAGAATGTTTTTTTAAAAGGTTTTCTAGATTATTTCATTAATCGCCTGCTTAGTGCCACTCAGGCTCATTAACAGAGGGTCAAACTGACTGTGATTATCTTATTAACCATCAATAATATTTACAATATTGTTGATCCACGTCTGATGAACACCTCTGGATCCACACACACACACACACACAGATCCACTGGGACGTGAATCTATGTGTGTGTTTAAAAGAAGAAAATCATTGCAATGTTTGCAATCAAATGAGTTGATATTGAACGGAGACGCCAACGTGACGTCTTCTGGTGCTTCCCGAGAACAAAACACGCAAACTTCCAGCACTATTTCCTGCTCAGGACGTGTTAAACATCCAGTGTGCTGTAGCAGAAGAGGAGTTCAGTCCTCTGGTCTCACTGTTACACTGTGTTACACTGTGTTACACTGTGTTAGTGAACGCAGCTCAGTGGGGAACGTACAGTAACTGCTGTAAAGCTCAGCATCTGTGTGAGCTGCTGTTCAACATGAATGAATGATTGTGATAAAACATCAGAGAGCTCCTGGATCAGAGGGTGGAGGTGGAGGTGAGGAGGAGGAGGTGGAGGTGGAGGGGTATTATGATATATCCTTTGTGAAAGAATAAACTCAGTGAATAAAGAATCTCGGGGGAGAACAGGAGCTGATTTCCCCACCGAGCTCCCTGCAACGTCCCGCTCGGCCCTAATTAACAGCCGGCTAATTACCACACAGAGACTTAATGAGCTGAACACCAGGATCACTCTGCTATTTAAAACTGCTCCTGCCTCCTCCTGCCTCCTCCTGTCTCCTCCTGCCTCCTCCTGCCTCCTCCTGCCTCCGTCTGCCTCCTCCTGCCTCCTCCTGCCTCCGTCTGCCTCCGTCTGCCTCCTCCTGCCTCCGTCTGCCTCCTCCTGCCTCCGTCTGCCTCCTCCTGCCTCCTCCTGCCGCCACGTGCTCCACAACTCCCTCTCTTTGTCTCTCTGACTCCTCTTTGTGGATTCTTATTCCTCCTCCCCCTCCTCCTCACTCTCCTTATCCTCCTCCTCTCACTCTCCTCCTCCTCCTCCTCACTCTCCTCCTCCTCCTCCTCCTCTCCCCCTCACTCTCCTCCTCCTCCTCTCACTCTCCTCCTTCTCCTCCTCCCCTCACTCTCCTCCTCCTCTCCCCCTCACTCTCCTCCTCCTCCTCTCCCCCTCACTCTCCTCCTCCTCCTCTCCCCCTCACTCTCCTCCTCCTCCTCCCCTCACTCTCCTCCTCATCCTCCTCCTCCTCCTCTCCCCCTCACTCTCCTCATCCTCCCCCCTCACTCTCCCCCTCCTCTTCTCTCCCTCACTCTCTCCTCCTCTTCCTCTCTCCCCCTCACTCTCCTCCTCCTCCTCCTCCCCCCTCACTCTCCTCCTCTCCTCCTCCTCCTCCTCCTCCTCCTCTCTGCTTCACTTCTTTCAGGATGTTTCCTCATCTTCTCTGTGTGTTTTCCCTCCAGCTCTCTGCAGCTCTCTAACACATGCTAGAACTTTTATTCTTTTCTAATTCACCAGACGCTGATACAGACTTTGTATCCATCATGGAGGAACCACACCTGTAACAGGACCTCCACCTGCCTCCACCTGCCTCCACCTGCAGACAGGACTGCTCCTCTACATCCTGCTGTCTCCCCCTCACTTCCTGTTGAAAGTATAACTCCGTGTCCCTCCGTCTCACCGAGTTCGGCCATGGACACGCTGGGCGACGTGTCTCCGTTGCTGAAGGAGCAGTATGGGAAGAAGTCGTTGCTGGATCCGTAGTCACACAGCGGCTCCGGTTTGATGCCGTTGATGTCGAGGCCCGACTGGTCCGGAGATGGCTGGAAGTCCAGGTAGAAGCCACCACCTCCTCCCTCTCCTCCTCCTCCTCCTCCTCCTCCAGAGTCGGCCTGTGTGTGGAGGGAACGTTTGGTCATTAATCAGTTTTAGGATTTCTGCTCCAACACCTTCCAAAAGTAAAAGAGCACAGACCTTGGATGAAACGGACCCTCCCTCAGGTGAGTCCTGCTCCATGTAGCCTCCCAGCTCGTCGGGCAGCTCCGTCAGGCCGGTGGAGGAGAGGCAGTAGTGCGGGGACACCGGCTCTGACTCGGCCGGGCTCGGGCTGCTGAAGCCGGGGTGGGTCGGGAGGACGGAGCCCTGCTGCTGCTGCTGCTGCTGCTGCTGCTGCTGCTGCAGGCGGTGCTTCTGCACCTCGGCGTACAGACTGTCCCGCTGCTTCTTCGACATGCGACCAAACTTCACAGCTGTGATCGAGCGAGAGGAGACAGGAGAGGTTTGTTATTCCAGTCAGACGTGTGGATGTGTAGAGCGAGAGTTTAAATACACCGCCGTGATGGAAGGATCAGAGCCAGGTGGAGTTCTGGATCCAGTACTTTTCTCTCTGACTGTAAGGAAAAACGACCTGGAGAGGATTCAGTTTATCCCCAATCTGAGGGGAGATTAAACTGCATTTGTCTCCTGTGTCTCGCTCAAATTATTGATTTATAATTTCCCTCAGTTGCCGTCATTTAAATATATAAAATATACATAATACATTTTATATATATTACACATAAAATGAACTAAACAGACTTTACAGTCAGATACAGATATAGCCTGATACATCAAACATAAAGAAATTGAACAGAATAGTTGGTAAATCATTTTTTTTTCTTTCGATCTACTAATCAATTAATCAATAAATGAATCAATGAATTGACAAATGTGTGTGTGTGTGTGTGTGTGTGTGTGTGTGTGTGTGTGTGTGTGTGTGTGTGTGTGTGTGCCTCACCGTCCCTGGACATCCCCACGGTCAGACATTTCTGCAGGCGGCAGTGTTGGCAGCGGTTGCGGCTCGTCCGGTCGATCAGACAGTTCTTCTGGCGAGGACACGAGTAGGCGGCGTTACTCTGCTGACTGCGCCTGAAGAAGCCCTGAGAGACGAGGACACACCTGTCACACCTGTCACACCTGGACACACCTGTCACACCTGTCACACCTGTCACACCTGTCACACCTGTCACACCTGGACACACCTGGACACACCTGTCACACCTGTCACACCTGGACACACCTGTCACACCTGTCACACCTGTCACACCTGGACACAGCCGAGTCCGTCACAGGTCAGTCAGTCAGTCAGTCAGTCAGTCAATCAGTCGGTCAGACAGACAGACAGTCAGTCAGTCAGTCAGTCAGTCAATCAGTCGGTCAGACAGACAGACAGTCAGTCAGTCAGTCAGTCAGTCAATCAGTCGGTCAGCCAGTCAGACAGACAGTCAGTCAGTCAGTCGGTCAGCCAGTCAGACAGACAGTCAGTCAGTCAGTCAGTCGGTCAGTCAGTCAGTCAGTCAGTCGGTCAGTCAGTCGGTCGGTCAGCCAGTCAGACAGACAGTCAGTCAGTCAGTCAGACAGTCGTCACTTCAGCACATTTAAAAATATTCTTTTTGTCAGAATGTTTCACTGATTCAACATCTCCTGTGTCCATCCTGCCACAGCTCCCATCAGCCCCTCTCTCTCTCTCTGTCTGTCTGTCTCTCTCTCTCTCCCTGTCTGTCTCTCTGTCTCTCTCTCTCTCTCTCTCTCTCTCTGTCTCTCTCTCTGTCTGTCTGTCTGTCTGTCTGTCTCTCTCTCTCTCTCTGTCTCTCTCTCTGTCTGTCTCTCTCTCTGTCTGTCTGTCTCTCTCTCTCTCTCTCTCTGTCTCTCTCTCTGTCTGTCTCTCTCTCTGTCTGTCTGTCTCTCTGTCTGTCTGTCTGTCTCTCTCTCTCTCCCTCTGTCTCTCTGTCCCTGTCTCATGTTTGTACATGTTAAACGTCCCTCTGCTGCTCGTCGAGCCTCCAGCAGCTCAGCAGCTGTTCACACCGGCCTGTTTGTGGATCGGTTCTGACCAGGAGAAGGTTCTGTGCCAAACGCCTCTCACCGATGGTCCAAACTAAACATCAGATGTTCCCTTTGGTTCTGTTTCTGACACTCAGACAGTGGACGGACCACACGGATCAGCTGACGTGTCAACTCAGGTGATTTTATGGAGCACAGTTAAAATCAACAGGTGTTAACCAAAGTTAAATAAGTATTAAAAAGTAGATTTAAAACTTTTCTATTAACAATTTAGAAGTGTGAAAAGGTGTGTCATTAAGTGTGAATTCGATTGGACAGTGAAGATAAACAAAGTGATGATGAAGGGCCCAGACACACTAACTGACATTAAAGAACTGAAGGCGATGAAGGCCGAGTGTTGCGTCGCCTCATTACACCTGTGTCTTGGCACCTGAACGCACCGCAAAGACCAAAGACCACAGAGGAAACACCTCGACCTCCACCAGACTCAGGACAGCAGATATTAGATTATATCTGATAAAAAGTTGTAGGAAGTGAAGCTGCACAGTATCGAACAGCAGCAGTGTGGCTCCTGGTGCGTTCATGGACCTGATTCTGTCGGACAGTTCAGATGTGTAAATATCAAAATTAAAGGAAAAAGAAGCAGAAACAAAAGGTGACAGTGACGGCACACAGAGAGAGTCTGAAGTGACGGAACAACACAGGAAGTAGAAATAACCGAGAGCAGGAAGTGAGATGATGAGGCGGAGGGGGCGGGGCTTACCTTACAGCCCTCGCAGGTGATCACCCCGTAGTGGATCCCTGATGATTTATCTCCGCAGATCTTACAGGGAATGATTTCAATCTGAGCTGCAGACAGACGGAGAGAACAAAGTGTCAGCATCACACCCAAACATCTGTCAGCAGCTGCAGCAGGTCCAACACAGCCGAGCAGCTGGTTCTGGTTATTACAAGACAGACGGACGGACAGCAGAACCTCAGGACAGATGGAGAAGTTCTACTGCTTCTTCATCAGACATAAATCATAACTATAATAAACTACATACGGAGCCATGATGACAGACACTCAGATATTAGGAGAGAATAATGCTTAAAAACACAACGACTATAACAGAACATAAAAACACGGGCTTTCAGAAGTGATTTAGAGGCCAGAGGGGATCAGAGCTGCGCTGGTTCTGTCAGCCTGTCTGTGTCAGTCTGGACCTCAGAGGTTCTGAGGCAGCAGGACGGGTCATGAGACAACAACAGAACCTGGAGAGACGGCTTCGTATGTCATCAATACAATCAGAGCAACAGGAAGCCAGGAGCTGATTCACCTGGTCCTGGTCCTGGTCCTGGTTCTGGTCCGAGTCAAAGTCCTGACTGACTGACTGACTGACTGACTGACTGTATTTACACACTCAGCAGTTTCACAGTGTGACAGCTCGGCTCTGAGCTGCTATATTTAGCAGCGGGAAGTTATGTAAGTGTGCAGCACACACACACACACACACACACACACACACACACACACACACGACAAACGAGGTATAAAGGAGTGTTTGGACGCTGAGTGAAGACGGATCGTCTCCCAGCTGTTTGTCTGCAGCAGTCAGTCGGTGACAAACTTGATTACGTTAAAGTTAAACCAGCATCACTTCTGTTTAAAGGAAAGAAGAAAGGATGAAGTCTGATGAACGTCTGCAGCAGCTGTGTGTGTGTGTGTGTGTGTGTGTGTGTGTGTGTGTGTGTGTGTGTGTGCTGCATGTTTGTCTCCGTCTGGACTCTAAACAGCAGCTCAGTGTGAAAACTCAGTTATTCAAGTTCCTTTAATTAGATCAATAAATCAGCTGAGCCCGGAGTCGAGGATCTGATTACATGACGACCAATCAGCTGTCAGATTCTTCAGCTAACACACAAATCAAGACAATTAAATGAGTGCACATAAACCTCTTCACCTCTGTGTGTGTGTGTGTGTGTGTGTGTGTGTGTGTGTGCACATCACGCACGGCAGACGCAGCGAGACGAGACAAAGACGTAAAAGCCGTAAGAAGCCGTGAACAGACAGAGAGGGAGGCTGGAATGTGGAGAAAAGGCGTGTTAGTGTCTCGTATCTGCAGAGAGTTTCTGATTTTCTCTCTTTGTTGCTGCTCGGGACGCTTTACAACCCAACATGTGTCTATGTGACGTCCTGGGAATGAGACTCAACAATCAGCTGTCTTTGTGGTGCGTTCAGGAACAGCTGGGACAAATCCTACTGATTCTACCTTTAACTTTAATAGTCTTTGAGTTATATTAATATGACGTGAGCTTCAGTTAGCTTTGACCACAGATGTCCTTCAGAGGGAGACTTTTTACTCTGATACTCTGAGGACATGTCAGAGTCTGTACTCGATTACTTTACTGGAGGAAAGAAGCTGTATCAGTACTTCTACTTTTACTGGAGTAAAGAAGCTGTATCAGTACTTCTACTGGAGTAAAGAAGCTGTATCAGTACTTCTACTTTTACTGGAGTAAAGAAGCTGTATCAGTACTTTTACTGGAGTAAAGAAGCTGTATCAGTACTTCTACTTTTACTGGAGTAAAGAAGCTGAATCAGTACTTCTACTTTTACTGGAGTAAAGAAGCTGTATCAGTACTTCTACTTTTACTGGAGTGAAGAAGCTGTATCAGTACTTCAACTTTTACTGGAGTAAAGAAGCTGTATCAGTACTTCTGCTTTTACTGGAGTAAAGAAGCTGTATCAGTACTTCTACTTTTACTGGAGTGAAGAAGCTGTATCAGTACTTCTACTGGAGTAAAGAAGCTGTATCAGTACTTCTGCTTTTACTGGAGTAAAGAAGCTGTATCAGTACTTCTGCTTTTACTGGAGTGAAGAAGCTGTATCAGTACTTCTACTTTTACTGGAGTAAAGAAGCTGTATCAGTACTTCAACTTTTACTGGAGTAAAGAAGCTGTATCAGTACTTCTACTTTTACTGGAGTGAAGAAGCTGTATCAGTACTTCTACTTTTACTGGAGTAAAGAAGCTGTATCAGTACTTCTGCTTTTACTGGAGTAAAGAAGCTGTATCAGTACTTTTACTGGAGTAAAGAAGCTGTATCAGTACTTCTACTGGAGTAAAGAAGCTGTATCAGTACTTGTACTGGAGTAAAGAAGCTGTATCAGTACCTCTACTTTTACTGGAGTAAAGAAGCTGTATCAGTGCTTTTACTGGAGTAAAGAAGCTGTATCAGTACTTTTACTGGAGTAAAGAAGCTGTATCAGTACTTTTACTGGAGTAAAGAAGCTGCATCAGTACTTGTACTGGAGTAAAGAAGCTGTATCAGTACTTCTACTTGTACTGGAGTAAAGAAGCTGTATCAGTACTTGTACTGGAGTAAAGAAGCTGTATCAGTACCTCTACTTTTACTGGAGTAAAGAAGCTGTATCAGTACTTTTACTGGAGTAAAGAAGCTGTATCAGTACTTTTACTGGAGTAAAGAAGCTGTATCAGTACTTCTACTTGTACTGGAGTAAAGAAGCTGTATCAGTACTTGTACTGGAGTAAAGAAGCTGTATCAGTACTTGTACTGGAGTAAAGAAGCTGTATCAGTACTTCTACTTTTACTGGAGTAAAGAAGCTGTATCAGTACTTGTACTGGAGTAAAGAAGCTGTATCAGTACTTTTACTGGAGTAAAGAAGCTGTATCAGTACTTCTGAACTTCTCCTGGAGGACAGACTGAGGACTGTTGACTCCTCTGATGGATGCAGACCAACAGAAGATTGATCAGCTGTCTGATTTATCATCATGAAGAAGTTTCTGTGAGTTTACTTTTATAATTGTGTTTAAACGATGTGATGTCACGGGATGAATGTTCAGTGAACTTCATCATGTCACCTTCGTCTTCATGGCCACAGGTAACAGATGGTTAGATTCAGGCACCAGAACTACTGGGTCAGGTTTATACAATGATTGTTCTGGTTTCAATAAGTCATAGTTGACTTGTGGTTTTCCCCCGAGGACATCACCTGACATTTCTTACTCTGTGACATCCAGACTTGAAGTGAGACACCATCTCTGCACAACAGAAGCCAGCAGGGACACGTGAAAAGTGAAAGATGCATCGTAATAACACGTGAAGTGACTGAAGACATGAGTGTGTCCCGCTCTGCATCAACAGAGCAGTCAGACGATTCAAACACAGCCCGCGGAAAGTTTCCCTCCTCACTCAGACACTGAAGTCGTGAGTAACATTTCAAGATGTTGACACAAGAAGTACAACACATTCACACACGCAGGAACAACAGTACAGAGGGATTATCTCCTGATGCTGTCAGCTCCTCAGACCAGCTGACTGCTTCTGGCCGTTAGCACGTCGACGCTCAGCACAGGAGGCCCACAGACCAGTGTTGACTGTGGTATTCTCACTTTGAAGACGCGGCGGTTAGCGCGAGTACAAACATCAGCTCAGTGGGAACAAGAAGTTCTTCTGTGACCACAAAACACTTCAGGGTGTTCAGAAACTCACGACTGTTGTGAACTGAGAAGGAAATGACTCAATGAGTCGTCTTCCGAAGGGACGGAGGACAACAACGTAGCGTTAACTGTTAATATCACATTATATCACTCTGTGGCTGCTTCAGGTAATGTGTTATTGTACCGGTTAGCCTAGCTTAGCATAAAGACTGGAGTCAGGTAACTTATTTAATATTCACGGTTCACTTCACATAAAAATAAATAATGTGTCAATAATTCAACTGAACTGATGAGAAACAGAGAAACAGATGAACAATATCGAAGACGAGCTCAGCTTTGGCATCAGCAAAATAAAATTATAAAAGAAAAATACCTCTCACATGCACACAAATGATGCAAACACACACACACACACACACACACACGGCTTCCTCTCTGCAGTAATTAGCTCTCGCAGTGTTAATCCCCTCTGAATTCTGCATTTCAACATCAAAGCCGCCGTTCAGCGAAGCCACCGCCTGAATCCGAGCGAGCGAGCGAGCAGCAGATATTTATACTCTCATCCAGCTGCAAACACAAACATCTGCTTTGTCTCCTCCAGACGCCTCCGGCTCGCTGCAGGAGCTCTGAGGATCTGACTCTTCTGCTGTTTCCTTCAGAAACGGTGGAGTGAAGGAGAAGAGGACGACAACAGAACAATGACAGAGGTCAGTCTGGTGCTGAGCTGGTTTCAGGTCACATCCAGTAAAACAGCAAATGTATCTCAGTACGAAGCCTTCGAGGTTTAAAGTGGAGTGAATCAGGATTTGTTCCATATTAATGTTCAGTGAACAAACAAGCTCCAGATCAAACTTTAATTATTTTACATCAACCTCTGGTTTTATCTTTGTGAGCTGATCCATCGTCTGCTGAAGGAACCAGAACACGGCCACGGATCAGAACTTCTCTTTCTCACTGAGAGTTAAAGATTTAATGATATCAGATATAATGTGCAACATTTCTGCATTTAAATGTCTAAAACGACCTTCGATATATTTTGTTCATATTATCTTAAACATATATTTCATATTTCTCTCTCAGATGGTTCAAACACACAGAAATCTGTTACATAATCATGTTTTCATGTCTGAATCATCACCTGAAACTAAGAACTGTCGTGTTTTTGTCACGTCCGTCCGCCATGTTTCTACAGGAGCCCAGAGCGGACAAACCAAACGCTGCCGGCCACAGCGGTGGAGGTGAAGTGATGCACAGCGTCTTCCTCGTCCTTCCTCCTGCTTTAAATCCTCTCTCAGAGGAAACAGTTGTAGTGACTCATCAGCTCTCAGACACACAGAAGCTTTCATGTTCGTCGGCTCTGCCGCCTCTCGGCTGCACAAACACTCGTCGTGTTGGTGGATCAGAGGAGTTGGACCTGAGCGTGACGCTCCCTCTGAGACTCTCCTCTCCTTCCTCAGATAAAGTCCTCACTCTTCTTTCTCTTTCTCTCCTCTTCGTCTTTGAAGCCTGTTTACAGACTATGAACGCTCAGCACACCGACGATGAGATGCCTTGCTCATGGGCCGGTGCGGTAGGAGGGCCAAACATCTGCCTCGGCAGCAGCCTCCGTTCTTTAATCTGCCCGTCCAGCTTCCAGATAATCTCAGAGAGGATGTAATAACGGCAGACATATGGCAGCTCGCTGAAAAACAGCAGCAGTACGCTGGCTGAGCCGTCAGCAGACGGACAGCTGCCGGTTCAACAGACACAGTTGGTGGTTTGCTTAGTCACCTGACAGCAGCTCTGAGCGCTAATCTACCGATATATGGACATAAAGAGACGAGAAAACGTTCAGCTGCAACTCAACTTCTGCTTCTGAAGGACAGTTTTTCAGATTAATAAAGATATCTGTGCACTTTTCAGTTAAAGAATCGAAACGTCTGTTAAAACACATCAGCTCAAATATAAAATCAGTGCACGAGAAGAACCGGCGACATGAACGACTTTTTATCAGAGAGAATCTTAGCGGTGTGACAAAACGCTGCTTTATCGTAGCAACAGTTTGTTTAACTGCAGTCTTTCGGTTTGTGACTGCAGACTGACGCCACCTGGTGGTACTGAGAGTTATTTCCTCTCAAGCATGAGCAGAACGTGCGAGCTGGTTGGCCGGCGGCTGCAGTCTTCGCGGTGTGTTCAGGTGCAGGACGAGACGCAGGAGACGTGAGGCGACGCTGCAGTCGGCTCTCATCGACGCTAGCTGTTTGATACGAGTCTTGTTTCCTTCTGTCGTCCGACTGAATCTGAATCAGCTGATGAACTGAGGAGACAAGTTTCTGATGAACAGCTGTTTCTCAGCTCGGAGATCTCCGTCCTCTGCAGCACGTCTCACACTTTGTTCTCATCTTCACCCTCTTTGTTCTGAAGTCTGACGCAGGTTTGAAACCCTCTGGTCCGGCGGTTCAAACCGTATTCTGCGTCTAATGTAATTAAACTCAGCGCTGCGTGTGAACCCTGCAGAGTTTTCCCTGTGGACGCTGCAGATGCTCGCTGTATAGATGCGGCTGTATGATCTGTAATTAGCAGTATAACGGCGCTACGTGGAGGCTAATGAGCTGGAAGAGTTTCATGAGAGTCATCGCCGGTTACTGTGTTTACTCCAGAATGCTAACGCTCGGGCTAAACAAGTCCCTGATGGATAAATTATGTGGAAAATAATAAAGTTTCTCTGGATCAAAGAGGGACGAGAGACGAGGGCCGCTCAGACACCGAGCCTCTGAAATATGTCAAGGTCTGGTTTGGATATGAAAACCTCCTCCATCCATCTCCATCCTCTCCTCTCTTCTCTTCTCTTCTCTTCTCTTCAGCTGCAGATGAGTTTAGTTTCTGTTCTTGTGTTCTTTGTCCTTTGGCTCACCGGCTTTATGTTTTTTAAGAGGAGATTTTATCCGAAGCTAAAATCTAAATATGAAGAGCAGGAGCTCACTAACTGCTGCTCGCTGTCGCTGCCGTTAGCTAGTTAGCTTGATTAGCCGTGCATCTAGGGATCTGAACGAGAAGCGCAGAGCACCAGGGGACTGTTGGTGTTCGGGTTAATCCCAGTGTGAAGCACATAAGCTTCAGACTGACGTTAGCATGCTAACTTAACATCTTCATAAGACATCTGTTCAACACAACACGTACACTTCTAACTGTTGTCTCTTTACATTATTACTGTTGATTTGTTATAGTTGCACCTTTAATCTTCTGACATAACGAGCTTTAGTTGCTGCTGAGGCGATGACGCTGGTGATTGACAGCTCTCCTCAGGGTGAGTGACAGCACGCCACCTGCAGCCCGACCTTTAGCTCCTCCCCCTGGGCTAACCCCTCCACAGTCACCTGTCTCTTCCTGCTCAGGTCGGTTCGTCTGTGTAACCTCTGACACCTGAAATCTGTCCCTCATCTACACCTCCGTCTGTCTCCATCAGTTTACTCTATGATCACTGATGGGAACCAATCAGAGCTCGTCTCGTGTGGTCATGTGACGAGCAGAGAGGAGACGGATGCAGCAGCTCCACGAGAGAATAAAACAAAGTTGGACTGATGCTCGTCGCTTTCAGCCGTTTCTTCATGTGTCTCGGTGGCCGAGGTAAAAGTGATGTCAGCGGTGATGTCAGCGGTGATGTCACCGGCCCGACGGCCCCTCCCTGCAGAGAGCAGTTAAATAATCTCCTGGCTGTTGTAATCCTGTGACATAACAGGCTGGCCAAACGCCTCCTGTAGCGTTTTCTCACAGACTGAAGCTGGACCAGACAGATTTAACACACACACACACACACACACACACACACACACACACACACACACTGTTCTGAGGCTGGAAAATACAGGTTTGATTTGAACAGTTTGAGTGAAAGAGAAGTTTCTTCCTGATCGAGAAACACTGACGCTCCGTCTAAATGAATGATGTGTCGCCTTAAAGTGAAGTGCATTATGGGTAACTATCAATTTAACGTGAACTCACACAGACTGAGGTTGGATGGATGTGAATCAATGCAGACAGATCATCTGGGGTATTGATTATCGGTGAGGTTCATGTTCTACTTCACCTCCTCTGTGTGTTCGTCCCTGTTGGTGAGCGTGTTCACCTGGATTAGCTGTTAATCCAGGTGAACCTGAACATCTTGAGAACAGAAACTGGGATTTTGTGGAGCGTAAACATCTGATCCAGTCGTCTGATTACCATCCGGCATGTGGGCAATTTTTATTGACTCAAATTGCCTTATTACATTTTACCACGAGCAAATCTGATGAAACCACATCCTCATCGTACCTGTTTCACATCCTCCACCTGTCCACACACACACACACACACACACACTGGAACACACCTCATCTCCTGCTCCATATTCTCTCATCACACATTCCCATACGGAGAAATTAATTTGACGGATAATTCCCAGAAGTCTTTACAGGATCAGTGGAGGTGACGTGTCTCCACAGGCCAACACATGAACATCTCCACACCAGAACTGAGCCGTGTAGAAACACCACCAGGTAGAAATACTCTGTTACAAGCTAAAGTCCTGCTTTCTGAATGTAACTGAAGTAAAAGTACAAAAGTATTAGCTTCAAAATGTACTCACAGCACTCATCATGCACAATGATCCCTTTCAGAATAAAATGATGTTACTGGATTATAATTAATGATGCATTTATGTGTCAATCACTTTAATTATCCAGCTGGTAAATGTCACTTTATTTTAATTCACTGCTGTGCTGTGTTTGTAACACTGAGTCTATATTAACACAGTTTAACTTGTGCTGTCAAATAAATGTAGAATATAAAGTCAGATGTTGTTTCAGCAGCGAGGTACAAAGGAAAATGGAAACACGCAGGTGAAGTGCAGCACTAAAGTAAAAGTACTTAGTTACTTTCCACAACCGCTAAAACAAGTTCTTCACCAAACCAGCCAGCAGTGGACACTTTAATGAGAACACATCAGCTGTTCACAGACAGCAGACCAGCTGACAGAGTGGAGCATCTTCTCACACAGAACCAGAACTCTGACAGAACTCAGCAGCACACAAACAGAACTTCGTCTCAGACTGAGACATCAGCTGACAGCTCACACACACCACAGCACAGAGACAAGGACTCTTACCTTTCATGGCAGAAATCACAAAATACATAATTATAATCCAAACTCATGGAGGAAGCAGAACCAGCAGCAGAACCAGCACCAGAACCAGCAGGACCCTCTGAGTGTGTGTGTGTGTGAGAGAGAGTGTGTGTGATCAGCAGCAGCTCTCTCTCAGCTCTGTCATCCTCTGCTGCTCTCTGCACCACATGAGGATCCATGTGACTGTGACGTCATCAGGCGGCCCCGCCCCCCACAGGCCTGCCTCTCTGACTGACAGGCGGGTCAGCCAATGAGAGGAGAGGAGAGGTAAGCCTGTGTGTGTGTGTGTGTGTGTGTGTGTGTGTGTGTGTGTGGTGTGTGTGTGATGAACGGAGGTCTCCATAAAGATTTGGATCAAAAGCAGTTTAAAATATATTTATATTCTAAGATGAAAGCGCTGACATCACTCTTTTTATCCCATTTTTATTTTTTATTTTGTATTTTTTAATTGTCTGAGTTCTAAATCACTCCGTCACTTTGCTTGTTAAAATCATTATCATGTCTAATATGTTATTTATGGCTGTTATGTGACCAGCTGACTCACATCATGTTAATCAGTGAGCTTTAGCGCCAGGCTAGCTGTTTCCATCTGTTTCCAGTCTTTATGCTAAGCTAACATACCGACAGGTGATGCTGCACGTAGGCACGACTCTACTGAAGAATTCTGTTTTTACGTTGCTAGAAAACATTTAAACCAACAAACAAACAACAGGGTTGTGTTCCTGTGGGTGTCATTAACAGCAGCCTAAATGTAAATGTTGTGTTGTGTTTTCTAACACATCATGGTGATGGTCACATCATACACAAACTCACACAGCGTGTTTGTGCGTCCTCCTCTCGTCACTGCGGTTAACACAACAAACAGTTCGGGGAAAGAAGAGGAAGACGTGAAAAGGAAGGAAGAAGGTGTGATGCAGAGAACAAAGCGATGGCTCTTCACTCTCAGAGGAAAAGAGAAAACCAGAGAGGAAGATAACCGAGAAACGCAGCTTCAGAGGAAACCAGCCCACCGTCACATCCATCTCTTCATCCTCCCACAGCGCAGCAGATATCCATCAGACTGTCAGGACAGACAGCTCATCAGCTTTAACACAGCAAACTGCACACTGATTACAGATCCTCACACATCAGACCCTGCAGACACAACCTGTGGACGCTCACGTCCTCAGCCAGCAGCAGGAAGTCCACCAACACAAGAAAAAAGAAAAGTCGTGGTTTTAGTCCCAAAGACACAAGTTTCTCTCAGGACTGCAGATTAGATGTCGATCAGTTTGACTCTTCTGTTGTGTGTCCGCACCTCGCAAGGCTTTTAGTTCATTTCAGTTAAGATCCAGTAAAATCACTAAAAAGGAGCTGAATGAAAATATTCAGAGGTGTCAGAATTAACACGTGAGTCAGTTTGTGGCGGCCTCTGGTTGTTTGAGACTTTCTGAGTAAAAGTAAAAATGCAGCCTGAAAATGTGATGATGGTGAAATGGAAATCCTCTCTTCTTGGTTGCTGCAGATCTGGTCACATTTACTGGATTCATATCAAATAAAAAACAGCCTTCATCACCTTCAGACTCCTTCTTTACTGTCCTCCTTACTGACAGTGTGAGAAACTCTGGGCACTTTGTTGTCTGCTGTCGGGTTAATGGAAGGAAAGTGGACCTCAGGATACTGAGGCCACCAGGACCAAGTGGAGCCGGCCGGTTCTGGAGGAGAGAGAGATCAGATCCAGACCTCCTGGAGGAATAAACACCTGGAGTCTCATCAGATTCTGCTCTCATCCGGAGATGTTTACCGACGGGAGGAGAGCTCAGAGATGACTTTATAACTTCTGGGATTAAAAAGTGGATTTATCTTCACTCCTGTCGATTATGTTTTGTCTCGTTCTCGGACTTCCTTCCTCCTGACTCTCTCCTGAAGTTAGAACACCAGATGAAACTCACTGTTAGTCCAGTAAACGTGAGGATTTCTCTGTTCAACGTTGTTGGGAACATTTGTGACGATGTGAGAACACAACTCAACATCATGAAGAACAAAGGACGAGTTGATTTAGACGTTTTAATGCAGAAATCTTAAACGTCTTTAAGGATTAAAACTTAAGACTCAGCTGACCTGCTGTATCAGCCCTCCACTGTAACAGTAGGCTGTTTCAGTGCCCTTGAGCAATGTGTAGACAAACAGAAAACTTCCTCAAAACAAATAAAGTTACATAACAGCGATGCTGAAGTGCGGCTGGAGCTCACAGGGCTCTTCCACCAACATCCCACTCTGCTTCATAAAACAAATCCCGGCTGAGCCTCATTGAAAATGATGAAGCTGCCTGAAAGCAGGCGGCAGAGTGAATCAGTGCTGGAGACGAGAGGCTGCAGGCGAGAGCGACTCCTGCCAGCACAGAGAGCAAACTGAGGAGCAGCAGGAGCTTCATTCTTCCTCTAAATTGGCAGAACAGGGGGACGATTTACGCTTCGAAGGGCTCGTCGGCTGGCGGCGGCGCTCTCCGCCTCCCCTCATCACACCCCGTCAATAGACTCACAGCAGCACGCTACGAGTTGTTTGGAAAATGCCTCCGCAGCGCCTGAAGCGTCAGTGTTCCTCCCTCCGATCATCCCACGCACAGCCGACTGCAGGAGGATCTCACATCCATTATCCATCCTTATCAGCTCTAATGAGAGAGGCTGAGCTCTGGCAGCAGCTCCCCCGTCACACATCCATCCTCATCACTCCACAAGACTCACCAGCTCGCCGTGTTTTACAGTCCGACTGCTTCTAATGTGGAGAGAAAATACACTTACAGTTCACCAGAGAGCAAAAGCTGTGTATAAAACTCAAATACTGAACGTGTTACAGCTCAGCTGGGAGCAGAAAGAGTCAGTTCACCCAGATTATAATCATCTCGTCCCCAACAAGACGACTGCATCTCTGCAGAAACACTGTTCATGTCTCTGATAATCCAACTCATCCTGACACATCAGTCACTCAGTGGCTGATAAATGTATTAGTCAGTCATAAGATCATTATTTTAAACTATTTTGATCAAATTTGAATCATTTTTTGAAGCAAAGATTGTTGGTTCCCACTTTTCTTTGTCAGTAAAGGAAAAGTCTTTGGGTTTTGCACTTTTAGTCAGACAATAGAGACATTTCAGATCATTTCAGATCAGTCTGGGCATTTATATAGACTAAACAGTTGATTGATTAATTGTGCGAGTGTGACAGTACACACAGTAAAAACACACACAGAGTTCGGACCATCCAGCAGCTCAGAAGCACATCGTGAAAATAATCTAATTTACTGTATATAATTCTTGGAGCACAGTTGGGATTATGAGTCAGACGTCCCCGAAGGACAAAGTCCATGTCTGACGACCATCTGTGCTCGTTCATCATCGCTTTTATATACATTTATACTCTGAACAATCAGACGTGTTCGAGATCTACAGACTGAAGTCAGCAGACCTGAGACCAGCAGCTGGAACACATGAGGACAAGCAGGAGCATCAGGGTGACATCAGAGCTCACATCCAATCAGACGAACAAACAGTGAACTCACATGTGTGCGTCTTCTTCACCACCGCTGACGAACCTGCAACACAAAGAGACACCGTCAGTGTTTCAGCAGCAGCTCGAGCGTTTCTGTCGTCACTCGCAGGTTGTTCAGGTGCTGCGGTGCTGATCCAGGATCTGTCACCGACCCGTCCACAGCTGTGATCATGTGATGTTTGCTGACATGAACACATGAAGAACATCATCTTTAACGTACGTCTGATGGCGTTATTGCAGCTCACGTGACTCCCTTTGTTCATTTCAGCTGCGTCTTTCATGTTTCACACCAAACCAGCAACATTAACACAGACAGAACAGAAACCCGATGTACCGACTCAGTGTGGACCGGTCCTCACATGAGGCTGATACTTTGGGGTAAATGTCGACACGCAGCGTCAGAGAGTCTCGCAGCTCTTTTTTCTGGCTGCTCTCCAGAGACCGCGGGGGGCCGGAGACGGTCCCGGGGCCAAAATCTGTCGGGGCCGCGGTGACTCGCTGCTCTGGTGCCGTTCTGCTCGTTCAGCCCATCTGGACCAGGCCACAGAGCGTGTGTGTGTGTGTGTGTGTGTGTGTGTGTGTGTGTGTGTGTGTGTTCTGAGATGAGATGAGTGTCCACCTGTGTGTGAGTCTTTCTGCACATCGATACTGACAGCAACAAAGGGCTGGATGCTGTTACCGTGGTGACCGGTCCAAAGTCATTACTCAGGTTAGTGTGTGTGTGTGTGTGTGTGTGTGTGTGTGTGGTTCATCTTCTTGTGTTGTGAAAACACAGCAGTAACTCATCATGTGACATGTGAAGCTGCTTCACAATAAAAGCTTTTAATGACTCGATATTGCTGTGAAGAAGTTACAGGATGTGAATCGTGTCTGTATCTGAGCGAGTGGAGTCACAGCGATTCTTCTTCTACTGCAGGAATCGAGACGAGTGCGTCATCAGGTTAAGACGCACCTTTGAGCAGGTAGACAGGTTGTGGTGGAAATTTAAATCCCTGCTGCGATGAGTCAAGCGGAGCAGAGCCGGCCGGCAGATGTGATGGAAACACGGCGTTACTGTATTCATGAACGGGACGGTTTCAGGCAGCGTCATCATCGGATGATCTGTCGCTTAATGTTTCACATTAGAGGCTTCACACCGGACAGAGACAATGAAGACATCGAGCAGAACATGTCTCCTCTTGTTCTCAAGATCTCTGCAGACTGGAGGGAGTTTTGGACGCTGACTGAACAGAGCAGAAGGGATTTTAGTTTCTTCAGGAGTGGATCGAAGAGTTTCACGTTTGGAATCTGTGACGATAAATGAGCAGCCAGATCTCATACGTCAAACTTCAGGAGGATATAGAGAGAGAGTGCAGGTCGAGAGGTGGTGGAGGTGGTCGGTGAGGTTATACACTCGTCTGTCCTCCATCACATCAGATATACTGGAGTTAAGTGTGTGTGCTGTCTGCTCTGTCATTCAGCTCTCCCCTCTGGTACAGTTCACCTCTTCTGTCAAATCTCCTCCCATCAGCCATCTGGTCGCCTGCCATCACACACACACACACACACACACACACACACACACATTTCATCACAGCCTGTGGAGACAGACATGCAGCGTCGTGTTCAGTCACCTGAGGCAGACCAGACTCCTCTTTGTCTTTCTCCACTGGATTTAAAACAATTAACGATATAAACTTTCCTTTTCTTTAAACCATAAACATGTATTGGTTCCTGTAGCTGACTGAAGCTCTGATCGGACTCACCTCCTACGTTTGTACTTTTTACACAGAAAACACATTTTATATTCTGATATTTGGACGTTTCTCTGCTGGACGTATGACAGACTTACTTCGAACAGATCGATCGACTCTTCCTCGTCCATCGCAGCACTTTCAACGTGACCAGGAATGAAAATAAAACCTCTTGAGTCCCAACACAAAGCATGTGAAATACCAGGATGTCCGACTACATCCGGTCACATTTTGCCGAGCCAGCACACTTTACTGGCTGTTCTGACCCACGATCCTCTGCACAGCCGAAGATACGTCACGTACGTCACGATGTGTCAGCGGAGCTGAGAGCACAAACACCTGACAGCTCGCTGACAGGATGACAGATGACAGCCGGTCAGGTGTAAGTACCTTTTCTCTTACACAAGGCTGCGACAGGTAAAGAGACAGAGAGGGTCAAAGTTCAAGGTGTCCTGTCAGCTCAGCTGCTGTACGGACCAAAAATATCAAGGATGTGATTCAGAATGAGTGCTGTGCTTTAAATGGCGTGGTGCGTAGCACCGCGTCACCCGCCGCCACGTACATCACTCCGATAGGAAACAATGACATCGAGCTGATGACGTCACCAACACTTGTGTCGCAAACGCTTTTTGTAAGTTGTTTCCGAGTTAACCGGTGAACTGTAGCGAGGCTGACAGTGCTCCGTTTCGCGATGTTTTCTATGTGTCGTGATGTTTTCTACGTGACTGACTTTTAATGCAGCTGAAGCCTAGATGTGTTTTAACTGACCCAATCATAATTTCAGAGCAGTAACGTTTACTCAGAGCACATTTTAAGTAACCTACTTACTTTTTACTTTTATCTAAGTAGATTTTTCTCTTACTCAGATAAAATGTCTTGATATCAGTACTTCTACGTAAGTATTATATTCCAGTACTCTTTACATCTCTACACGCACCACCGCTTCAGAGCAACGTATCCCACAATTTCCATATCGCACAGAAAAAACAAAACTAAGTTATTTTCGATGTGTGAAGAGATTTCTTTACTTTCTTGGAATATTACTAGAATCAGTAAGTCAGAACTAAAGTTCAGACACATCGAGATACAGAGCTGTGGAGAACATCTGTATCATCTGTGACAGCAAATCTAACTTCTGAACCACATTCAGGACTAAATTTATCCAAGAATTAGGTAACAGACACACATCACACAGGTTCCATAGTGTAGTGGTCATCACGTCTGCTTTACACGCAGAAGGTCCTGGGTTCAATCCCCAGTGGAACCAGAACTTATGACCAAGTGGCTGTCGACTTTCAGTCTAGAACTGTCACAGTCACATACACTGACATCAGGAGCAACTTTCTCAAGGATACTTGATGTGCATCTACGGAAACAAACCAGCGACTTGTTAGCCCGATCTACACTCCAGATCAAAATGTGTTTGTTACGAGCTTCAAGTATGAGTCTTTTAGTGAGAATATTGCAATAATAAAAAAGGCTGAGTTTAAATACGTGACTTTCTCTGAAGCTGTTTCTTTCTTTACATTTTGCAGTGAAGCTTTGACTGAAGTAAAGGATCTGAATGTTTCCTCCAGGCTGATCTACACACTGCAGCCCATGAGTCTACATGAGTCTGAGTCATGAAGTCTGAATATTACAGCTCATGTCCGAACAGAACCTCCACAGACGGGTTCTTGTGGACACGTTGGAACCAACAAACATGTTTTGCAGCTGAGAACGAACAGGAAACAAAAGAGAAACCGATCTGCAGACAGACACGGTGCAAGTTCATCACATCTTCCCTCCTTCTACGTGTCGTGATGTTTTCTACGTGTTGTGATGTTTTCTACGTGTCGTGATGTTTTCTACGTGTCGTGATGTTTTCTACGTGTCGTGATGTTTTCTACGTGTTGTGATGTTTTCTGTGTCGTGATGTTTTCTACGTGTTGTGATGTTTCTACGTGTCGTGATGTTTTCTACGTATCGTGAGGTTTTCTACGTGATGTGATGTTTTCTACGTGTCGTGATGTTTTCTACGTGTTGTGAGGTTTTCTACGTGTTGTGAGGTTTTCTACGTGTCATGAGGTTTTCTACGTGTCGTGATGTTTTCTACGTGACTGACTTTTAATGCAGCTGAAGCCTAGATGTGTTTTAACTGACCCAATCATAATTTCAGAGCAGTAACGTTTACTCAGAGCACATTTTAAGTAACCTACTTACTTTTTACTTTTATCTAAGTAGATTTTTCTTTCACTCAGATAAAATGTCTTGGCAGCAGTACTTCTACTTCTCGTTACATCTCTACATGCACCAACGCTTCAGAGCAACGTATCCCACAATCCACCTGCAGCCCATGAGTCTACGTGAGTCTCTCAGGTGGTTTAACAGCTGCATGAAGTCTGAATATTACAGCTCGTGTCCGAACAGAACCTCCACAGACGGGTTCTTGTGGACACGTTGAAACAACAAACATGTTTTGCAGCTGAGAACGAACAGGAAACAAAAGACAAACCGATCTGCAGACAGACACGGTGCGAGTTCATCACATCTTCCCTCCGTCTGATTAAAGCACAGATGTGTTTGGTTAATGAGCTTCCAGATTCTCACCTGTTAGCTCTGACTCTCTCTGCTGAAGTGAGGAAGCTGACAGACGTGTTGATTCTGAGGCTCCAGTTGGATCTGCGCTGAACTAAACTGTCTGGATGTGTTAAAGAGCAGAGAGTGATTTCTTTATTTCCTCTGCTGGCTCATTTCTGGCTCCATTTACTGTTTTAGTTTCTGGGACAGCAGAAGAAAAGCTGCTGCTGCTTCACTTCACCTCCTGAAGGACGAGAAGGACCGCGTGATGTTAAAGTGGAAAATAAAGGTCTTTGTGATTCAGACCGGCAGAAGTTTGTCCTCAAACTGTCCATGAGTCGGTGGAACAATATAATTAAAAACTAAAAGAGAAGAAATGACCTTGATGGATCAGAGTAACCTTTCTGTATGTCACCTATTTTACATTTCACTGCCTATAATCACGCGGGAACACGGCGGCGTCCCCTGAGGGCCACAGGAGGTGATTCATGCCTGTTGGCGTGTTTTGTTTCCAGGTCAGACCGGCAGGAAGAACTGGGACAGAAACCAAACCAGCCTCGTTACAGAGAGAGACACGGACGGGTTTACTGCAGCGGAACCGTAGCTGCTCAGGAACCGACTCCATCTGAGCGGGAGTGTCTTTAGTTCTGCAGGTTCTGGACACATTAACGTGAAAAGTCAGAGTTATGAGAGTTCATCCTGAGGGGAACACGAAAAGGGTTGAGATCAGACCGACGCGTCATTTCACGTTCACTTTATCAGCTCACTGTCGGG
This sequence comes from Lagodon rhomboides, assembly GCA_039737535.1. NCBI lineage: Eukaryota > Metazoa > Chordata > Actinopteri > Spariformes > Sparidae > Lagodon > Lagodon rhomboides. Next base: position 38,076,837 of record CM077784.1, read on the forward strand.
TCAGGAGGTGGAGGAGACGGGGTGACATTCAGTACAGCCACATGGTTGGTTTAAGGACATCTGTGGACATCTCCAGACGTTTTTGTGGCGTCAACTGGAATCATCTCAAGTCAAACCGTGATGTTTTCTCACCCTGAGTGGTGAATCTGGTACTTTTGTTGCTCCTGACCTTCTCTGTAATCTCTTTTAAAGATCAAACCAGCCAATCTTACACCTTCTGACTGCTGCCATATCAATTTCCCTAACAGAAAACAGATAAACAAAACGACCACAAATCACAGATTCTGTTTCAGATAAACCTGACACGGGCTCACGAGGTCGACCCGCCGGTACAACGACCCAATAATCCCCAGAATAAATGTTCGCTAACTATTCTGCAAAACATCTTCATGTTGCCACTGTTATGTTTGTTTGTGGTGTCCTTGACGATGCAACACCTCCGTCACCTTCTCCTCCACCTCCTGATGTGAAACATCAATCTGTGGTTTGTAGAAACATCACCGCTGACATTTTATCCTGGAGACGGAGCTGAGTATGAGAACAACAGAGCTTTTATTTATCTCTGTCTTCTGCACGGACGACAAGATGCTTTTCTGTTGTATTCTAATAAACTATAACCATGTAATGCATTTAAGATGATTTTAAAAGGGTTATTCTGTCATAATAATTGGGTTCATTCAAACTGGAGGCGACACTCGTCATGTCAGTCCACAAACTGAACAGAGACCAGGAAGTGTTTCTGTTTTTTTCACCTGTTTAAAATTAATCTTTTCAAACATGACTTTGGATGTTTTGAGTTTGTTATTTTAAGCTGCGTGTGAGGACGGAGAGCAGCTCGGTGTTCGCTCTGACAGGACTGACAGCAGGAATCTGACTCCGAGCTGTAATGAACCGCTCGTCTGTTTTGAGAAGAGAAAACCCGGCCGTGTTGTTCGGAGCTGAACTTCGCGAGCTCGACTGTCGGCTCTGTAAACACCTCGGAGGAGGCGAAGCTTCTCTGTTTACATCATTAACGCTCGCGTCTGCCGTCACTGAGCCTGAATCAGTCGCTGATCGGCGTCAGATGATCTGCTCGCTGTCAGATGAGTCGGAGCGAACGCCGACTGCACCGTGGGATTACAGAGGAAACCTGAGCGAGGCGCTCGCAGCCACCGGAGCTCCAGGGGAGGAAGGAACAGGTGAAAATTAACGATCCGACTTGATTTCATTGATCATCAACGCTGACCTGGAAACAGCCTGATTACACCGGAACGAGAAAACCCTCATCAGCAGAAAAACCCTCGCTCTGTTTCCAGGTTCAGTGGGCGGCGTCGTTTATCTGCAGCGACCTTTGACTGCCTCCTAAAATTAATCCTGCCCACACACACACACACACACACACACACACACTTCATATTTCAGAGACATGATAATAGGCGTCGGCAGGCGTTATCATGGAATCTAGGCCAGATTAGAATATTCATTAGCTCTGCCCTTTTCAACTCGGGGCTGCAGGAGGAGGAGACGCTGCTTCAGAGACGTGTCAGGAAGAAGATGTGAGTCAACACAACAACCTGAGAATCATCTCTGCCGTCTGACACAACACTGAGATCACTATCTGCAACCCTCTGTCGAAGGAAAGTCATCAAACTGAGACCTGTAGATACATATTTGAATATCAGACGGTTTGTGTTTCTTCTGATCATGTTACATCTCTTTGTTTCTCTCCTCGGTGTCTCGTTGTCGTCCTGTTGTGGTGTGAGGTGGTTACAGTGGGCCACAGTTGTTAAGACTGGTACTCCACAAAAAGCACAACTCACAGTTCAGTTCTGGGTTTAGACATAAGGCTTAGTTTACTTGCAAAAAGGGATTCGGTGTCAGGAACAGGCAAAGATCCAAATAACCAGGAAAACTGAACACTAGACAAGATAACAAGGCTGGAACGTAACACACTGAGGGTCAAATCCGAACTGGCACAGAGACGAGGAGAAGCACATACTGACTACACAAGAGGGGGATGCTAACGAGACACAGGTGAAGCTAACGAGGGCGGGGCAGGCAATCAGAACTGGAGGGAAAGCACAGGTCTGAAATGAGAGACGAGGTGAGTTTCACAGTAAAACAGGAAACATGAATCATAAATGAAAAAACAAACAAAACACACGACCTTATGAGAAATGACCAGATGTGTCACCAGTCTACATTTACACTTTTGGGGTTCGGCACTTTTGGCCACGGGGCTCTGATGTGCTTTAACATTACCAGTCCTGCCGAGCCTGGACCATCTGAGCCTGACCCTCCTCCAGGCGGGCTGCGTCTCACACAAACACACCTCACAACCCAACAAACGAGGGCAGCCAATCAGAGGCACTGTGGGGCGGGGCTTAGCAGAAAAGAAGCGGGATCCATAATAATTCAACCAGTTTGTG